>BOPP01000128.1:172567-185855 GCA_017312745.1 Gryllus bimaculatus | reverse complement strand
GAGATTGTAGTGCCTGACGTGTGGTGTAGAGTTGATATTTGAATAAAAGTAATTGGAGAGATGGGTTATATGTTTAATGATGGATTTTATATTCAATTTTTTTTTGTAATCTCTGGTTTATAATGCCCCTCCTCCTCAAACACAAATGCATTTTATTTATATCATGTGCACACTATAACGACAGGATAGATTTACAGCAGAATAGAAATGAAATCGGTTATTTTTACTCACAACGTACACACGGATCGTTTGACTTTTCAAATGAAATTATGGGATCCTACAGCGTACTAGTCTTATTTTACTCTATCCTCAAAACTTATAAAAGCTCACTCACTATATTTTGGGAATTAAATTATAAACGGAAATAAAATCATAAAGGACTTGTTACTGAGCTTCACGAGAGCACATCTTTAGAGAGGAGCTCAAACATCATTCTTGGGGGTTACTTTGCCTTAAAATTATTTTTGATTGATTAGTGTTTCCAGGCGAGTCAATTGCAATTGTTATTAATGTCGTAAGTGCATTGCACGTTGTATCTCGGGAGAGAGGTAACATCATTCGTCTTTCAATTGAACGAGAATCCGTCGCTACCTACGTGTTGCGGGTTATCCCCCCTCCATGAAACTTCCTTCATTGATCAATTGTTTTAGTGATTTTGGGTACGTCAACTAACAGGGATATATCCCGTACGTGTAGCACACGTTTTGCTCTGCTGCTGGTAGCGGTGATCTTTTCCTCGCAGTATGGCGAGATCCGTCATTGACTTACCGTCGTAGCCGGAACAAGCTCTAAGTTCCTGGCCGGTCTCCCCGGCATGTGTGATTGAGTAGTGTGTGTGTGTGTGTGCTTGTAGTGTGTGTGTGAGTGTGTATGTGTGTGTGTGTGTGTGTGTGTGTGTGTGTTTGTAAGGAGAGAGGAGTTAGGAAAGCCGGCCGTTAGAATTCTACTCCAGACAGCGACTGAATTCGACCTAGCTGACAAGCAAGTGTCGAAAGTTTGCAATCGTTGGGCCTCGAACCGAGGACCTCCTGGTAAGATGGACTGCATTGACATCAGTTGATGCCCTGAGCCATCTCTCCCAGTATCTTCCTTTAGAGGGACACCATCCTAAGAGTGATATACATCGAGCTCCTGACAATTTTCAGACAGAACGTAAACAAACGCCTGGTTCTGGCTGCATTGCAACCCGCTGTACAGACGTGTATAACGATGTGAGAGGTTGCCTATCTCTCCAAGGCGCGTGGCATTGACAAATGTAATTACATTTTTTAAAGAAATTTCATTCTTCTCTCTCTTTTCATTATATTTCTGGACATATCATTTTCTCAGAACCATGAAAGTTGTTGAAATTTTGTTATATTAACGAAGAATGAAAAAATAAATTAAAATTGTCAAGTGTAAAGTGAATAACAAAAAATCATAAAGTGAATTTGTTCCTTACAATGTAAGAAATACCATTGACTTCTTCAGAATTAAAATAAAAAATACCTTTTTTTGATGCGAATTTATTTGTTGTTCTGGGCAAATTATGCGGAGAAGAATATTTTATTTAATATTTGCGTTCATATATCACAATTACTGATATATTTAAATAATCAGACTTTCCTCGTCAATTAATAAAAAATTCTCCGACGCATCAAGTAAAAATTTGTCAATTGGGTAATCAAATCTCGCTATTTAAATACGCAAAAGCAAATAACTGAACATGGATTATTAAAACGCGAATGAGTATTAATTTAACTAAAGCTTTGCATTTTATTATTTCTTCAAAATATGGCACTGAACGTACAGGAGACACGTCGCCAGCTGCATGCCGAAGTCACCGGAAATGCGTGGTGATACAGGTGGAACTCGAGATTCTCACCTCTCATGTAAACTGAATGCGTGAATGTAAGGGACAAAAGTATTAGTAACACGATTGATACTAAAGTACGTGTTGTAAGGAGAATTTTTGATGCTTAATAAAAATACTTTCAAAACATATTTTAGGAACTCATTTCATCAAAAGAAATGCATCAAAATCAAACTGATTAGATGTCGACTTTGTGTGTCGCTGCGATGT
This sequence comes from Gryllus bimaculatus, assembly GCA_017312745.1. Taxonomy (NCBI): domain Eukaryota; kingdom Metazoa; phylum Arthropoda; class Insecta; order Orthoptera; family Gryllidae; genus Gryllus; species Gryllus bimaculatus. The sequence continues at coordinate 183,793 of BOPP01000128.1, read as the reverse complement.
CCACAATTTCCTAAAGCGAAGGCGGCTGTCAAGCGATTTCTGAAGGCGCTCCTGCAAAGAACAGCCCTGCTGTGGGCGCGGATCCTCGCCTTATTTCTCGAAGCCGGATTAAGTCTCCAGCGGGGAATTCTGTCTGGTGGAAACACTGTTCTGCGTAACAGCCCCCGTCCTTCTCGTCTTTCGGACGTTTCTTGTTCTTTCACGACTCGTTACGAACTCGAGTGGCGATGGAGATCCTGCAGGATATCCGCCTTGTTAAGTGGGATGTCGAGGAGGATGAAATGGGGAAATAGAAAGACGCAGATAAGCCCAGGATTTGCGTATGTTGCAATGAAAGAGATTTATCCATTGTGATAGCCTCTTTCATGCGATTCTCCCGTCATTTGTCGGAGACAAATGAAGTCGTTGCTAAGAAATAACCAAGTGCTCACCTCGGCAAATTTGTACGTGACCCTTATCAAATAAACTGTGGATTACCAGCATTTATACAAGAGTTAATGTCGGTCTAATAACTGCCATTGGTCGAAAGAAGGTACAAAATAAGATTTGAAACTACAGATGCGTAGCTATTCATGACGGAAGACCGACCGGGAGCTTAGATCTTGTCTTGGCTGGGGCAGTGCCCCACTGGTGAGAGACACCTGGTTGGGGTAAACTCTAATAGAGGACTGGTAGGTTTGCGCCGGATCTCGCCATACAGCGGGGTAAGAAAACTGCCACCTCCTGTGGAAACATGCACTACACTTATGCAATAGTGTAAGTGCACTCGCCCAATTGTAGAAAGAAGTTTCTTTGTTTGGACATGCCATAAACAGTGGCCGTGGTCTCAATTCTATTCGAAAAGGTTCTCTAATATCATAACATTACAAATTACAACATTATAACATAATGCATAATTCCCAACTCCAACAAATAAAGAAAACCGTATGTAAGCCACGATTTACAGAGTTCAAAGGAGCGGAGTTTTGGGGTTAGAATCGACACGTATAAGACGCAGTAAACAACTGAAATATAAATAATATGTACAGATTAGCAAAGTACAGAAATATAATGGTAAACAAATATACTTAAAACTAAAGATTAAAACTAACCTGAATCAATACAATTGCCGATGGTAGCCTTTGTGTACATCAATACAATAACATTAATGCTCACAGCTCGGAGTCTTGTTACGAACTGCCTCTCACGCGCGTGTCGACAAGCTACGGGCGAGCCAAACATGATTACCAACCTTTCCAAGCTTGATTACCCACAAGCTTACACGTATATACATAAATCCCAAAGCACACTCACATAATCCAAATATCACATTCCTTTGATTGCAACGGCACAACATTTTCGGAATCATTCACTTCTCTCCGTCTATCCTTTCCCATAACTTAATATTCTCTGGTCTTAGCCCTCCTAAAAAGAAGTAAAAAATCTTAAATAGATCTTTCTGTAAATGATTGTAACTAAAATGTGTTTGTTGTACATTTAAGGGTGATTCATTGCGGATGGTGATAACTTTTCATATCTGCTACCCTGAGGTGCAGAATCCCGAATGATCCATGAGGCGTTTGTGATGAACAAAGCGGGATCATAGCAGATTTACCAAGAGGTCTCTACCTTATTGCGCCCTACCTTTATCAACGTTCTTTAGGGGACCTACATCTAATACGTCTAATCATATCACGATATGTCCATTCGTACTGGAGTCATAATATAGGTTAATACGATGGTATTGACTTATTAAAAACTAGTAGATACTTATCAATAAAGTCCAAAAACTAAATGTTTTGAGGGAGAATAATTATCATTGCACTAAGAGCGTTGGTAGCTGATAAAAATGCGTGAGCGAAAAGTATTATTTTTCTTTCTCGGTACTCACAAATTTTACACTTGAATATAATATTTATAACTATATATGATGTGGAGATATGCGCCTAATTATAATTGTGGGATGATGAATTAAGAATGTTAAAATAGTGATAAGTTTAGACATTTTAATCACGTGAAAATAAGTATATTATCACACATTTGTGTATCTGATTTTTGTATAGAGTCGACAATTGTCATCATGCAATGTTAATTTATTATTTAATTTTCTACGTCATGTTACATGTCGGTTCCTTTCATGGAATGACTAATGGTAAATCATGAAACGGAAGAATATGAATGAAAATATAACCGTATTAATACGAGTAATGGGTACTGTTTAAGTGTCTTATCTCACAATAATTCCCATTCAATTCAATTATTTCTCGACACAAAGTTAAATGTCTAAATTAATATGAAAAAATGGTTTCCCTTGTATGGCGTTTGGGTGAATTTGGTGATGGCGATTTAAATGGTCGAAATTCATCAAATTTTATCGCCTTAAGCCCAACAAGTTTAAGGAAGGTTTAAGGTCAATAATCAGTCCATAAGACGCACGTTTAGATCTGATCATGCAAGAAAGTTAAACAGTATGTTATGCTAATGAGTTAAATGAAGGGAAAAGCGAAAAGCTACGATTAAATTGATCTTTTCGTCTCAGTTTTGGTGGTATACGAAGTAAAATGCAGATAACTTGCGTAATTTCAATTGTAACGCGAAAATAGGATTACAATGTTATACAATGTAAATGCTTATTTTATTTTTTAGTGAAATACAATTCAATAATTATTTTAGCGTTTTTGGTTGTGTATTTTGAATACATCTAGTAAAACTGGTTATAAAAGTACCTAAAATAAATATTATTGTTTCTGCTGAGAATCAGAGAACTGCCCTCAAGGCGGCACGTGCGCGTGTGAGAAATTCCGAGAATAGCTGGAAAGCGAACCCACAGCCGTCAAACGTCGGCTCGCCTGCTTCTGGCTCCTCGTCGGAGGGGTTCTGCCATTTGTCGTTCCGCACGCGTCTAAAAACCAATTAACGACCTGCGGGGCCCTAACAGATGGCGACGTTGGGTTCGCCCTTCGGGAACGGGCCCAGGGGCGACATCGGAATCCCCCACCCTTCCCGCCGAGGGCTAGTTGCCCACACCGCACACGTCGCTGAGGGCACGCCCCGGCCCTTGCCGGCCCTTATCACTCAGCGTTCCCTTATCACCCAACGTAATTTTACGTTGTTTTTTGAATCCATTATAGAATAGCTAGAGAAAAATGGAATGTTGTTTCAATTCTGAAATGTTTCTAATTTGATATTTCTCTAATTTGGAAAATCTCTTAAACATTACAATTTGTAATACTGTAGTTCATATATTTAATTAAATACAAATTTCTTTATTCTTAATTTGTCAGAAGTCATAAAAATTGAAATACAAGACAAATATTAAAGACTATTTTCGGTTCTGAATATCTTTTTTTAAATAGCAATCTGTTGTTTATTTTAATTTGTGTGCTTTGATTATGTAACTCAAACACTGGATTATATTTTCCTTCTGCTGATTTCATTGGATATTAACACTTTGAATTTGTTCTCTATTCACAATTTTATTAACGGTTTAATACACTTTTCTTCTTGTGGGACAGGAAATTCCCATTGCAGTGCAGTAATATTTAGAATGTTGTATTCGTTATGGTATTAAAAGTTATTCTTCAACTTAAGATAAAGAAAAAGATAAAGTAGAAATAACACATTTCCATATGCGCGGAGATCTTATTGTTTATTACCATTTCACCCCTTCTCATCGCATTTGGGCCACAGGTTTACGTACCACTTGCGGCTCTGGCCAATTATGGTTCTCTTGCGAACCTAATCCCCCTGGCGCGCAATGGCGCCCAACACGCCTCTTGCACCTGCCGCGCCGCCCCTTCCGCACCTGCCACCCACACCGTCCCCGCTCCTACCCATTCCCCGCCCCGCTCCACCCAGCTCTGCCCCTCCCCGTCCCGCCCCGCCTTCACCCTACTCCGCTCACCCGCCCACGCCCGTCCGTCCCTCCCCATCCTGCACCACGCGGCCCACCACTCCGTCCGCGCACCCAACCCTTCCCACCTCCACACACCCCTCACCGCACAGCCCCTCACCGCCCAGATCCTCACCGCCCAGACCCTCACCGCCCAGACCCTCACTCCCCAGACCCTCTCAACCGCCCCTCAACGTCCCGCACCCCTCAACGATCCGCCCCTCTCAACGACCCGCTCCTCAACGACCCCGCCCCTCAACGACCCCCGCCCCTCAACGACCCGCGCCCTCAACGACCCGCCCCTCAAACGACCCGCCCCTCAACGACCCGCCCCTCAACGACCCGCCCCTCAACGACCCGCCCCTCAACGACCCGCCCCTCCAAACGACCCGCAGCCGCTCCTTCATGACCCTCTCTTCAACAACAGCCCGCCCTCTCCGTACCACCCTGCCTCTCCTTCTCCTTCTCTCCTGTACCCCCCCCCCTCGTCCAGCTCGCCAGGCAAACCATGTCTGGCCTGCGCCGCCCGCGCGCCCGCGCCGGCGGCCTCTCTCGGGCGGCGACCGCATGGGAGCAAGGCGCGCTAACGTACGGCGCGCGCCTCTCGCCGCCGCCCGCAAATTAACCGGCTGCTGCGCCGCCCGCGCGCTGCTGCCGAGCGGTAATCGAGTTACCGCAGCCGCCACCCGCGCCCGGCCCACCTGCTTCCCGCCCAGTCGCGCAGTGGCAGGAGTGCCGGGACTTGGAGGCTCTGGGGTTCGAGTCCGCGAAGGCGGCGGACTTTCGGCACTAGCAACATAGCTCGCGTTGAATTCAACAACTTCCTGGGGAATTCCAGTGGATGGTTCTTTGATCGCTGTTTCCGTGGTTTCTTCCAATCTACCAACGAATACCGGAGGAAGTATTCTCTACTTTGAAGCACGGATTGGCGCTCGACCTTTCCTTCCTCTCCGTGAACGCTCCTCCCCTCTACATGCATACATTTACCTATATGCGCTACTCTACCACACAGATCAAGGAACCTGAAGGGGAGCTGGGGGCAGTCCCCCACTGGGAGAGATACCTCGAAGTGAAACCTAGAAGTTAACGTGCAGGTCGGCGTCAGATCTCAGTTCACAGACACGTCCTTGGGATATAACATCCCTTGTTGTCACAGTACTAATTAACATAGAGTAATTGATGCTCCCGGAAACTAAATACATCTACCAATTTACCTTTGTTCTCAATCATTCCATATCACAATTCCCATCTTGGCATCGTCGGGCTTGTTTCCATTGCCGAACTCATTGATTCAAACTGCTTCCTTGTCGCCCACTCCAGCAATTTGTTGGCCTCTCAGCAACGTCCTCGTGACTTTCAAGCAGTTTTGATATCACTGCCGTTGAACTTCGTCCACCGTTCCTAGAGCAGTTTTCTAAAACCGTCTTCTTGCGTACTGCCTTTGACCATTAATGCCTAAATCTAGTATCTTCTCAGTTTTTTACTCTGATGGGCCACCTTCTTATTCCACTGACAGCTCCATCACTGTTCTTGCTGTCGTGTTACAACCTTCCACCTTCGTGTTCTGGCGTCTCCACTAGCCACATTCGGTGGTATCTTTCATTTCTTCATTCCTTCCCCTCTTTCTTCCCCGCCCTTCCCTTTATTCCTTCTCTTACTTCCCCCTTCGCGAATTTGGTGTTCTTCAGTCCCTCGCTCTACAATTCCTGCCGCCCGTGTCGCCACTGTCCCTTTTAGGCCCACTGCCGCGAAGGCATCTCCCGCGGCTGATTCGTCGTTCCCTCCTTGCCGCATCCTCCACCGGTGGCCCCCCCCATTTCCTGGTCCTCCCGTCGCCATCACCTTTCGCCGTCCGCCGGGCCGCCCCCGCACGGGCGGCCGCTCGCTCACCTCGCCGCGAAATCGAGCGACAAATTCAAACAAACGCGTTATTGGGGCGGGCCCCGGCGGCGACCGCGGCGCGCCCCCGCGGCCCCGCACCCGAACGAATGGATATTTTTCGTCGTTACGGGCTCCGTATGCTCGTCTCGTCCGAGGAGGGGGAGGAGGAGGGGGAGGAGAGCCGTGGGGCGTGGAAGCACACAGAGTTAGCTTTAAGAAATATTACGAGCGGTCCCTGTTTCGTAGAGATAAAAAAGCGAATGTAAAAGAATGTCTCATGAGCCACAAAAAAGATTAGGACTAAATCTGTCGTTGATGTCGAAGTAGGGTGAGAAGTTTCAATGTCTACATCATTTCTTGCGGGAACTGCTAGCCCTAGATATACAGATGTTTCGCGCATACGCTTGCCTTAAATGCTCGGTGCTGAATTAAAATAGTTCACAGGCCTCTGAAAACCCTTCAGCATTACCTAAAATGAATCGAATTCCCGAATGTGTGCTTATAAGTTCTCATGGTTAGCGTTTTGCGCATCATCATTGATATCATTTCGAATTGTCTTTCTATTTGAAGTATTTACAAGTCGTGATGTAAGTTGTCACATCGCATGACGTAATGAAGTTGCACTATTTTATTTCTCACGCCAAGTAAAAACATTGATCACGTCTTCCTTAAAAAACAGTTCCATTTCGAAAAGCGTTTAAGTGAAGTATACTTGACTTTATGGTTTTTTAAATAAGCTACTAAAATGTTTGTTAAAATTAATACTACTTTACAAGTGTAAATTTTCTATTGCCCCTAATAGAGAACGTGTAGCCGTACAACTTAGACTATGATATGATAAATTAATTGATGAAAGTGGTGAGGGCAGAAATGCTGAATAAAAATTGGTTCAATAATCAAGGACGCTTGTCATCGTGCTTAGAGTATTTCGGTTCACGGATATGTAACAATTTTTTTACTGAGACACCGTAACCTGTATCAACGAGAGTGAGGCTTCACTTAACATAGTTTGCCCCACGGCATCTCGGCAACGTTACAATGCATCATTACGATGACCCCGAGCCCCTGATAGCAACAGCCTATGGTTGGTGAACAGTTTGTATTGACTTTAGCAATGACGAAACTACAAACATTCAGAGTGGGTCGGCAAACCAGTAGGAGAGACATTTTATAAGAGATGCTGATGAAACATTCAGTCTTTCAGTACACATACTCAACACGCTGGTGTTTTCATTCTGAGACCTTACAAATAGCTGAGCTGAGCACGTTGTTTGAGACAGATTCTACTAAAAGCGCTGGTCATTAGAAGGTTTCATTTACTACGCTCGCCGTCTGACCGCTTCCCTGATCTCTCGCGCCCAATACATACTCCCATTTTACTTGAAATAACTTTTGAATATTTAAACAAACCAATGCAACCTACCCTAAAGATTCCCTTTCTGCTCTTTTCCACTATTGTATGTACAAAAGGAAAATAGAAAAATGTGTAAAATCATCAGAAAACAATAAAATGCGTATTTTGAGGGTTCTTGTTTCGTAATATTACTGTTGAATTAACCAGTCGCTGTTCTACGGGAAATGAGGACATTATACCCTCTAAAAAATTTTCGGTAACTATTAATTTTAACTTGTCATGAAACATTCAAGTAAAAATATTTTCATGTAAGCATGAAAACGAATAAACTTGTATCAGAAGATGAGCTGAGTTTATCATGCGTCTTTCTGTAATATGACAGAATCGACCAAACATTTCGATTAAAAAAAATGTCCCCTCCCAAAATTTGGCTCTGAATCCGAGCCTGCATTAACACAAGTGTGAATATGGAATGTAAAGAGGAATGTTAAAGTTGTAAATTCTCAGTGTGTGTCATTGATTATACAAGTACAGTAAGTTAAGCGAGCTGCAACGAAGTGAAAATATTCGAGAAATGTGCATAATTTCCGAGCAGAGAGTTAAATATTGGAGTTGTGTAAGTAGGTAAACCATTCACCATATGTGTTACAATGCATTGCAAGAGATCAAACGAGTTGTTAATGTAAAATATTATTAATTTTCTATCTAATTATTTTCAGTGAGATACTACGCATTTATCATTCCTTTAGGAACGTGTTTCCCATATTTTTACGCTTTACGCCCCGAGGAAGGTCGCAGAATGGCGACCGAAACGTTGGCACCTTCGCCATGGACGCGGCGTCACCCGGACAGCCAACTAAATACTGACTGCGGCCGCGGCAGCCTACGCTCTCACGAGTTTCCCACAGTCCACTGTATTTCTCGACATGACTGTCCAAGGGGTTAGGCATTAATTTGATATGCGAATAGCGTGCTGTACCCGGCATCTGAGTTGGTGCGCATTCAAGGACAAGTTAATTGGCGCGGGCAGCTGGCTTCAGCGGCTCGGCGCCGGCGCGCAATAATCCGAGCGAACTAGTCGTTACGCCATTTCATAAAACTCCACGGCGCATCTCGGCAGCGCAAATGGTTGTGCTGCCTCGCGGGGCGACGACGTTCAGCGCCGCCTTGCAGGCCTCCGGGGGCAAGCGACGGTCGTCGGCCGACATCTTGTCGCATGGCGCGTGGAGTTATTAGGCGGCGCTACATTAAGGCGGCGACCGCGTGCCGCTGCGCAGTTAATAGGGGGTCCAGCGGTACGGTGGCGTGGTGCCTAGGCGGAGAGCGGACGCAGTGAGGGTGGCGATGGAGGGAGAGACGTCAATGGCGCGCCGCGGCAAACGGTGACACTGGCAGTGGTGGAGGCGGGGAAAGTGGGTAGGGATATGGAAGAAAGTGTAAATAATAATAATAATAATAATAATAATAATAATAATAATAATAATAATAATAATAATTACGATAACGATATTATGATTATCATTGTGATTATCATTATAATTAGGGTTAAGGACGAGGTCAAGGGAAATTTTTGTTGTTATTCTCACTGTTGATGTCGTTGTCGTTGTTATTGTCTTTGTCGTTGTCATCGTTGTTGTCGTCGTTGTTATCGTTCTTGTTATCGTTGTTGTTGTTGTCGTTGTCGTTGCTCGGATGGCCGCGTGGCGTAGACGGTTGCGACAGCCGTCGTCTGTGCCGAGGAGGCTGCATGTTCGAGTACTGTGTAGACATGTTCGAGTACTGTGTAGACATGGTCGTATTTGTGATTGTCCTTCACCCCTCATCATCAACATCCTACCATCTCATTCACTCTTCAAAGGGTAACAACCTTGTCGTACTGAGGGATACATTTGAAAAGCTGATGCTGAAAAAATTACACACGTTAATCGTGTAGCCTGGACAGTAATGGCCAACGGAAACAGGCCCCTAAAAATTTCTAGAAGAGCTCCGTAGTAATGAGAGTTAAACCATTTTACTTACATAAATATGATCATAATTTGATTTTCCCCCTATTTAAGCCGACAATTTGGGGAATTGATGCATGACATTTAGGAAAGACCGTCCAAACCATCTGGTAAGCCGATAAATGTTTCAAGATGAAAGCATTTGTATTGTGTATCGCTAGGATTATTTAATTCTCCTTGTATTTCATTCTATTTTTTGCTAGTAAGGTAAATCATTTGGAAACTAAAAAACGTTCAATAGAAAGGAGACCTTGTGGAGGAATGAGTGTTCTAGAAATATAAGAGGCCCCCTGTTTTAGGCTGCGCTAGCTTATGCGACTGAAGAGAAGTACACGCGAGGAGGAGTAATGGAAGTAGACCCTAGAGTAGGAAGTGGCGGAAGGGAAAGACGAAGAAAAGAAGTTATTAGTGGAAGGAAAGAAGCAGAATTCGTTACATTTTTGAAAGCAGGAAAAGAGGAGGCATATCAAGAATACGAAAGAGGTGACGGTTAATCTGGATAACTGGAAGGTGTTGAAGATGGAAGAGATGTTGGTAGGAAGGGGAAGGATGTTCACTATTTCGAGGGATCAGTCGTGGTTTTAGAGGTAGTCCCGGATGGACTAGCATCACTGGAGAAGGTACCTGGAGAGAGAAAAAAAACTCTGATGCCGATGTGTAGGTCTGCGACGGTTCTCATGTTCCAGCAGGGCAGGAACGCCAGTACATCCTGGAATATAATTTTACTACACTTCCGGGGTTTGTGATCTAAATAGCTGACGCAACCATGATCGATAAATACCAACACTTTTTCCGATGCAGAATCAGTGTGGACGTAAGGACGGATAGTAAGTCAAAAAAATCGTGGAAATGGGTGAAACTTTAAGTTGTGATGATTGTTTGGTGATTCCTGGAGACTCAAATGCTAAGGTTATTATGCCCGTATGTGTAGTGCGTGTTTTCTCCCCCCACTGGCTGGTGACATCCGGCGCCGATCTACACGTCGGTTAGAGAGGTTTTCCATCGCCAGGTATTTCCCACCAGCAGCTCATAGACCCAGCAGGGACGAGTTCTAAGCGTCTGACCGATCTATTGACATGTGTAGTGTGTGTGTGTGTGTGTAAGGGATGAGTATAGGATAAGGAAGAGGAAGGAAACATCGCGCGCGGTCCGTGGCCCGTTGGTTAGGGTACTGCTCCGGCATTCGCCTGGTGTTGAACGGAGAAATTACGGAAAACTACCGATCAGAGCAGCTATCAGTTAGAATTATTCTCTTCGAGATACTGACTGAATTCGATCTAGCTGACAAACTAGTGAACAAAATTGTACCTCCGACGGGTTTCGATTGCATAGGGCATTGCATTGCAGTGACATCAGTCCCCTAGGTGCGTCCGTGTCGGTGGTCAGTTCGCCGCGATGTCGGAGGGGCGTTGCCGCCTGGCGAAGCGCGTGCTGCGTCGGGGGATGCGGGTGCGGCGGCGAGGGCTGCTGGGTGTCGGAGTGGCGTTACGAAGGGCGCGCTCCACGCAAGGACCCTCGGCCCAAAGGGCGCGCTATTCCTGGAGAGAGCCCCCTTCGCGCGCCCACTGCCGTGAGAAGCGCCCTCGCGCAAATGAGACGGGCCTCGTGCGGCGAAGGGCGTGGGTTAAATGGGGGCGACCGCTACCAACTGACGCGGCGCAGCGCTGCAGTGGCCAAATGCCCGAACCTAACAGGAGGTTCTGCTGGGGGTGACCGGGAGAAGCGTGCGGTTGATTTGATAGAAACAAATTTCTTTGACACAACCCGACGACACAACTGATAATATCTTTGACACAACTGATAATATCTTTGACACACCCGGATGTATGTATAAGATGCAATGATGTAGGAAGATGCTTTGAAAAATAAACAATGTATTGTTTTCGACGTCTATTGTTTAAATAAACAAATTCCTTCGCAAAGCTGCCAATAAAAAACGTCAGTAATATTTTATAGATGAATAAATGTATAATAAATGTAATGATTGTTGATTTATTCTGTATTTTTTAGATTATATGTGACTTAGGTTGAAATCTAAATATTCTGCAATCGGTATTTTTAAATGTTCTCAGAAAAAGTGAATTATCAAGGTTCCTCTTTTCATACAATTATACTCT
>BOPP01000128.1:151681-162215 GCA_017312745.1 Gryllus bimaculatus | reverse complement strand
CGGGGTAGGACGGTGGTCGGAGGGGCGGGGTGGGAAACGAGGGGTTGGTTTCGCCCGGAAAGGCGAGAGCCGCGGCGCTGCGCTGTGCCGCCGCAAGCTTTTGAATATTCAGCAGCGCCCGCGCGCGTCGGCCCGCCCCGCCCCGCTCCTCTCCGCCTTTGGCCACGCCGCGCTGCGCCCTTAATCTTCCCTCGCTAATGGAGCGTCGCGGCGCAGAGGCGGGCGCTTTTTAGGCCGCTGGACAATATCGCCCCGCGCGCACGGGTTGGAGGACGGGCGAGGGAAGTAAGCACTGGGCCACAACCGCTTCTCGGGTCGTCGTCTTCACAAGCACTTGGTTTCACCGGCACGCTCGCCCTCACATTCCACAATACATGCTCTCTCGGACACAGTAGTAAGCGCTCGTTGCGCTCACCTCCCCGCCTGTCCGTCCGCCGCCCCCTTGCTCGCCCACCCACCCGCTCGCTTGCTCGCCCTCAAATCCACGCTACATCTCTCTCGGCTCTTACCCGCTCGCTTTCGTCCGAATGCTCGCTCGCATCACCTCACCTGCCCAGCGCATTCACCTCGCCCTCCCATTCCAGGTACATGCTGCGCTCGTCCCCGACCCACCGCGCTAGCTCGCCTCACAGCCGCTTCGCTCGCTCTGCAAATCTCACCTACATGCTGCTCACGCCTCACTCACCCTCCCAGCCATTCGCTTACCCTTTTCCATCCCTTTCACTCATTCCCCTTCCATCCACAAACATGGCCACCCCGCTCGTTCGCTCTCTCGTCCGCTCACTTGTCGCTTCACTCGCTTCTCTTCTTCAATCAAATTTACATGCGGCTGTCTGTCCGACCGTTGTCCACCGTCTGTCCCACCGTCTGTCCCACCGTTCTGTCCCACCGGTCCTGTCCCAGCCGCTGTCCACGCGTCTGTCCAGCCGCCTGTCCGCCACCGTCTGTGCCCACCGTCTGTTCCCACCGTCTGTCCCACCGTCTGTCGCGCACCGGTCTGTCCACCGTCTGTCCACCCGTCTGTCCCACCGTCTGTCGCCACGTCTGTGCCCACGCCGTCCTGTCCCACCGTCTGTCCCCACCGTCCGACCACCGTCCGAGCCACCGTCCGACGCCACGTCCGCCGACCGTCCGTCGCCCACCGTCGTCCCGGTAACGACGACGGGACGGTGGGACGGTACCGGTGGGACGGGACCGGGGGGTAAACCGCGTGGGACGGGGGTGCTCGCAGGGACGACGGCACGACCGGTTGCCCGTACAGGCGCGGGACCGTGTGTACGGGGTGCGCGACGGCTCGACGGCCTGGTGGACGAAAGAAACGGTGCGGCACGCGAACGGTGGGACCTAAGCGGTACGGTGCGGGGTCACTACAACGGAGTGACGGGTGGGGGATGCGGACGGTTGGGATCAGGTGGGATTTTGGAGCTGGACTGATGTAACCGTCTTTACCAGCTAGACCGTGGGCCGTCGGCGTTCCGAGTGCGCACCGTGGTGCCCGTCCCCACGTCTCGCGGGACGTGTGGGGGTCGGGGGGTCCGGTGGCCCTCGGAGCGCACGGTGTGGCCGTCCCAGGGTATCCTCCAGGACGCCACGTGGTGGGACCGTCCGTAAGACAAGACGTCGGGCTAGGGGAACACCGTGACCGTCGCCACCGTACGTCGGTGGGACACCCGGACACGGTGGGACAGACGGGTGTGGGCAACAGACGGCGTGGGCCGTGACAGACGGTGGGGACACGCAGCCAGGACAGACGGTGGGACATCTCGTCGACGGCCTTGTCGGGGCGATCACCGAGAGATAACCGCTGGTGGGTAACAGAGGGTGTTTTGGCCGGACCAAGCTGGAAGAGCAGTAGACACGAGGCACCGGCCCCACGCCCCCCTCCACCTCTCCTCCACCCCACTCCACACCTGTCTGGGCGGAATGCAAGACGGCCACGTCGATACCCAGCGAACGCCAAGTCTGCAAGAGCCAATACTCTACACCGAAAACGTGAGAGCTGACTCAGTGCATCAGCTGATGTTACTTTAGTGCCTCTGACCGGAATGTCCGAGATTCGAGTCCCCACATTGGCAGGATTTTCGATATTATTAGCTGGGTGGAATTCAGCCACATTATGTAGGAGAATTCTAGCGGCCGGCTGCTGTGATCGGTACTTTTCCGTTCGTTTCTCCGATCAGGGCCAGGCGAATGCCGGACCAGTATCCTAAAAAACGGGCTACAAACCGCGCGCGATCTTTCCTCTTTCTTGTCATATTCTCACTCCCATGTACACACACACACACACACGTACATGCACTACATTACCACACATGCCGGAAGACCAGTCGGGAGCTTGTCCCGGCTGGTGGGAAATACCTGGCTGGTGTAAACCACGCCAGCTGGCAGTAGGTTTGCGCCGGATTTCGCCATCCAGCAGGGAAAGATCACCCATACCTCCCGAGGGGGTTTACATGCACTACACCTATGGAACTAGTGACATTCGTAGTTGACATGCCCGGAATCACTAACAACAACCAACCAATCCATTGCGAAGAAAGTGCGTCTTTCCCATTTCCCGCAATAAATGAGGGATTCGATTTCAAACTAAAATATTTACTAAACGTTGTATTTCACATTATAAAATACACGTGTTATTTTATGGGTACTCGCATTATTATACGTGGATTATTTTATTGCGTTTATTTCGCGTATGATTTTCTCCTTTTACGTATGCGTTATTATGCGCTCATTGTAACTTCACTGTATTAAAAACTTCAATAGGTCAACTTAAAATTTAAAAAAGAGCTACTATTTTTAATTCCTGATTTAAAAAAACAATGTAACTGTAAGTAAATATCACAAATATTTATGAAATTAACAATTTTCCTGTGCTCGCTTCCTCGCTGTTGCCAATTCAATTGTGTAATCTCAAATTAGCACATTTATATCACACTGAAAGAACAAAGGTTTTATACTGCTGCTATGTCTGACTTTATAATGGTTATATTTTAAGCGTGCAATTAGTTGTTTTTTTTAATTTAAGCTTTCCTGTCACATGTTTTAAATTGTCGGGATAAAAACATCAATAACCACCAGAGCGAAACATAGGTTCGATGCTAAAATATTTGCATTTTAATGTTTGATTTCCATAATAAATGTAGTGTGCAAGCGATTTCCACTGAATTTATTCTTGTCAATGCACACGGAATAAAATCATTAGTTTTTATTCTCTGCTTTGGTAGTTAAAAAAGTCTCTCAAAAAATTACATTGTGCAGTCCTTGACCTGGTACTTGCGTTTTTTAAATACATTTATCGTCAGAAACACTATCTCTGACTTTTCCATTATGATTTGCGACGAAGCTTCCATATTCATGTTTTGTTGGAACACGTCACTTCACCTCCCTATTGAGATAACAATGTTTATATTCCATAAGACTTCATTTGTGTGGTGCCTCTTATCCTTCGCTAGGAATTAGCTCTGATTAATAGTCAGCCTGTTGATATTGTTCCAAGACAAAACGCTGTGCATTAGACACACAGCTATTCCCATTGAAGCTATGTATAATTTCGATTTCGTTCTCATCACTATGTGTGCTTCAAATTCCCGAAAGAATTACTTGCTGACGCAATATATAAAGGCTGTCCGGGGATAAAACCTCAAAACGTCGAAAATAAGCTCTTAATACAATTTTAAGCATATTTTGTCTAACACACTACTTGGATATTCCAAATGGCTAAGCCGCTACAAGGACGCAAAAGTTGATTTTAAAAAATGCTCTCTAGGCAAACATTTGCATTGGAGAAGCGTAGAAACACTCCAAAAACAAGTCGGGCCGCTAAGATCGCTAGCTTCAAGTGTCTCCAGTTACATCGGCGAGTCTCATGTATTGTCTTTATACGGTTCGTCTACGCTCGGCAGTCTTCGTGTAGGTTCGTGACTGCTCATTTTGCTGTCTTGAGCCACAAGCGAACGCAGCGCTTTGGTGAGAGCACATCGCACACCCCCTCCCCCCCTGTGCATAAAGCGAACATCGCCAAGCGACGCCTCTAAGCCACTCGCGACCCACAAAGCGCCGCCCGCCAGGCGTCGCGCCGCCGCCCCAGCCCCAAACAAATGACGCCGCCTAAAGAAGACGCAATTTAGTCCGCGAATCCGGGCGCGCGCTCGCATCGCTAGGCCTGCCCGTGGCGGAAACGCCGCTTACTGCCTAATCCCGTGTTTTCCATCCCGGAGCCCTCCCCCCCCCGCCCCGCGGCCCAGGAGTTAACGTTTCCCAGTTGCGCGGGCGTTACCGCGTGGCGCGCGCGCGCGGCGCCGCGCCAGAGGCGCCACCAAGACGCCTCGGTCTTTGTCCCGGGCGGCCGCGTGCGGGATTCGGATGGGAGATGAACCGGGTTAATGAATAATAAGGACCATTGTCTCCTGGAGGTGGTTCGTCTTGCGGGAGGCGAGGGCGAAGTCTTTACTCTATGTGCGTATGGGGCGGGGGAGCGGGGGATCGCGTCGTTCCGCGTAGAGGCGGACGGAACGCGTATCGTACCCTGCGCGCATTGTTTCCGGGGGAGCAAAACCAAATGGAGTTACCGTTCTTAAATGAACTTGCTGCTCCCCCCCCCCCGCCGATTACTGCGCGCCGCTCTAACGACACGGGGCGGGCGGGCGCAAGACGGGGACTCGGCCCCTGAGCTCCCGCCATGCATTAGTTGCTACGTCGTTTGGGCAAATGCCAAATGAAGAGGAACTCGAACAGCATCGTAATGAGAAGCAAAAGGGCATTTTTAATGGTATCATACGGGCGAACTTTCATGCATAGTGCCTGCAGGAAAAGACCCTCCCCTTTTCGCTTATTTATGGCCTCTATCAGGGTAATGCG
Source organism: Gryllus bimaculatus (assembly GCA_017312745.1). Lineage (NCBI taxonomy): Eukaryota > Metazoa > Arthropoda > Insecta > Orthoptera > Gryllidae > Gryllus > Gryllus bimaculatus. The sequence goes on along the minus strand of BOPP01000128.1, from coordinate 157,358 downwards.
ATAACACAGACTCGGCGAAGTGGTGCACGTGTTGAAAGCGTGTGTTATACAGCGGGTTGAGGAAGGAAGGGAGGGAGGGTGTAGAAGTGGGTGGAACATTGATGCGGTGAGGGGCGACGGTGGCGGTAGGAAAGGGCTCGAAATTGCGGCGATATTACAGCCGTGGAATATGCTGCCCCATTGCCCTGTCACGTCGAAAAATATTCGACACATTTTTCTAGTTTCCAAATAATCTCTACTCTCTCGACGAAGATTCATTTGAGCAAACTATTTTTTTATGCTTTTCAAATTATTCTGTCCACCGCAAAAAGTAGTTTTCTTCGTAAAGTAAAGGACAGCTGAATCAGAGTACATGAAATGTGCGTTATTACGCGTATGAAGTCGTCAATGTTACTGTCTAAACGCTACAACTATAATGTTTTCCAAATTGCTAAATTATAAGATATGTCATAAACTATATTGAGACACTTTTTAGTAAGCTAGTGGCAACACACATATTTTCTTGCATTATTTTTAACGTGAGAAGGTACTTTGTTTGGGACTTAAAGTTACAAACTTCAATTATTAACAATTAAAATTGATTGGAATCCGTAAAATACGAATACGCGATAAAAAATAATTTATCCACTTTTTCCTTACAGGATCGGGAAATAAGTTTTATGTCGAAAATTCGCAGTATTCCGGCGTATTATTTCTCTATCTTCTCTTCTTAAAAAGTAAGTGCGAGAAAGTAAAAAATACATGTTTGTGTGCACTTATGCATGATATATGGTTGTGTGGTATCAGTTTTATTAATTTTTTCAAACATGTGTTTGTTATTGTTAAAAATGTGATGTTTTGAGTTTATATACTATTATGTGAAATGAAACTTATTTGGTGAAAAATTGGAACTTCCATCATTGAGATTAATTATCACGTGTGTAACGTCAAAAATTAATTAACCCTATAACGTGGAAAATATATTGAATCAATTTCAACAAATTAGACTTTATTAAATTGATAATCGGTTGCTGCACTCGTTACACCTCTATTGTGTATGTTTGACGTCCAAGACAAACAAAGGGGGAGAGAGATGAGGATAGGTGAAAGAGAACCACATTCATACAAATGAATTTTACTTTTCTGTTCTGCATAAAATACTTGCTTTTGAAATGAAAGAAGAACTTCATAATTTAGAGATGCGAAAAAATTTAAGTAAAATGCTCAAGATAGAAGTGTTTCATAACTATTACACCCAGCCTAAGGCTTTTACTCCTGCATTTTGGTTGAATTTTACATGGCTTTCCTTACTTCATCATTTAAAACGTAAAATATGTATAACAGTCTCAACTCGCAGAAATTTTTACAGCAAAGCCATCATTCACTCATCTCTCAAGCTTGGAATAGGTAAGAAAATTTTAGTTTTTTCTACTCCTTTTTATAATTTTCTCACTAGATGGTTACAGATATTTCCATAATGGTGGTCATCATGAAAAAGCTTAATTGTAGTACAGGTGTTTGATCAATCAAAGAGAAGTTTATAATCCAAGTATTGGTCATCGTTCTATTAAATGTTGCAAACTCCACTGAAGCAACTTGCAGACCGATGACTGTAAATCCAATCGACAGGGCCATTGGCCAATCGCTACGTGCCATTGGCTGATTCCTCAATGCTACCTGCCTCATGGTGATTTAGTTTAAATATTTTAACTTCTAAGATTAATAATTATCTTCAGAAAAATGACTATATTAAACTATATTTATTGGGTATTAACACGTGTGTGAAATTTACGACGTTCCATCGAACCTCGCTTGGGTCATTATTTACTTCATACTCATGTATTAATACCCATCATTGAATGATCGTTTCCTGATATTAGTATGCGTAATGTAAGAAGTAACTGAAAATTATTAACGTGACTTTAGACAATCAATCTCGTAGCTATTTTGTTGTCTGAACACGTCAGTTTTATGCAGAGTAAAGTGTACACAGATCCGATGCTTATATGGAGTTCCAAGCAAAAACCAGTGGTACTACAATACCACAAATGTTTTAGATTATTTGTTATTTTGAAATTTTCTAAAATTCATAGAGTTCAACGAAAATGATGAGCAATTTCTGAATCTGAAAAAAATTTAAAGAAATAAATTTCAACCGTTTTTAGAAAAAAACCTGACATTCTTTAAAGAGTCAAGTTCTTAAAACTGACTTTTAGAAAAAATTTCATTTAACAAATAATAACTAACATCAATGTTGTTCCTTTGTTAGGTTTTTGCAATTTTTGAAAGTACAGAGAGTTTTCAGAAAATGAGATTATTACTATTTTCTTAAATGTTTTTTGCTATATACAAGGAAAAAATTTAAAGAAAAAATTTGAAACATTTTTAAGAACATACTTCCTGAATAATTACTTGCGTTGCACGCAAAATTAAATGAAAACTACTTATATATTCGAAAAATTCAACTTGATCTCATTTCAAGAACTGTTTGTAATGAAAAGATTTCATTAATGATAAGTTATTATAATCAATACTGTAGTTGTAGGAAGATGCCCAAAAAAGTTTGAACTTTTGCAATTTTCAAAAATATTGCGAGTTTAACGTACGTACGTACCTCACTATTTCTTTTAGTGTCTTTTGCTCTATGAGAGGAAAAAAATAAGAAATTGTTTGAAGCCATTTTTGAAAACAATGTTTGTCCGTTGGGTTTAATGTCCCCAAAATTACGCGTAATATCCATTTCAAATTCAAGAGGCTGTATCACCTAGATCGACCCAGGAATCAATTTTGGCGCAAATAGTGTTTACGATTTCGGTGCTAGTGTTTTCTATAGACAGACTGACAAGAGACGAACGGGTAGAGTAATGTGTCGGAAGCACAGACCCACAATAAAAGAATTATGATTACCCATGTGTTAAGAGGAAGAAATATACTACACAGTAGCAAGATTTATCGACATTTTTCCGGCAGTAAGATTTTTTTCTGTTGAAAACAACACCATTTTACCGCAAATTACAATACTTTCACTTTTATTACTAAGTACATATTAGGTGAGAAAGTAAAAATAGTAAAGTAACCATGCGCACCAGAAGTCAATCAAGAATGTAGACAAAATAATATTTAAACGAATGAATGCATTTTATCTGAAGACTAGTCGCAATTCTCAAAAAGCTACCTCACAATTTTCGGGAATAGAACTTTATTAAATCCTGGGATACACTAGGCTTCGAATATAAGGGGAGTTCAAAATCAAAGTTATAGGATCAGTAATTTTCCTTGGACATACGTAACTCTATAACGTTTTCTTCAGATGAACTGATATGACAAAGGATTTTCTTATTTTATAATTTTTCCCAAAACGCAGCTATATTACCATTATTAGATTGCTAGAAAGTCTAACAGTCGTAATTCAAAGCAGAGATCGCCTAGTGCGTTGTGGCAAAAAAATTAGACAATTGTAGAGAGAGTTACTTCCGTGAGTCTTCTTTTAAATCCTTAATATTAATACAATATGTACTCGTACTTATGACACGTATTATTATTAGTAGTATTATTATTATTATTATTAGTATTATTATTATTAGTATTATTATTATTAGTATTATTAGTTTATGAGGAACTTCAACGTAGACATCTCAAGTTAATGACTGCTCAAACCAATTTTCGTAGCGCCCTTAATTCTGGCTTAACAACCGGTGAGACCCTCGTTTATTCCATATATATTTTACAAGATATTTCCGAGGCACCCTGTAGGGCCTCATTGCCAGTTGTCTCCCAATCCTCCAGTTGCAGCCATTGGTTATGCGCCAAAACAGACACAAATCTGAGGGCAGAGCGTTCGCCCCTTATCGCGAACATCATAAAAGAGCAGTCTTTTTTGCTGCGATGGGCCACAGGGGGTAGAGGGGAGCCGCCGCCGCTGCCTCTGCCGCCACACGGCCCACTGCCCCGCCCCCGCCCTGGACAAATGCCCGCCATTAGTCAGCCAGTTAACCGACCCACCGGCGCAGCGCGGCGCGGCGCGGCGCGGCGAGCCCGGTCTCTGATCTTCGCGTGTTTGTTGTTCGCTGCCCGTTTTCCTCGGCCTAACTGGCGCTTTCCTCCCACGCCCACTGCCTCCGCTCGACTCCGTCTTGGGCAGATTGTGGGACGCCCGGAGGTGCTTCCTAGGGATCTTATAATTCGGATCTCGGCTTTAAGTTCTTGACTTCCTGGGATTTCCGTCCTCAGCTCACCTCAGAAGACCGGCATTTCTCGTATTCTTTCCTAAAGGCTACTGATTGCATCTTCATTCAACATTCAAAAGTAGTTCGTAAACTGAACCTTTGAATTTTTACTGTCGTGTGTCTCTTTCTTGTTGTTGTTTTTTCCACTGTGTTAAATTTGTACACGTAAGCTTCCGCGGCTCGAAACCATCTCAAATCTCGGCCATCCAGCCCACGACGAGGCGTATCCCGGATAGCCGAGAATTTACTGTGTTAAATTATTTTATTACCCTGTCATTGCTTTGATTTTAATTTTATTCTTCTCATTCCTCATTCCTTTTATCTTTATTGACTGTTCTGAATATGTCAGACGTGCTTTTTCGATTTCATTTATGCTTTCCCTTTTAAGAAGATTTATTTTTACCAATAAAACAAAATCATTTTCCCCTACCACACTACTAATTTCCATTTTCCCCTGCTCTTACTCCTTTCTCCATCATCCTTAAACCCCAAGATCTCCCCATTTGCTCCTCTTTATCATTCTCTCTATATCTACCTCGCTCCCTTGCCCTCTTCCTCACAAATCCCACTCGGCGTTGCTTGTCTCTTCCGCGTCTTCTTCGCATCCCTGACTCCGCTGCTTATCCCTCGGCGCCCCGCCCCTTCCCCGCCCTCCCCTGCTCCGGCGGAGGCGGCCGGAAGGCTGGAGGAGAACGGGAGCGGCGGGCGGGGCCAGTGCCGAGGCGCGACGGGAGCGGCTGGGACAGGCAGGCGGGCCGGCCACGACGCGACAAAAGGCGGCGGGATGGCGGCGGTGGCGGGACGGAGGCGGGAAGGAGGCGGAGCGGCGGTGGCGGTGGCGGAGGGCGGGACGGAGGCCGGGAACGGAGGCGGACGGAGCGCGGCGACGGAGGGCGGACGGAGGCGGGAAACGGAGGCGGGACGGAGGCCGGGAACGGAGGCGGGACGGAGGCGGGACGGAGGCGGGACGAGAGGCGGGACGGCGGCGGTGACGGAGGCGGACGGCGGCGGGACGGCGGCGGGACGGAGGCGGGACGGAGGCGGGACGGCAGGCGGGACGGAGGCGGGACGGAGGCGGGACGGAGGCGGGACGGAGGCGGACGGAGGCGGGAACGGAGGCGGGACGGAGGCCGGGACGGAGGCGGGACGGAGGCGGGACGGAGGCGGGACGGAGCGGACGGAGGCGGGACGGAGGCGGGAACGGAGGCGGGAAACGGAGGCGGCGACGGAGGCGGGGACCGGCGGCGGACGGAGGCGGGACGGAGGCGGACGGAAGGCGGGACGGAGGCGGGACGGAGGCGGGACGGAGGCCGGGACGGAGGCGGGACGGAAAGGCGGGACGGCGCGGGACCGGAGGCGGACGGAGCCGGCGACGGAGCGCGGGACGGAGGCGGGACGGGAGGCGGGACCGGGAGGCAGCGGGGGGCGGGGACCGAATGCGGGGGCGGCGCGTGGGTGGGGCGAGGGCGAGC
>BOPP01000128.1:109989-145880 GCA_017312745.1 Gryllus bimaculatus | reverse complement strand
CGCCAACTAATCCCCAATATTTAACAACTTTTATTTATATTGCAGTACTATTTAAAAGTATTTTTGTAATTCCTAAGTACATGCAAATGTTTACTTGCAGAAAGTGTCAGCAGAAACTACTCTGAAACAATTCAAAGAGTATAATTTATTATTTCTTTATAAAATATGAGTTTACGTCTCTAGAAGAATATATTTTGTGAGTAAAATTTTTGAAGCCGTAATTAACCAACAATTCGAAAACGTTATTTTAAACAGTGCCAACCGTGTGCTGCGACGTTTATATTGAGAAATGCGAGTAAAAACAAGTACATAACAAACAAGTCCACACGCAAAGATATTCTTTAGTACTTCAATTGTCATTTTGGGCAAAGAGACCTATAATACTGAAAATGTCTCATTACATTTCATGTTGAGATGCAATTGCAGCAAGATCACTTACCACTTTATTTACAATCGATTACCGTGCCTTTACTTCAATTATCTGATGCTCCAAAACATTGTGTACACGCACGGACTGTCGATACAACAAGCACGAACAGTATTTATTGCTTAAAAAGTTCACGACGTAAATGATAATTCAGAAATATCTAGAAACAATTTATCTACTTATAACAGAAAACGAATAAAACAAGAATTATTTTGAAATATGTAAGTTATTAATTTGTATTGCTTTATTTCTATCTCCCAACTTTGTTGGTATCAGGGAATTGAAATTAAACTTAACTATACGTTCAAAAATGATAGATGCTGGTCCAGAAAAAAAGCGTAATTATTTTGTTTCTTACAAGGAGTGTATAAGATATCATATAATTTTGTTGGTATTTTTCTTATCATACTCATACCAAAATGTAAAGCCAAGTTCCCAATAACACCTGTTTGTACGATCAGAAAAAGCTTGAAAACTCCCTCACGGATCTCAATGTGGATTTATTCGTTGTTTAAAAATTTTGTAACACTATACTGTTGAGGGTACCCTAAAACAAAAAATAATAGTTTCAATTGAATTCAGGTATGCTTACCTGTGTTAAAATAATTAGTTTACCGACAGAAAGACGTCATAGAACGAGAGACGAGAAAAGAGAGCGCCGTGATGGTAGATTTTTGGTGAAATTGAGAGATCCGATGCCAAGGAGAAAATGTCGCTAATATTCGAATAATTTGTAAGTTTCGAACTAAATTGCTAGAACTTAGAAGAAAAAATTTGTTGAAAATATCCAAATGATATTAAAGTAATCTTTCTTAATCGTCAAGAAAAGAAAATCGGTGTTAAGTCGATAATCTACAAAATATTTTCGTTGTGTAATTTAGATATCATAATATGAGAGCATTTAAAATATAATACGTCTAACGACATTGACACAAAACTCGTAATAAACGAGATCATAAGACTCCACTCAGCCAAATAAAGATCCCAGCACTGAAACTAGAATTAGTCAACCTTAGAAAACTTGCAATTTGCACCGTCAGTGAAAGCTATTATGTTTAATTAACGTGACGAATGTGCAGATATCTCTATTTCATAACAAAATTACTTGTTCTCGAAAGACTTCTGGCACTTTCCCTCTCGAGTGGTTATTGTTGTGTTTAATGTGTGTGTGAGTTTCATTGAGAAATAGGAGCAGTCTGTGTTTTCTCCTTTTCAAAAGCTATTCCGTACACATCAACCGCCGTTACTACTGCAACAACAACCGTGTTTAGGTTGTCAAGCCGTCCAAAGTATGTCCCACATCACCTCGCGATCTTCAACTACCTCTCTCTGCTCCCGAACCCGCCCCCCGCCCTGCCCCGCCCGCGCTCGCCCCGCAACCACCCGCCGCATCATCTCGCCCGCCCCGCCCGCGGCCGCGCCCGCCCGCGACTCTCCTCCGTTCGTTGTTCCTGCGTCCCTCGACTTCGCCGTACGTTTTCGCAACAGCTTCCTATTCGCGTCTCCAACTCCTCCCCTCCGACCTTCCCCTGCACCAGTCTCCGGCAACCTTCAACCACCCCCAAGCCTTCTTCCTGTCCCGCCCCCTTCCCTCCCCTCCTCACCAACGCGCCGACAGCCACCACGCGGCGCTGGTTCCCGATTTAATTCGCGCGGCGCGCGCAGATAAAAGTAACAAATGAAAACCATTAGTTAACGACGCGCATCCGCGAGGTCGGGGCGGCGGCGGCGGCGGCGAGGGTGGCCGGGGCGGCGGGGGGGTCGGGGGAGGGGGATGCGCGTGTAACCTCGTGTCCTGAATAGGCCGCGACGCTGTTGGGGGGCGCGAGGGTGAGAGTGAGGGCGGGGGTGGGTGATAGGGCGACCGGTGCGCTCGCCTCGAGTTAGCTAAAAATTTAGTGGTCACTGCGGGGGAGGGGGTGCATGTTTAGGGTTTTGCACCAAGCGCTCATTTTGTACCTCATTACGGTCAGGAGGGGTTGTTTTAACACCTCTCAGAAAATAAAGGGTGGAATTATGTCATTTGTATTTTCCAGCTTTCTTCTGCAATTAAGTTAAGAGTTAGTATTACGTACAATTAACCACATGTTCAGATTAATATTTCAGAGTATTAGAAATATTTAGCAGTGCGAACCTTTCAGATATCTTTAGCCTAAGAAAAAATCATCAAAATCATTACATTTCTTACTATGAAGGAAAACAATATTTCCTATAGATCTAATTGTAATGTTATTCATAACTAGTCAATTTTTTAAATGGATTTTGAACATTTTATGTTTCAAATCTCCTTGTAAAAATTGAATGAGATAAAATATGAGAACCTGATGAGAACTCAGAAATCTAATAATTGTTCATGGCTCAGATAGCTTTGCATTTGTTTTCTTCAAATTGTGACTAAAATCCTATAAATTCAATGGAAATTAAAATATATTTTTAAAAACACAAAACCTAAACTTACTGAAAAAAATAAACATAAATCGAATACATGCGTCGCAAGATAACTTCTTCTCCGCAATTCTTGACTTTCGCAGCCGGACGTTGGAAGTAATTCTACACATTCAGATGCATAAAAAAGCAGGGAAAATGAAAGTGTTACAATAAGGACTAAGAAAAATTGATCGAGATATTAGAAATCGAAAATTTCATTAAACGTTCATATTATTTTATCTGTTTTTTATTTCATTTAAGTACAATACAAATTGGTTACATTTCTGATTCTTTGTCAAACAGTTAATGCAAATGGCAAGTGTTATGCACGAATCTCATAAGTACACAAAGAGATAAAAATATTGAATAAATTGTTGATAATAACAAAATAGTATTTCAAGCTTGAGGTTATATTTACATTTCCTTATATTGCATTTCTATATTAAACAGTGTTAGTAATAATATTATCAGAGGCTAGGTAGCCGGGTAGATTTCTTAGGATGAATGTTACTGTAACTGCCTGTCTGGTCAGTTCAGGGGCACATAACCTCGTTTGGATTACAATTTTTCAAGCACAAAATAAAATTATTTCACCAGCAATTATGTTTATATGTTTAAACTAAAGTAGACCCTTGCGTTTATACTATAATAGATTATTAAAATTGTGGAAGAAAGTTGACAATAAAAGTGATTTTCCTTAATAGCATGATGCTCAAAATATAAGAGACACATTATTAATTATATAACTCAATGGAATTAAGTAGTTATTGTTAAGTTTGTTAGTTATTTTGTGTTCAAATGTTTGTGACATTTCAAAGACAAGTCTTAAATACAGCCTTTTAAGACGGAAAGTGAACGTTTTTTTTTGGAATGGAGCCATAGTAGAAACCTCTGAGCAATTTCAGTACATCTAAAATGTGAATATTACTGACTGATTAACATTCATTCTCGATTGTAAGTATCTAAAAATAATTTAATTTAAATATCTAATATTGAAACCGATCGAGAGAAAACTGATATTACTGTTTATTTTTGCAGTGTACATATATTTTACTTTCAAAAACATGTTTTATACATACACTGCGTTGCAAGTAACTTTAAATATCATCTATTGCATTTTCAATTGAATATTACATCAACATGAAACGTAGAAAAAAAATCTTCTATTTTTCTTTATAGTACTTAATATACTTTATATTATGTTAAACTATTTACTGTTCTATTGAGTTAATGAGATGAATTATTTGATTCCCAGTTCAATTACAATGGGCGAGAAATATTATTACAATAATTTCATGAGCGACATTGTATCGTGTATCTTAAGTCAATTATCTATTGCGTAATTATTATGACAATTTTTTAAAATCACAAAATGTAAATATCAAGCTTCGGCATATTGATATCAATGGTAATTGTATTCAGAGTGCGTTGCCTTTCGTCTGGCCCCCACTGCCCTAGATGGCTCAATTCATAGGGTTCTAGTCTCTACGGCGGTGGAAGATTTTAACACTAGCTTCTTAGCTAGCATTAATTCAGCCTCTCTGAGGAGGAGAATTCTAGCGGATCGCTGCTCTGATCGGTAGTTTTCCGTGGTTTCTCCGATCAACGCCTGACGAATACCAAAGTAGTACCCTGGTTAATCTGAGGTGGTACCAAGCTGGTAGGAGATACCTTGTGGTGGGAAATCCTCGCAATCCTACGTGGCCCGGCGCCGAATCTCGCCATTTAGTGGGAAAAGATCGCCGATAGTTCCCGCGTCAAAATCCATGTACGACACTTACGTGACTAGTTACCATAGCAGTTGAAGCGCACGGACTCACCAATCAGTCCATCTGAGCGGGATATCCTAGGTTCGGGTCCTGACGGAGGCAGGATTTTCGACACTAGCTTAAGTCGAATTCAGTCGCTGTCTGGAGGAGAGTTCTAGCGGCCGGCTGCTCTGATCGGTAGTTTTCTGTCGTTTCTCCGATCAACGTCAGGCGAATGCCGGAGCAGTACCCTAAAAAGCGGGCCACGGACTCCGCGCGATCTTTCCTACCTCTTCCTTGTCCTATGCTCACTCCTTGTACACACTTACACTAACACGCACTACACTGCCACTCATACCGGAAGACCCGTCGGGAGCTAAGAGATTGTCCCGCCAGGGGCGGGGCGTGATGGGAGATACCTGCTTGGGGAAAACCCCGCTAGCCGACGGTAGGTCGAAACCGGATCTTGCCATCCAGCGGGGAAAGACTACCTCCACCTCACGAGGAAAAACATTCACTACTATTACGGGACTAATGTTCCTGGTAGTTGACGCGTAAAACAATCGATCAATCCATCAAACCTTTGAGTCGCAAGTGTTTTTGGCGCCGCCGGCGCCATCCCGGCGAGGCGCCAGCGCGGGACAGGGCGATGCAGCGGAAGTGCGTGGCAGGACAGGTGCCGCCCCTTCTCTGAGGCAACGCAGGCCCAATTTCCGGCCATCTGGCCCCGCGCCCCACCCCTCACCCTCCCTCCTCCCCTCGCACATCCCAAGCTCTTCTCCTGCACGTGCCCGCTGTAATATGGCCCTCTCAGCCACCCGAGAGAGGCCGCGAGGCGGTTTTTTTTTGGGGGGGGGAGGGGCAGCGCGCGGATGTATAAATTAAGGTGCGAGTGGCGTGCACGTGATGGGCACGGTCTCTGCGCGTCTTTTTTTCTGGAAAAATCTTTTGCACGTGTGCGACATAACATCGGTCGCTAGGTTAGGGTTGCATTACGTTATTGAGAACCTTCCGACGAATGTTGATACACAAACATGATGTTCTGTTGAGAGAGGCGAACTGCAGCTTTCTACCAGTGAAGAGCCCACTGATGTTGTTTTCGACGGAATAAATAATTTTATATTATAATATCCATCTTCAAACAACGCTTTATTGCACTTCAGTGTGTGGAATCAAATAGACGGCATTGGGCTGCGCATAATGCATGTGTAGTAAATTTCTCTAATGGTTTAAGTACATTTAATTGAAGTGTTTTTAATTGAATATCTGTTGTGAAAATTAGCTAACAATTGCGGATTTTCAGAATTGTACAAACATTTTTTTAAATGTTCCAACTTTTAATGAAAATGATCTGTAAGAATAAAGAACCTGGATTTACTTTTATGTAATATTTTTCAAGTCATACTTCAGTTTTACGAGGGACCGGAAAATTGAGAAAATGTGAAAAAATATATATTTTAGACGTCCATAGATATTATCTGGGAAGATGGTAGGACAAAACTGATAGCTCAACAAAGGCGATAAGGAAACTTACCTAGTATCGAGGCCCTGCCATTCTGTAGCACCGTTATTCAGCAGACCACGCATAATTCGTGCGAACACAAAACTGTGCGAAATGTAAATTTTTTGCTATAATGTACTTTCTTGGCGTTTGAATCTTTTTTATTCGCCATCTGCTAAGGTATTAGTCTCGTACGTGTAGTACATGTTTTAATCGATGTGGCTGTGATCATTCTTGCTGGCTGGAGCGACATCTGGCGTCTATCTCACGTCGTCTAGCGGTGTTTTCCTCGACCAGCGGGGCTTCGCCCTAACCGGGAGAAGCTCTAAGCTACCAACATGTGTGTGTGTGTGTATGTGTGTAAGTGTGTAATTGAGTAAGGGGTGAGAATAGGACAAGGACGGTCGGACAGTTGTACCCAAGTTGGCGGGTTCAAACCCGATCGAAGCCGTGGATTTTTAAGGGCGAAATAATCCTTCGTACGCCTTCCTTCGGAGGGAAAGTAAAGCCGGCTGTCCCATGTTAGTAGATTTACTTGCATGTAAAAGATCCTCAAGACTAAACGACGCCTCTGAGCTAAATTCAAATCGTCTGTTTCTCCCCCAAGAAATACCTCCTTTCTCTGCTACTTGGTGAAAGGAGCGTAGCGAAATTTGCGTGATCAGACGGAAGAGCAAGCCTCATGACCTGAGTCCCGCCACGTAAAATAAGGCATACATTCAATTCAATTCAATTCAATACAAGGAAGAGGAAGAAAAGATCGCGCGCGGTCCGGTACTTTTTTTTTGTTGGGGTACTGATCTGGTATTCGCCTAGCGTAGGTCGGAAAAACTACGTTATCCATGTCGGAAACGCATACGATACATTTTATGAATTGCTATGATTCAGGAATGCGCAAAACCTAAGATTTAAGTCGTAAGTCCATTACGAAATATTTATTGCGCGAGAGAATGATAGATAAACGTTTGCTTCCTCGCCTCTTGCAGCATGAAGATGGGGCATAATTAAAAACTTTATATTTGATCAGCGCGAAATGTGAGCTTGCACGTATCGCTGCCCCTTGCAAACACCGTTCACCGCGCGCTGTTTGTTTAGCGCGAACCGACTCTCGTGCAGCGAAAAAAAAATTGAAGGTGAAATTCAGCAGTCTCGCCCAACGCTACATTGTGCAATACAGGCGGGTAAACATAATCCGAAAGGGTGCATTTGTAAAACACATGCAAATGGGTAAATATATTCGGAGTTCTGAGTCAATATTTGTGTCCGGCGTATACGAGACGTATACAAATACGTGCGATATTTCAGGAGAGAGCGCTTTTAAATTCGAACCGCATCGCACGCCGAGTATACAGTGGCGAAACTGGGTTTTGTACGCCTGTTTTTCTCTCCTTTTTTGGAGACGGCCATCTTTGTTTAACTAGGTGTCTCCCCTGGGCTTTTGGATATTGCGCACATTAAACACGCACACGGTTACATATTGCGTGTTTGTTCTGTGACGTCTTTCTGCCTTCCTCGAGACATATCTCGGGTTATGCGGGAATTTGTATAAACTACATCATTTGTCTTTTACAGTTAGTATATGTGCTGTCATTCTGAGGACGTATGAGAAACGACACAATGCAGCCAGTGGTATTGTGTTATTTTGTTTTTGGATAGAAATACAGAAAAAAATTAAAAGTTATCTAAGAATCACTCGTTCTGTAATAACTAAAAAAATTTGAATGGTGAAAGAGATAGCAAAATCATGGACCTCCCCGGAAGATAATTGCAGAAACAATGTCGGAAACATCATGCATGTCGTTAGTCACCTCTTGTTTGATATAATGTGCTGGAATACTCTTCTAGTTTGTAAGCGCAGAATAGATTAGTTTCAATAATACATACGGATTATCTAATTTCAGTAGGGAATATTTTATATATATATACGATTAAACATTCACTGTTTTGAAGAACAATTGTTTTCTTGGGTAAACTTTACAAAAAGGACTTATAAATTTAATCGAGTGACTGAAACTGAGTAATTGAAATATTTAAAGACCATTGCATGCAATTTTAGTCAAACATACAATCAGTGTCACAAGATTTTTTTCTAATAGAGTGTGAGGATAATTTAATTGAAAAAGTTTCAATCAGGTGAAATAAGAGGCAATAACACCGAATATTGACTCTCCTTAATTTGATTTTAAAAAATCATCCCATATCTGAATGTATAAACACCGTTGGTAAAAAATTAGTTGAATGATTTTGAAGCTTGTAAGCACCAAAATAAAATAAAAAAATTCGGAAATAATTAAAATTGTTCAAAGAATTAGTTATCGTGATTAGAAACCCACTTTCTTCGGGTGTCGTTATGTACATTCAGTTACTTTTAGCGCCAAGGTACCTTACCAATGCTCTGAACGATTTATTGGACCTGTGTATTGTTAACTATGCGATTTTGTGTAATGCTAGTGACAAATGAATATCAATAAGCGTATTATATTCATCTGGTACAGCGTATTTCATTAAAACCGAAAAACATTTGCATGGAAATACTAAAACGTTATGAATTCAAAATAGACTTTAATACATGTGTACACTATGTTTTTTTTTTATCTCGTTTCCCTCGGGCGAGTGTTATCTTTGTTACTGTCAACTGTAATTGTAAGTTATTAATACACATGTTGCACACCTGGACTCTTATCGAGCTAAAATACATTTATGAAGATTAAGGCTTGCAAATGGCATGCAATCGCGAGAATTATTTCAGAAAATTCAGTATTTAATTTATGAAGTAAATGGAAACAGATAACACCGCGCTAGCTGTCGCGAGCTGAGGTCCTGCGGGGAATGTAGAACGATGTCTCATTAGTCTCCATAGCGTGTCAGGTAGGGGAATGACCTTTCTACGGGGTCATTTCGTTACATTTAACGCAATTCTCCCCTCACGCGTACCTCTTCACACACACACACACACATACACTGCGACAACCGTGATGTACGTGATAATTACTGACCTCTAATTCAAAAGCTTCTCGGAACACGGTAATAAGCAAATTGGACGGCGCGAATTAACTTGCACGTCACCGTATGGTAATAGCACCAACAGCGGTGGACGCTGACAGGGCGACGCCAGTCCACGACGTGAAGTGGCGGACGCACGTGCGAACGGTCAGCATGGTGTGCGCTGTTCTCGGGGCCATGCGCCCGCTGATCTATATATCGACCTTCCTTGGCTACGTGCCGTTCACCATGAACCGGGAAGGGGAACTGCGGCGCACCCCGTTCAGACTGCTGTGGACAGGCGTGGTGACGAGCGTGTACGTCACCTACGCCGCCCTCAGGCTCGTCGTCTTCAAAGTGGACACCAACGCCGCGTCGAGTCTGGGGCACGTTGTGGAATGCGGGATCGCCTTTTACAGCTTCATCCCGTTGATCGCCCCGCTCCTCCTGTACTCCACCGTCAAATTCAAAGACTGGCAGTGCTTCGTGCGGAACTTGCACCAGATCGACCGCCACTTCCTGCCCAACCTGTGCCCCGAGAACGCCGAGCGGCGGTGCTGCGTGCTGAAGCAGACCGTCTTCCTGGTGGCGTTCCACAGCCTCGAGTTCGTCTTCGCCGTGTGGGCGTGGTCGTCCACCTACTGGTTCGTGTACACGTGGGGCGTGCAGCAGATGCTACACTCGGTGCTGGACCAGCAGATCCTGAACGCGATGCTAGTGGTGCGCGACCGCCGGCGGCGCGTCAACGAGGACCTGCTGTTGCTGGAGGGCGCGCCCGGCGGCGCGCGGCCCAAGCAGGAGCTGTACCGCCTGTCGGGCTCGCGGTCGCTCGCCTGGGAGAACGACGAGTGCCGCGTGGAGAAGCTGCGCGAGGCGCACCTGCGCCTGGCGGACGCGCACGAGGCCCTCAACCGCATATTCGGGTACATTTGCACTGTTTCGTAGCGCAGAGAAAGTTACGGAATGCTGCGAGGCCTTCAACCGCATATTCGGGTACCTTTGCACTGTTTCGTAGCACAGAGAAAGTAACGGAATGCCCTCAAC
Organism: Gryllus bimaculatus; assembly: GCA_017312745.1. Taxonomy (NCBI): domain Eukaryota; kingdom Metazoa; phylum Arthropoda; class Insecta; order Orthoptera; family Gryllidae; genus Gryllus; species Gryllus bimaculatus. The sequence continues at coordinate 135,751 of BOPP01000128.1, read as the reverse complement.
CGCATATTCGGGTACCTTTGCACTGATTCGTAGCGCAGAAAAAGTCACGGAATGCTGCGAGGCCATCAACCGCATATTCGGATACCTTTGCACTGTTTCGTAGCGCAGAGACAGTCACGGAATGCAGCGAGGCCCTCAACCGCATATTCGGGTACTGTTCGGAGAACAGAGAAAGTCACGGAATGCTGCGAGGCCCTCAACCGCATATTTGGGTACCTTTGTACTGTTTCGGAGCTCAGAGAAAGTCACTGAATGCTGCGAGGCCCTCAACCGCATATTCGGGTACCTTTGCACTGATACGAAGCACAGAGAAAGTCACGGAATGCTGCGAGGCCCTCAACCGCATAATCGGGTATCTTTGCACTGATACGAAGCACAGAGAAAGTCACGGAATGCTGCGAGGCCCTCAACCACATATTTGCGTACCTTTGCACTGTTTCGGAGCACAGAGAAAGTCACGGAATGCTGCGAGGCCCTCAACCGCATATTCGGGTACTGTTTCGGAGCACAGAGAAAGTCACAGAATGCTGGAGGTCCTCAACCGCATATTCGGGTACCTTCGAACTGTTTCGTAGTACAGAGAAAGTCACGGATCGCTACAACAAATCGTTGTGGAATATATTCACTTTGGAGGTCAACAGCATATTCGGGTTTCTTTGCGTTGTCTTGTATACGTGACATTGAGAAAGTCATGCAATGCCTGCAAAAAACTATTGTGGGATATATTCGGTTTGCATGTCAACAGCATATTCGGGTTTCTTTGCTCTGTCTCATAGACGTAGTATTGAGCAAGTCACGATCCATGCAATACTGCAAAGAGTGTTGTGAGAAATGTTGACTAATATATTCGATTTTTTGCTGCCCAGGATGAGCCGCGTGTCAAGCGATTGAGCTGGCGTTTCAGCCATCTTAAACAATATCTGTCTAACCCCATGTGTAGCATGAAGATAAGGAAAAGTGAGTTCCCCGAAACGTTGCTTTGAGAAACCGAATATACAGTTTATGATGTGATTGCTCTGAAGACATGAATAAACTAAAGTTCTAAAAACTGTATGTTGTTAAAACTCTGTGGTCGAATACAATTAATAATATATATGTTAGTGATAGTGTAGACAATTTCCTTAATTGATTTATACAGACAGATATTGCGATCTTATAAAATGAAGTAACCATTAATGAGTGCAGGAATGTACGTGCTGTTGAAACAACATTTGTTTATTGGGGTTCTAAAATAGTGTGAGACGTTGTTGAAGGACTTCTCTTTAAAATAATGCGGAGCATTTGAAAAATTGTCAAACTCCGACTACAATGTCACATAATTTAATGCACCTGTAATGATTTTCGAAAATCTTCTCCCGTGTGTTGGTTACATGGAAATCCAGCGATTTCCACAAAGTTCTGTTTCCACAAAGTGAATGTGATGTGAAAGCAAAACATCACATTGACCATTCATGCATTACAATCAACTCATTGTAATTTGCTCCACGAGAGAAAATCTCAACAAGTAGCTGCACGTAACAGTAAATAATCAATCGTTAATTATTCCGCTCGTACTTTTACAAAATCAGGTAAACTAATAATCTACTATTCCCTTAATTGCACCCACTGCATTGAAATAAATTCACACATACGGGGAACATTATGTCTTCCGGTTCTGGGTCAATGGCCTCCCATCTCGATCAGGTTTTCGTCCAGTTTTCCTGATCCTTGAGCAAATGCTGAGATGGCCCCTTGTTTTGCTTCTGGACATAAATGAAACTTCAAATGAACGTCTCCCCATAGCACGCCACACACAGTTTTTAACGTTTTGGCGTAAATAAGTAAATAAATATTTATTACAGTGTCTTAATAAAACTTTTAACATTAGCATTGGAAAATGAACAAAAGTTAATTGAATCCAATCGATTCTTCTTACAATGTATTCACACTGATACTTGATTTAAAACTTGGTATAGTTCATAGAATGTTTACAGTCTCTAAAGAAAATCACAATTTTGTTTTCTTCAAATAGTTTATACATTTTTTTTCTTATCCTGGCGCAAATGTCACAATTATGGCTTAAAATACAGTTATTAGTGCCCGTCAGTTTGACAAAATTGCCTTTTTGTTATTGTTACTATTTTATGACTTTTAATATAAGGAATCAATTTTACTTCTGGAATTGTTTTAGTAGGTTTTTTATTTTGCCTATTTTAGCTTCTGATGCATATTTACGCCATAACTTCTTTTGTCTTTTTCCTCATGATTTCTCTTTCTTTCCTCGTAGCACCGATCGCAATCAAGTTGGATATATACCTATAAGCCTGGACAACACGAAGGCATGATCGTGTTTTATCTTTCTGTGGAAGAAGAAGCTGTGATAAAAATCTAAATGAAAAAGATCGATCATACTTCAAAATTTCGTTCCTTCAGGATTCTACTTTTGAGTATTGCCAACGATTACTCTTGAGGACATCTCCGATATAGCCTTCTCAGCAGACCTATTTGACAAGCACGTTTAAAAAAGTTCTTTACCGGTTTTACGATAATACACTTCGTTTATTGTCATCTCTCTCAATATCCAGTTACCCACACTATTCGCACCCTACCACGACACCGACTCCCATCCCCCTTTTTTACAGTTAATTTCAGATTACGCTGCTTCTTTTTTGGTTTGTGTCAGATTCGTCCATCTGATCCCGAAATTACCTATACTCGTACTACTTTTAGTCAAATAAAATATAGATCTACCAAGTACAAGTGAACACATAATAGATTATACCTATTTCATTTTTCACACTACATTTCTTACCCTATTTCAGTTACTTAAAGAGCTCCTATACATCTTTCAAGAAATCCTTCACTGTATTTCGTGGTGTCAGAGACCAGTGTGAGCAAAGCTTTGAAATACAAAACGAGGTAGTTGTATGAGCTGGAAAATGAAGGAAGGGAAAACAACAAGTTCTTACATTGATGAATTTCATATCTTGCTCTAAAATTTGTATATTTTGTTCTTTATTTTTATATAATGAATAACAAATACCACAAATTTGATTACTTTTAACTTTTGTATTTATAGTCGCATTTACCTATATATGTACATTTTTGAAAAATCAACCTTTTTCCCTTCCTTATCCAAAACTGTCTAAACTGTCATAAGAACTTCAGTATTGATTCTATTTGCTTGGATCAAAACCTGTAGTACAGATGCAGTACTTTCAGGTATCTAACAGCGTATTTCTGCGGCAAGTGAAACATGATGTTGAGTGACTCTCTTTGTACACAATAATCATAGTAATTGACAAATTTATTAATATTGATCCTGCTTTGATTATTCTTTATTGATTAATAGTCATTATTTTGAAATAATATTTTTTTTTCATTTCTCTTGTATTTTAAAGGGTGTGTTATGATCTTTATATTAGTATTAGCTTTATTAGTGTGGCTTTATTATACTTATTGATGTGCTGTTATCTTTATATTATATATTTATTTTATTTTTCAATTGTGCATTTAAAAAATACCATTTCTCTGTTCATCATCTATTTCTTCACTGTTATCAATGACTTTTGCTGTAATACCAGATATATTTGACGCTTTTCCCATTCATGAGGAAATAAATGAAGAAGCAAAAAAATACGAGTAAATCAAAACCTTTACAAATCGGAACCTTCATATCGAAAGCAATGTGCGAAAAGTGCTTAATTTGCATGTAACATTCACATATATTGAAAAAATATTTGAAAGTGTCGTTGAATTGTTGTTGCGAAAAATTCACACATCTTCTCGAGACAAAGCAGTCGAGAATTTGTCCGATGTTTGACATCAGAACATTTCGATACTGTAAGGTGTGTGTAGAATCTAACAATGATTTGTGAAAATTACTTCTAATTTGAATGTTAACTTACATTTTTTCGAAAATTTCGATACATTTTCAGTTTGTTTCCTCAAGTGTGATACATAAGCCTAATTTTCTTCTATTTTTGTTACTTACCGATTAATTCTTACGTTTTGTCGACAGTCTTCCTGTGCTGCTGGAAATGGCCTACGTATGGGCGCAGACGATGATGCATGTCTACTACCTGCTAGTGAAGGACTCAGCATTTGGAGGCGACGGTATGGTGGTAACAGGAGTTCACGTTCTAAACCTGGTACGTTGGAAGATGGCCACTAACATAACTCGGTTTATTAACAGTAATGTTTTGCAAGTAGTTCATAACGTTAACATTTTTTATAAATTCTTGGCTATCCGGGAGACGCCGCGTTGTTGGCTGAGAGGCCGACGCTTCGCCTGACATATCGCAGGCTTCTTCAGGGCAGGGCAGCTCACTTCCCTGAAGAAGCCTGCGACATGTCAGGCGAAACGTCGGCCTCTCAGACAACGACGCGGCGTCTCCCTGATAGCCAAAACTTTATGGAAAGGAGCCACGAAAGCGTACGATAAACTTTTTTGCAATTGTGCAAGTTTTGAAAACGAGCGATGTTAGGAGCCAGTTTTCAAATTTGTACGAATGCATTAAAGCAACATTATAAACGAGTACCAGAAATTACGTTTTTTCATAACAGCATTATAAGAGAATCAACATTAATTTTGGCAAACAACTATTGTGACGACACGGGTACTTGATATCTGTTCGGAAAAAGCGGTGATTACCTGTTCAGTTTACCGCTACCTCTCCACTATTCTCTTGCTGTGCTTCACTGAATGTGTGATGGCGCAATTATTCCTGCCATGAACGGCAAATACGTCATCATCTGTGCCGTAAGATATCATTTTTCGAACGCTTTCTTGTTACGAATAAGCTCGTTTATAGTGCTGGAATACAAAAATATATTTATATTTTACATTCAAAATATCTAAATTTTAAAATTGCAGATAATGTCCCAAATTATTTCTAAGGTAGAGCACGAGTTGGAAAACTGAAATTTAGACTGGTTACAAAATTTCGGAAACGCAAAGCCCAGCTAAAGTAAATAAGGAAAGTATTTACTTACCGGAAATGATGAGTCATTTCGATGGTGAATTGTCAGCTCACTGTAAACCTCTCATATGGAGGAGAGTTTGTATAATATTTCATTTCTATTTGTCCCGGTAGACAAACTGAATGAATGCCAGTGTCGCTAAAATGGGTATTTTTGTTGTAGTTTAAGAGAATGTTATCCCTAGAGAGACTCGTACAATGCAGTTGTGCTGCTGAAGGGTAATCTGGAAACCTTAGAGAATACACAAATTCTTTTTTAACAAAATCTATCGTTATATGTTTCATTTTTCAATATTTTTTACTAAATATTGAAAGAAAATTAAATGTTTTCGACTTATTTCCCTCACCTATGCGCGAGCGAATTACCAGAACCAGTAGCTGTGCGGGGGGCCTGCCAGTGCATAGTTCCCGGCTGGGTCTACCGCGCATGCGCACCAGAAGGCGCATCTATTTCCTTCTCTCTCACACACTGGGAAGAGAGCCCAGGCTCTCAGCTTGCAGACTTGTACCGCGATGCACGTCATTGTCTCGGATAAGCAAATTCACCTTATCACCTAACGTTGGGGTAAAGGAGACTGAGTTGTTTGTGTGATTTTTATTCGTGTTTTATTTATGAAACAATGAAGCAAAATATATAGTGTTATAGAATGTCCTACTGACAACAGACCACTCCGAAACTTCTAAACGGTTCAAGTTTTTAAAAGTACAGCTTTCGCTCAACAATGCAGAAACATGAGGCCATGTAGATAGAAATAGAGGTACCCAAATTTGTGAGTGATACAAATGAAGATGAAAGTATTACAATACAATCACACTTAATTAGAAAATTGATGATCCATTGTTTTTTCTCAGTAGCGCATTTAATTATTTATTTATAATGATTCAAATAACGTTTTCTACCTATGTAGATCGGGACCGAATCTCCCCATCCAGTGGGAGATCACCGCCATTTTCTTCAGAGATTAAAAGCATGCACTACACTTACGGGACTAATGAGCTTAGCAGATGACGCGCCCGCAATCACTAATCAATTAACCATAGCTGGTTTTGCAAAGTCTTCCAGCACTACTGCATTGGTTCTTAATAACGTGTGCGTCCGCAGACGCGGTCCGTGCTGGGCGTGCTGGCCATCAGCCACTGCTGCCAATCGTCGGTGTGCGAGGCGCGGCGCACGGAGCGGGTGGTGGCGCGCCTGCAGGCGACCAATCGCGACGTGGGCGGCGGGCGCGCGGCGGCCCTCGACCGCTTCGCCAAGCAGCTGGGCGCCGTTCGGCCCGAGCTCACCGCCTGCGGCCTCTTCGACGTCGACATGCCCTTCCTCTTCACCTTCTTCGCCTCCATGTTCGGCTACCTCGTCATCCTCGTGCAGTTCGACAAGTCGGCCGAATCGCCCCTGAGGAACGCGACGACCGACGGTTTGGTGTGAATGGAACGTCCCGGGTTTCGGCTCCCAAAAGACTTCTACAGTCTTTGAGTGTCGTGCCTCGTTCATGACTGAAATAAATTTGATGTAATGTTTGATATGTTTTTAATTTTTTTACCAAATTGGGGACATTTTCTACGCAGGGAAAACAGATACATAAATTAAATAGTATACATATTATGGTCACCAAAAATAAACATGAGAGTAAAATTCATTATGTATAAAGTCGTTTTTTAGAGCAGATCACCACATATGTGTCAGACACACAACCCTTTAAAAAAATAATCATAGGAAATTAGAAATTGTGGACATACATTTCATCAGAAAAACTTGCAGGATATTGAGACTGGATCATATAAGAAATGCCAAAAGCATGCTGAGAACAAACTTGAAATCGCCAATCTGTAAATAATTGCCTAAAGGTAATTACAATGTTATGGCCTCATAAGAATAATCAATGTTGAAATATATCCCAATGTAGCATGTGAGTACTGTCATACAAAGGAAAAAAAAGAGCCAGACTTCGCATAGCCACACTTGCAAACAAACCATTGAAAGAGCAACGGAAAAGAAACGTTTTTTAGAGGGGGTGACTGGAGAGATGGAGGTTAGAGATTGGAGACTAGAGATACAGAAAATGGCGACAGCCATAGCAACTCTGCCAAGAAGCAGAAGAAACTATATTTTAAGAGATATTTTTTAAATACGAAAACAGAAAACTTCGAGTCACCATCCTCGTGGTTGAAGTCGCTTCAAGTCATGTAGCTGATGGCTGAACTGCATTAAAATGCGACATATTTTCAGACTGTATAACTTGTCTTTGAATTGTTCAGTTTTTTGTTTGATGTTATACTTAAAAAACTCTTTTTCTTTGTAAATCACCGGGCAATGGTGAGTTACTTTACAATAATATTTTGTCCTTTTTTGAATGCGCATGAAAATATAACAATACTTAAGTCAAAGGTGAGCTCTTTTAATACTCAAACACCACTACCTACATTGCTTTTCTTCCTACGAAAAATAATTGGAAGCCACAAATAACTCTAAAGATGAAGAACTGAAAGTGCTTGGTGGTAAAGAAAAAATTCTATAAATGATCTGAAAATATATACCTTTCACTTTTAGAAAATAAAGGGAGAGAGATATCGTACAAATGTCTATAGTTACTTTACATCCTTTGATCATAAAACGCATAATTTAAGGATGTAAAGCCTTAATACACTGTGCAAGAAAATTATTTTTTTAAAAGGCTGAACCATAAAGAGTCAATGATAACGAAAATTTATTTGCCTTACTAACTAAAAAAATAAAATTACAAATTGTGGTATTGATTAAAAAATTGATTCGTTGATGAAAATGTTAAGACTTATTGCTGAAATATCATTTTCTTGTTCCTTAAAATAATAGTCATGGTTTTTGTCACTATTCTCATCATCTTCACATGCATCAATGTTTCTTTCTTTTTGGTCTTCTTTCCATCCTGCGACATCCAGTAACTTTTAGGCCCCTCTGAAAGTGTTGCAGATTCAATTTGCGTTGTTCAAAGACTTCCATCAGGCGCCACCTGAGAACGCTCCCCTCTGTAACGCCAGACTTTCTACGTATCCGTCCCGCACTCGTTGATGGCTTCTGTTTCTGTTGAAAACGCAGATTCGCATTTGCCGGGCGTCGAACCAAGATTCCGCGCGGCCTTGTCGAACTCGCATCGTAAAACAAAATCTCGGTTTTCATTTTCATGTTACGTTTCATTTGATCATTTGTTTTGAGATTACGTCTTTACCGGTCCATTAAAAAATATCGGTCTGAATTGCCAGGCAAATTCGTGGTGGATGCTGTGAATACGAGCGCAAATATAATTACGTGTTGTAGATACGCACGATAGTTTTACTGTCTTCCCAGTTCATTGTTACGTCAACATTACGAATCTCGTGACATGGAATGGCAATGTAAAGACTTAAATCTTAACGGAGTAGACTTAATATGCGAATAGAAGACGATCCCACATTTTTTTGACTGAGATATTTCGAAGAAAACTTGTCTTATATTCGGCTAAATACAGTAATTTACTATATAAAGGGACAATATTTACCCAATTTTGCTTACAGGGTCTGGCAATAAGAGTTTTGCGTCGCAAATTCGCTTTTTTCTCCACAGCATTATAATTATTTCTTTATACAGCGTAAGTAGTAGCGAAAAAGTAAAAATCAGGAACTGGAAGGCCGGGAGACCCGGGGAGCAATGCGAACAATATGAAGTCATCTGCACATAGACCGACACATGTGAAAGTCCCTCATTAATGATACTACGCACATCTGTATGTCGTTGCAAAGGTGCACCATCTTTTTGTATATTTTCTTATTCGCCCTTTAGTTGTGGCAATTATCGCAAATTTTGTTCCAATATGCAATATGCTTTCTGCTGCATACTGACCATTTTGGAAACTGGCGTTGTACTGTTATCTTGTGAATCACAATGAAGGCAGTATGATACAACAAAAACTTGGGAAGTTTGTATTTCTATCGATTTTTCACTTTAGTTACTTAAATGATTAATTTCATTAATATTCATCTTCTGACTCAAAGGCGCACGACCTTGTAGGAGCGTACACGTTTGCGCAGACGAAAGCTGCGGTTTGGAAACTGGCATGTTTGTTTTACAACGCGATTGCGTCGTGTTTGGTATCTTACATGGCGTATTTCATCTGAATCAGCATTCTATGATTCATTTCTCTTCATTGTTTACTCTAAATTATAAAACTTACATTTTTCATGCAGTGGAAGGTGTATGCATACCACGTGCCTGGAAAGTGCATCCTATTCACTTGCCTGGAAAGTGAGAATATGCTGTAATAAACTTCCACCCTGTCCATAGAGCAGAAAAGAGTATGACACAACTCTCAACAGACATGGGTATTTCTACGCTGCGAAAATAGTATATCTAGACGATGTTCTCGAACATATAAACACAGTGCATTTGTTTCTATGCGATGCAAATGTCTCTAAAATAAGTGGCATTCCTCAGACAAAGATAGTACAATGTAGTTAATTAAAGATGCACTGCGAAGTAATTCCATTAATGTTAAGATAACACTCGGTTTCAATGAAAACATTTAGTCAATATTATTGATTGAAATACAGCGTCAAAGCGCTCTGGCGCAGATAAACAGGGTCAAGAGGTGAGGCCATTTTTTATTAGTGTTGTGTGATCATCTACACAGGATTACGAGAGGATAGGAAGAAAAGAAATATTTGTTTTCCTTTTTTGGGAAGAATGAACTAAAAACATGAAAATCAGAAAATGATTAATATGCGGATTTTCTGTTCTCATTTTAGAAAAGGTTACTAATAATTGAAATTATAAAAGTTAGAAATTGAATAAATGCATCTTAAAGTACTTATAAAATATGAAACTTAATTTATTGATTTCCTAATACATAGTTTTAGAATATATTTTGGATTTTTATAACAGACGTGGGATCACTAATTAATATTAATTTTATCTCCCGCTAGCATAATTCTGCGTTTTCTACTTATTTTAAAACCAATATAGCTAACTGACTTCCAATTTTCACACTTTGCTCCGACATATTGATAATAACCAATTAAAATCCATGTTATCGTCGTTATAATTGTGAAATTTTCAACTTGTCTGAAGGAATAATACGATTGGGGTAGTAGGTAAATAGGAATATTCTAAGTAGTATTAAACTCAATAATTGATCAATTCGTCTTCTTTTCTGTACATCACAGTTTCCAAGAGCGATACGAATTTATTTTCCCTCCCTATTTTATGAAGATAAAACTGTCTGGAAGTCAGAGTTAGGACATCAGTGCACAATTAAACTATTTTGAGAGCTCGTTATAACTTTTTGAGATCTCTGTTATGATCTATATTTCGTTAATTCCAAGATAAAAAATGTAGGAGTCGTCTGTCAATCATGAGAGGTAGAAGGGAAAGACTAACAACTGTTTAAAAACACGACTTTCAAAAACCTCATGGCTATATAACGATCATAAATAAAATGCATGGAAACTTGATCAATTAGTTGATTTGTTTGTTTTCCGTAGAAAACAAATTTTAATCTTCTTGGATAGGAAATGAAAAGCAAGTTCATTGTAGTCTCACCGTATTTCCAAGGGCATTAAGAAGCAAAGAACGTTGCGATGCTAAGACATGATTGGAGATGGGTCTTGCGCCCAATTTTAAAAGTGTGCCGATTTTTTGGTTACGTTCCCGGTCTACAAAAACACCAATTTGTTAGAACTTGGCGTGCATGTTTTTGGACGGGCACTGTTATTATTATATATGTTTCATCACTAGCGGCGAAAACGCTGGGCCTTTTAGAAGAATATGATTTCGGCACCTTCTCCATAGAAGATATTTTTATAATATTTTTTCACGACTGGGGTTTCTTAGTCCCGATCATGACCTGTATATTGTTCTTCACACAGAAACTCAAAACGTGGAACCAAATGGCTTCGAAGTTATCTGAACTGGAAGTGATACTCGTGTGCAGCTGCAACCAAATAAACAAACGAAGGAAGGTAATAATATACAGGCACATGGCCGTAGCACTCTTCATGTGTGTGTTGCAGACCGTGATCGACATGAGTGTATGGACCCACTCATCCTACGTTATTATCTCGCATGTGATTTTGTACGTATCGAATATAACGGTAATCGTGCTGTACATGAGCGTGGTGTCGGTGCTGAAGGACCGCTTCCACGTGATAAACGGAGAGTTGGACGTTCTCGCGAAGCGGGCGGCGGCGCAGAAGGGGGCGTGGCCGGCCGCGACGGCGCGCGTGGAGGTTCTGCGGGCGTCGCACCTGGAGCTGTCGGAGCTGTGTGAGCGGGCCAACGCCCTGTTCGGCTTCCCGGTGGCCGGCGAGCTGCTCTACTACTGGGTGGGGGGCGCGCTGTGCGTGTACATGCTGTCCACGCTCACCTCGGGCTCGCCGGCGGAGGGCGGCGCGCGCGCCGCAGCGTTGGCGCAGCGCCTGCTCAAGAGCGCTCTGGTGGCCGGCGGCGTGTGCGGCGCGAGCGACGCGGCGGCCGCCGAGGCGCGCGGCTGCTGGCGCAGGCTGGCGCGCCTGTTGGCGCTCGCGCCACCGGCCTGCGCGCTGCGCCAGCGGCTGCGGGACTTTCTGCGCCAGGCGCGCGCCACGCCCGTCGCCTTCAGCGGGTGGGGCCTCTTCGCGCTCAACCTCCGCTTTCTGTTCGGCTTCTTCGGGGCCATGTTCGGATACGCCATCATTCTTGTGCAATATTCCAAAGACTAGCTTATTGTTATTGTCCTAAATAATTTATTATTATGTTATTATCCTAATAAATACACGTTTTCTCTACATGGTAACCTATACGAAGGAATGAACTCATTTTCGTCACACTCGTGCGGCATGGGAATTCTTGGAGCTATCTGGTAGCAACTGTTTTCAACTTTTGTCGCTTGTTTGTTGCTAAATTTGTACTATTAGTGCACTCCAAAGCGCCAACTATTTGTTATAAGGTGATACGTAATAAACAATGACCTGCGTAGTGTTGTGGAGAACATTTTTTATAGTAATATTTTATTTTGCAATTTGTTTAGGTATAAACATTTGGTAAAATTACATACAATTTTTAATAACATTAGAGGAGTAAGGTCCATTGACAGTACTCCTCATATTACATTTTTTTAGATTAACAAGTTTATAGTCGATATGTCAGGTCTAAAGTATGATATCGTTTAAGTCGTCTGGTGGTGTCACTATTGTCTAGTAACGTAATGACAAGACTATTTTTAGTGGTTATGTAGTTGTAAGTATTTTGCACTGGTCTTGTTAATTTCTTCTTTTATTGATGTCCTTTGTAAGTCTCGGTGTATTGTGGCGTTTAATACGTACCAAGGAACATTTATATATCAAAGAGCATGAGATGGCAGAGAAGTTGTTGGAGCTCTTTGGTTCCAACTGCTTTCAACCATTATCGATTGCTTGTTGGTAAATTTATACTAGTAATGCCCTTCCAAAGCGCCAACCAGTTGTTATAGGGGCCATTTCTTCGAGATATACAAAGAGCTGACCAGTCACGCGAAGAAGATGGCGGAGAAGTGGCAGTTGTTGGATGTGAGGGTCACGGTGCGCCACCGTGGTAGCAGTTTGGGCGCCGTGGCGTTGGCGCGTTTCTGCGCCAGGCGCGCGCCACGCCCGTCGCCTTCGTCGTATTGCAATTAAATGTGTCTTAATTGCAAGAGAAATTCTTTAGTTTATTTAATAATGTGACTTATTTTGCAGTGCTTTGTACTATATTTTCTGAGAGATGTGCTTCATGTCTTTGGTCGAAATATGAATAATTAAGCAGTGAGTTTGCCAACGTTTGAAATTTATTATTTCCTTCACATGGGCTACTGTACAAACAAAAAGCAACAAGAAAACATCAATATGAAATTACATCCACAATATTTTGATATGCTAAACAAACAAAAAACAAAAGTGATATAACATGGTTAACACCTAAATAATAAATTCTACTGTCAATATATCCCTTTTGTTGTTGTGTTTTTGTTTGCTTACCGTATATTATTTTGGATGTAATTGCATATGTGTCTTGATTTTTATTTATACACTAGCCCTGATGATGAAATTAAAAGATACCGAAACGTTAGCACACTGATTATTTCTACATAGTTCGACCAATCCCGCGAATCGCATTCCTTATTTCATCATGGTCGTGAACTGTACAATGGTATATCACCTGACTTAATTTGTGTTAGTGTGTTAGCTATTTTCAATATAAAGGCACGCTGTTAGGAGTTGGTGAACATGCCAATAACAGTAACAATTACTGTGACTGACGTGCAAGACCAATGTCGAAACTAAGAATATAAGGGAACAAAGTTATTCACAGTATTACGTAGCACATTCTCAAAACGTGAATAAAACGCACAATTAACAAGAAGCACGGTGTCGCATTCTTCCATGCGTATGAATCGTTCTGTGAATCGTTCTTTCGAAAATGCCACCGCCATGCCAAAAGAGCGCTCCCAGGTATTCGCAATGCAGCTGTGATGCTAACGGAAGGTGATGCTAGTGAGGTGGCCCACGGCACCCAGGCGATGAATGGCTCCCACTCCACCTTCGAGACTCCATCCTCGAATCGCTGCAGAGTCAGCGATATTGCTGAGTCCAGGCCAAGCTCAGAAGGTACTGATACTTCCACTCTTTATGACAATAACTTAAAGTAATGTCATCTTTATTTCTACTCATTAACGTATTTCTTGAGACCCGAAATATGTAGTTTTTTCTTGTTAAGTTGGTTTCTAAAACACTAATTTTTTAACAGACATAAAAAATACTTTTTGAACAGTTAAATCTTGCTTGTTAGTTTTAGGAAAAATTCATCATTTTCTATTCATTTCTGGATGAGTTATTCAATTCCAAGATATTCAATTCATTTCCTCCACTGGGTATTCATCCCAGTTATTGCAATTAGGAAATTGAAAAGCTGTGATCGATTGCATTCTAATAACATAATGTAATAAATACGAATCGTGTACGCATAATTTGGGTTGAAAAGTTAGACTTTCGAGGAGTTTGGTGAAGGTTTTGAATTCATGACGACTCATTTATTTTAGTCTTAAAATTGTGCACCGAAACTATTGAATTGTATCTCAATATTTTGACAGAAGGCGAGTGAATGAAATGAGCATAGAGAAAACATCTGTATTTCAGTGAAATTAATACGACTCTATTTTGTAAATTGAGGATGTTGACGTAAAGGATCGGTTCTAATGTAATACTTTGTCACATCCCCGAAACTGAGAACATGTGCGATAAACCTGATACTTTAACAATGTGTAATACTTTGAAGTGTAAAGTGGTTATAAATAGAATGAAACATACGATATAGAGAGAAACACAATAATAATATAGGCTGGTTATTTTGTGAGCTTCATTTCTCAAGTACGTTCTTCCACATTTGTAAATATATGACATGATTCCTTATTTTCACAGTCATGTTATGCTGCACTAATGCTATGATATGAGATACATATTAACCGTGAATAAATATCAAACTTGATTGTCGTGTTCAAGAGTTACAAATATATTTTGTGTTAAAGTTAGTGCCAAAACAGGGAGAAAACAATGATTAATATATGTGTACCTGAATTATATTTTTGAAAATTGGAATGCTCTACAATTATTGACGGAATTCAACATTCGTGTCATGAAATATTTAGATAATAGAATGGAATTTGAAAACATTTCTCATTGAAAAACTGTTGGAAAGATGAATTATCAATGAAGACAATTGAAAATTAACAGAAATTGTTGAGATATTGAGACACAACTTGCGTGCAGTGATAACAGATCTGTTAGTCACGACCTATCCTTGAGGTACGCCTGATTCGTGTAGCGTCTATTTGTGATTACCAATGGAGAATCTGGCGTGGTCGCTGCAGCCGCTTGCTCACGTGTGTCACGTCGTGGGATTCGCGCCCTTTAGGTACGAGCGTGGTGATGGCGTGCGTTTAACCAAAGCACGCGTCACGTGGACATTGACTGTACTCACCATACACACATCATCTGCCATCTCTATCTTTTACGGTACCCTAAACATGGTGGAATTCAGTAAGCACAAAATGGGTGATCTTGTCGAGTGTATTTTGCCATTGCGATTTCTGGTGCAGATCTCGGCCATGCTTTCTGCCTTGTGCTTCAAGCGCCATGAATGGAACGTCCTTGTGAGAGAAATTGTGTATATTGACTCGCACTGTCTCCCAGAAACGTCAGATAGCTATGCGTTTCGTCGAAAGAGAATAATCTGCGAAATAATAGTTAGTTTCTTGGTAATACTGTCGCAGAATTGTTTGATGTTGACTACATGGCCCGAACCTTGGGCAATTCAAATACCCAGGTTTCTGTTACACGTGTCACAAATTGTTTTCATCTTACAATTTATCAACGTCATTTTGGTGTTCAGAGATAAATTCAAATTATTGAATACGAGGCTGAAAATGACGACCTCCACAAAGAAAGATCTTTCTGACTTGTCAAAAGCAGTTTGTTCGACTGAATTGATTCTACCTGATGCAAAGTTTGAAGATCAGATACAGAAATTGCAAGAGGATCATATGCGTTTAATTGATCTGTGTGACGAAGTAAACAGTATTTTTGGATTCCCAGTGTTAATTTTCATGTGTTGTTATTGGGCAGAAGTTTTAATGGCTGTGTACTATTCATTGGTTCCAAACTCACCCTACCTGGCGCAGACATCGCATCGTGGATGGGTCTATTTATCACTTATTGTGGTCAGGTATGTTTATAAATTGAGTTAATTTACTATGTAGAGAAAACTTTTATTCTCAGTGAAAACTTTAAGTACAGTCTTTACAACTTTATAATGAAACACTCAATTCTTTAAACATTAAAATAAGTTTTTGGTTATTTCCAGTAGAATATGATTTATTCTTATAACATGGTTCTTAAAATATTCAATGTATTCAATGAAATTACAGTGTGAATATCTTTCTCCTTTGTCATTGAAACGTATTTCATTTCCATAACATTCAATGTTTCAGCTTGAAAAGCTTTTAATTCCTCATTTGTATGCTATTGCCCAATATTTTTTCTGCTTGGTGCACATGATAAAATGACAGATTAAGCTATGCGGTCTTGTATTATGCAATTTTTCATTTTAAATTGTTTCGTTTAAGACCAGTACTTTTTAAGGGCGAAAAACTACTTATTACGTTTTTCTTCGAAGGGGAAGTAAAATCGACTGTCCCATGTTGTAGATTTACTGCAAGTAAAAGATCCTCATGTCTCTGAGCTGATTTAAATCGCCTGTTCCGTTGTCCTAATGATACATTATTTATCTGTTATATGGTGAAAGGAGCGTACCGAAATTTTCGTGGTCAGATGGAAGAGCAGGACTGATGACCAAGTCTTGCCACGTAAAACAATTCATAACCGAATTGGATTGAAGTATGACCCAAAAATGAGTTGAGAGTTCCTTAATACAGTAATAGAGGATTCGCAAGTCAAGAATCTCCAACCGGGGTCCTCCCCATTTGGGCGTGAGTTGAGAATTCTCGACCGACTACCGCGATTTGAATGAACCATCGTTCGTGTCCGCTCTAGGTTCAGAAGACGCGGCGATACTGTACGGTTGTGTTGTGCGATGTGCAAGGAAGCCTTTTGCGACCCCTACAAAGCGATTGCGTGCTCGGCCGCATGCGCGATTCCCACAAAGCGATGCGACCTGAAATCCCACCGGACACATCGCAAAGCAGTTAGTAGTCTGCTGGTCCACATTCAGTGACCGCCTTGTGGCAATGAGTTCAAAGCGCGGTCAAGGGTGGAACCTGTGCATGCGACTGTATCATGCAGCTTGCGAGGAGGTTGCGACGGCGAGGGTGGGGTGCGGCGTGTGCTGCTCTGTGGCGTCGTAGGTACGTGTCGATGTGCGATAATCGTATGTGACTGTGTGATGCACAAGGGCGATGTGAGGTTGTCTTCTCGTAGGCAACGTAATTTTTAGCGTGACTACACTCGTAACTCCAGTTGACAAAAAATGTCATGTTGATGAACCATATTTCAGCGCCTGAATGAGCCTTCTGTAAATATTTAAATTGATGAGTGGCTTGAAATTGATTGATTCTTTGTTATGTAACTATTGGTATTATGAGAAGCAAGTTTTTTCCAAGGAAAACTAAACGCGAGGTTTGCGGAAGCGAAAGTCTGTTGTTGTTGAGCTCTGTTTATAAGCTTTTCACACAAGGAAGAACACTTTTCTCTCCTGCCTGGATTGGTTGTCGCATATGATAACCATCCCCTCATATTTTGTGACAACTAACCCCGCACAGCGCTTTCGAACAAGAGATGACCAGGAAACAAATATTGCCCATAATCTCAATCTTGCTACATAATATCGTTGTCCAGATGTTATTAAATTGTTGGAATACAGATTTTATTGCATAGAGAGTGGATAAGCAACGTTATGTCTAGCTGTAAATGAATATTTATGTTTGCAAAAACACAAAAAACAACAATAACACGTAGACAAATTTCGCCAGGAACTTGAAACCGCCTACACCACCTCGGAGCGCTGTGATTGCTCTGTGGTTCGAGTTTAGATCGGTAGGGAGCAATATCGTCTCAGAAGGGAAACTTGAAACAACCAACCCGTGTGACAACCCGCCCCGGTCTCCCCTAAGCCTCCCTCCGCCACTACTTAGTGACTGTCGGTGCCTCCTTCATTGCGCATATCCTCTTTAATCAGGGACGGACTTAAAGCATAAGCACCTCGAAGCGATCAACGGAGTCGGTCTCTTCTTGGTAATTAAACAAAAAAGTGGAGAAAATATTAGTATATAACATAATATAATATAATTATTGTTTATTTAATTCTCATCGAGTGCCATCCCCCTTACGAAAATTAGCATATCTCATGAAAAAAATTGTTAATGATCATTGTCAATAGTTTATCTTTAAACTCGAAGGTGGGATGTGTTCATCTGTCTAAAAAGCGCGTAAAGCCATTTAATACAAATTAAACATCGGGTACACTATTCTTGCGTACAGTAGCGCAAATATGAATTTTTTAGGGGTAGGAGAGAGAATATTCTCGTAAGTGTAAAGTACATCTGGCTTCATGTGTTCTTGTAAATAATTTTGATGTGATCATAAGTAAATTCATTTTAAAAGAATTAATTTTTATTAATTTATTTTCGGGTATTTATTATGTGTTCAATTCAGATGTTGAATGAGTTCGTTACTCTCCAAAATGAGTGACCACTATATTTGTGAATACATGTTGTCAATACGTATCTGGGGACGCTTAACTCAAAGAAGACTTTGAAGTGTCACAGTAATTTGTAATAAACGTTGTGCAAAATGTCTCGAAGATTTTCGCGCATATCCGTCCTCTTTCTATGCTCATATTTTACACTCTTATGCACTACAGTACCACACTTGTTGGGAGGCTAGTCGGGAGCTTAGAGCTTGTTCGGTTGGGACGGTGCAGCGCTTTGGAGAAAATGCTGATATCTGGCGTGTAGGTCGGTGGCTCATCGCTTCATCCAACGGGGACTGATCACCTCCACTTTGAAAATAATACAGTACATGTACGGGGCTAATAACTTTAGCAGTTGACGCACCCAGTCTCACTAATCAACCAATCAACAAAAAACAATACATATCACTCAATAAATATTAATAAATAAAGATCAATCAATAATGATAAATTGATAAAAAACAATCAGTAACGATCAATCAATAACAAGCAATCGATAAAGATTAATCGTTAAAGATCAATCGTTAAAGATCAATCGTTAAAGATCAATCGTTAAAGAATCAATCGTTTAGAGATAATCGTTTAAGATCAATCGTTTAAACGTCAATTAATTAAAGATCAATAAATATAAAGACAAATCGGTTTTAAGATCAATCGTTAAAGATCAATCGGTTTAGAAGATCAATCGTTAAAGATCAATGTTAGAGATATCGTTGAGATAACTCGTTAGAGATCATCGTTAACGATCAATCGTTAAGATCAATAATTAAAGATCAAAAATTAAAGACAATCGTTAAAGATCAAATCGTTAAAGATGCATCGTTAGATGATCAATCGTTAGAGGTGAATCGTTAGAGGTGAATGTTTTAGGATGATCGTTAGAGGTGAATCGTTGAGTGAATCGTTAGAGGTGAATTCGTTAGAGTGAATTCGTTAGAGGTGAATCGTTAGAGATGAGTCGTTAGAGATGAGTCCGTTAGAGATGAGTCGTATGAGATAGTGTTAGAGATGAATCGTTAGAGATGATGCGTTAGAGATTGAGTCGTTAGAGATGAGTGCGTTAGAGATGAGTCCGTTAGTAGATGAGTGTTAGAGATGAGTCGTTAGAGATGAGTCGTTAGAGATGAGGTTCGTTAGGAAGAGTCGATTGAGATGAGTCGTATGCGCTAGTCTTAGAGATGAGTCGTTGAGATGAGTCGTTAGAGATTGAAGGTCGTTAGAGATGAGTCGTTAGAGATGAAGTCGTTTAGAGATGAGTGCGTTAGAGATGAGTCGTTAGAGATGAGTGTTAGAGATGAGTCGTTAGAGATGAGGTCGTTAGAAGATGAGTCGTTAGAGATGAGTCGTTTAGAGATGAGTCGTTAGAGATGAGGTCGTTAGAGGATGAGTCGTTAGAAGATGAGGTCGTTAGAGATGAGTTCGGTAGAGATGAGTGTTAGAGATGAGTCGTTAGAGATGAGTCGTTAGAGATGAGTCGTTAGAGATGAGTGTTAGAGATGAGTCGTTGAGATGAGTCGTAGAGATGATGAATCGTTAAGATCAATCGATAAAAAAGGGTTTAAGCGCCAATTGAAGCAACGCAAAATCAGTGTTGTATGGGTGCGTGCCTGTGCGAGGTGGCGCGCGAGCGGGTGCGTGGTGGGCGCGTGCGCGGCGTGCGACGCGGCGCCGTGGAGGCGGCGCGGCCGGCGAGTGCTGGCGCGCGCCCGGCCTCGCGGGCTGCGCGCTGCGGAGCCCCCCGCGCGCGCCTGCAGCGCTTCTGGCGCAGCTGCGGGCCGCGCGGCCTGTTCACGCGTGGCGGACTCCTTCGCTCAAAGGCGCTTCGCTTGCCTTCTTTCGCCTCCGCGCTCGCCTCTCTCATTCTGTTGCAGTTTCGACCATGACTTGCGTAACACTCGTCTGGCGTGCAACTTCGGAGCTTGATGGCTTCAGCGTATTCTAAGCTGCGCGCTACTTGTACGTACTTCCTAAGGGGTGGAGTTACACGAGTGCTGTGGTAAATTAGTAACTTGAAGATATTATGTATGAAAAGGAAACTGATCTCCAAATGGCACTCCATCAGTTAAATCTAATGTGTAAAAAAATATCACATAAAAATATCCAATCAAAAAACGAAGGTCATGGTTTTTAAAGAAGTTTATCCAATTAGAACAAATATATGCCTGAAAAATCAAATAACAGAACAAGTACCACATCTCAGTTATCTGTGATATATAAGATACGATCGGAGACAAGATAATGTAATACATATATATATATATATATATATATATATATATATATATAATAAATTGCACAAGTTCCAATATATATGCGGTACCGTACACTGAACATTAAGAAATAAGACTAGTAAAGATACAGTGCTAAAATTCTATAAAACAATGGCAACACCAGTAGTCCTATATGGGAATAAAAATTATATTCTCTCTCAAAAAGAAAAAAATAAATATTCAAGCTACAGACATGAAATGTTTAAGGAGAGTAAAAGATTGTTCTTTGATAGATAAGCAAAGAAATGAAGGCAGAAAACAATTAAATGTATTTAGTTTAAATGATTGTATACAAAAATATATTCAAGATTCGAAAAACCATTTAGAAAGAATGGAGTACAATAAGCTACCTAAACAAGTGCTGCAGTTCAACCCAACAGGAAGGACTGTAGTCTGGTTTACTAAACTCTAACATTGAATGCTTGTGCAACAAACTGTGGACTCTACTTCCAGAGGGTTTTTGTTTACCATATCTGAATGTGCGAAATGAATCTGAAGGAGGAAATACAAGGGCATGGTGGTCACCTCAGGCGAGAAATTTTGCTCAGTGAAGGTAGTGAAAACAGCGTTCCGTTGGTTCTAACACACGAATTACAGGGTTACTTTCAGTTATTATTTAATATTTTACATCGATGTTTCTACACAAACATCGATGTTTTGAACACATCAATGTGGCATCCCTAGTGGGGAGATGAACGTGAGTGGAGCATCAAAGATGGCTGCCTCTTGCCCCATCACTCCGTGGACCAGGAGATCCACCTAGGCAGCGGCTGAAGCAGTGGCCGAGAGATTCTGCGAGTGTGTCATCATCTATGAGTTCGTAACGTACCGTACGCACTCACTTGCTTCGGCTACCCCACGTCTGCCTCTGGCTCTGTGTTCCCGTCAGACCCGCATCGTATATTATGACCTCGCTTGAAGTCGGCAGCGCTTTTTAGATATCGCTGTCGAATTAAATTTTAGATTTATTAATAATTCTGCCATTAAGTGTGAGGACTTGGTGGAAGAATACACTAACTTAACATTAAAGAACTTCACAACTTTACAAAATCTACATACTTTACAAATTTACGTGAACATTTCACCACGCATTACATTTAGATTTAGAATTATATTAAATTATTTAGATGATCGCATCGTCGCATGCCTCTCGCTCTGGAGTCGCCTGGACACGGAGTGTTATTATAGTTTGTTACTCACCGGGTGGGATGTTGCCGCTGTAGCATCGATGAGCGAGAGGCCCTGGGGTACGAGTCCTGATGGTGGCGGATTTTGGACTCGCGTAGCTAGGACGGAATGCAACCACTTCGTGGGGGAGCAGTTTTGTAACGGTTGCTCCGATCAGTAGGTTTCTGTGATTTTTCCGGATTCATATTCATTATGAGCACAACAAATGGGCCATGGAGCGCGAGCGATCTTTCCTTCCTGTTCCTTGCTCTTTTCTCTTACACTCATACTTACGTTTGTACTTGACTAGCACACAAGTCAGGAGACCATTCGTGAGCTTATTCCGCTTACGAATCGCTGATGCTCCACTAAGAGAAATACCTGCAGGGGCATCCTTTCAAGTCGAAGTGCAGGTTGGTTCTGGATCTCAAGTTCCAGCGGGAAAGGAATGTTTCTCGCGATATAGCGTGCGCTCCTGTCACGGCACAAATACATTACTTGACGCGTTTACACACTCTGTAACACTCGCTCTCATCTTTAGAATAACAACCGCATGCGTTAATGATAGAACGTTTTACCTGCAAAAGGGGAAACACGTGTAAATGCACAGTTGACACTTTTAAATAGCAGAATCTGTACATCAGCGGAAAATTATCTTCTTTAACGACCTGATTAATGGTTTATAAACTTGGCAGACGCATTTCGTATAAAATTCCCTGCGTATACGTTGCTTATGAAATAAACTTGTTGGAACTGTTCACTTATCCATGGAGTCTTCTATATATTGTGAGTTGTCCTTTTAGTTTTTAAAGGTCTTGAAGAGAGCTTTGATTAACAAATTTCCACCTAGTTATAACGATTGTGATTAAGACAAAAATAATGTACATTGCCCCAGCAATAGCTGATATATTTGACATGTTCAATAAAGTTTATCAAATATATTTATGAAAATATTATAATAATTGCTAATTATCAATGTAGAACATACATCAGCAATTTACTTCACCTTAATAAATGATTGGCTTGAACGCAAGTTATTGACTGGTATATAATTTTAAATGTAACCTGTCTTTCTGGATCTTCTTATTGAATTATGTTGTTTTTTAGTACATCCTTTGTCAGTTCTACAATATTTTAGGAGTTGTATTATGGATCTATTTTTATAAACAATAGCTTTTTGGTATTCAAAAAATACATTTCAATACATTTAGTGGGAAAACAATAATGAAGTAAATCTGTACATGACGATAGCGTATTTTGATTTCTTTATCAAGTACTGTTTAAATTGTTCATTGAAGTTCCTCAATCTTTTGTTTTGATTGTTTCAGCTGTTTTATTTTCGAAAATAGATTTGATATAAATAATGACGATCAGACGAAACCATCGCTTTGTCCAATTTGATAACTGGAGGGGGTCATTGAGTAATAATCTGACTTCCTTTGAAAGGAAATGCACTTGAAAAGTAATGTATTTGAAAAGAGAAAATTCCACAACTTATCTGTCCAAGTAAAGTTTGGAGAGAAATAAAAAACTCTTTTTTTATAAACTCTAATCACTGTGCCACGAGTTTATTCATTTTTGATATAGTTGAAATTCAACTCACGGCCAAGTTTCTGTTCTGATGTAAAATAAGTCACTGTAATATTACGAAACAATATTAGAAAGTTGTCAGAGTAATGATGTTGGAACCTACACAATAATTGTCACATATTTAAAAAAATATTGTCTCTGTGTTTTGAACGCTTTTGTAAATTACGTTATTCATTATTATTATTGGTCATTTGTCTAATTTTTAATGAAAGCGCTAATGAGAATTGTGTGAATATTAACATTTAATTGTAATCTCTTTGTGTATTTCTGTGCAGAGTGTGTATAAGTATGTGCATGCAAGCAATATTCTCAATAAAAAAATGATGAGCTATAAAGTCCGTGAGTGTTTTATGTGCGCTCCATTCTTCACGTCCAACAAGTCCGTGGCGGTGAGCTTCTGCTCGCGCCATTCAGAGCCGACGGCGCCTCAATTGCCTCTTCACATCCGCGGTCTCCCTGCAAGTGTCACGTCCATTGTGCGCCGAGGCACGAGCCAAGTGCGCCGACAACTACCTGCTGCGCGGACACCGCATGTTAATCCATATGGCAGGCGGCTCCCTGACACTTCGCGCAGCCGCGCGCGGCGCCGCGGCGCGGCACGGTTTGGCACCCCCCCACAAACAATAGGGAGAGGGAAATTCTTACCAAAACCATAAATTTGGGGGGGGTTCCAACAATTATTGTTAATAAAATTAATTTGGGTCCTCCTGTGTTTTTTGAAACCGCCTTTTTTTGTTAAATTTTAAAAACGTTATTCCATTATTTTTATTGGGTCCATTTTGTCCTAATTTTTTAATGAAAGCGCTAATGAGAATTGGTGGTGGAATATTAACTTTAATTTGATAATTCCTTTGTGTATTTCTGTTGCAGAGTTGTGTATAAGTATGTGAATGCCAAGCAATATTCTCAATAAAAAAAATGATGGCTTAAGTCCGGTGAGTGTTTTTATGTGCGCTCCATTCTTACACGTCCAACGCGTGGAGGTGAGCTTCCTGCTCGCGCATTCAGAGCCCGGGCGCTCATTGCTCTTCAATCGGGTCTCTGCAAGTGTCAGGTTCCATTGTGCGCGTAGGCTAGAGCCAGTGCGCCGCAACTACTGCTGCGCGGACATCAGATGTTAATCATATGGAAGGCGTGCTCCCCTCATATCGGGCGGGCAGCGGCGCGCGGGCGCCCGCCGGCGGGCACGGTGCGTGGTGGAGGAGGCCGGCGGGGGCGGGCCGGAGGGAGACGTGGGGCGGGGATGGCAGATGAGGGGCGGGCGGGGACGGGAGCGCGAAGCAGGGGGGCGGACATGGGAGGTGGTGAAGATAGGGTTGTAAAAAGGCGATGCTGGGCGGCGGTGGCGGGGAAGGTATTGGGGAAGGGAGTGAAGAGGCGGTGAGGGCAGGCAGGGGGAAGGTGAGGGGGGTAAGGTGGGGGTCCGGAGCAGGGGTGTGGGAGCGGCGAGAAGATGCGGGCGGGGTGGGGTGCAGCGTGGGGCAGTTCGGTGCGAGATGGGGCAGGGATAGGCTGGCTCCGTCAGCCGATGCCCGCCCAGCCACGCCCGCGGCGCATCGACTCAACTCGCCGCGATTGCCTTCACGCCACCCGCTTGCGCGCTACTCTTCACGGTTTGGACTCACCGCCATTTCTCCGTGAGCGGGATAGGGCTGTGGCGGGGCCAGGGCGGGGATATTCAGATGTTAGAAGCAGAGGGGGATGGGGGAGCAGGGGGGTGATGGGTTTGTAATACGGTGACAAGGAAGTGAAGGTGGGGGACGAGTGGTGTAAGGGGAGGAAGCGAGTGAGTGAACGGTGAGGAGTGGAGGGGGAGTGGTTAGGGCTGAGAGGCAGGGGCATAGCGAGCGATCGGGGCGCGCGGGAAAGTGTGTGGTAGATGGTGGGTAGTGGAAGTGGGCGAGTCGGGAGGACGTGGTGTGGGGAGAGGCGGTGTGGGTGGAACGGCGAGGCGGAGCGGGTGGTGCTTTGAGCGGCGCGAAGGCGGAACGGATAGGGTCGATAGGGGAGGAAGTAGCGGAGCCAGGGCGGGCAGATAGCGGCGGAGGGAAGCACGGGGGAAAAAGTTTTTTGGGTTTTTTTGGGGGGGGGGGAAAGGAGCGGCAGGGTGGAGCAGAGCGGAGGGAAGTCTAGCGGAATGGAGCGAGCCGGGAGGGGCTGGAGGCGGAGCGAGGGAGTGGGGATGGGGCCCCGGGGGGGGGGCGGGCTGGCGCGCGAGCGCGAAAGCAGGGTGGAGAGGGCGGCATCGGCGTCGGGGCGGAGTCAGTGAGCGAGCGGGCGGGACGGGGCAAAGGCGGGCGCGTACCAGTGCGGGAGAGTGAAAACGACCGGAGCGCGGAGGTGCGAGGCGCGGGCGGGGGTGGGCGCGGGCGTGGTCGGCGTGGGTCGCTACTCCCAAAGCCGACCGCGACACGCGAAGGCGGCGCGCAAGCGAGGAAGGTGGGGGGCAGGGCAGGCGGTTCTGTTACCTGAAGCACGTCGCAATGAATGTACTTTAATTATCCTGCGGCTTCCAGGGGGGGTGCCGGCTGCACGTAGTCGTCGGCGACGCCCGGCGCCCGACGCCGGCCGGG
>BOPP01000128.1:78243-97185 GCA_017312745.1 Gryllus bimaculatus | reverse complement strand
AGACTCCGGCGGGGGCGGGGGCGGGGGCGGACACCGCCGCACTGCGCGCCTTCCGCCGCCAGGTGGGCGACAGCCCCGCCCACCTCAGCGCCGGCGGCCTCTTCAACGTGGACCTCTCCCTACTCACCGCCTTCTTCGGGGCTATGCTGGCCTACCTCGTCGTCCTCGTGCAGTTCGAGAAATGAGGTCTTAGGTTTCTTTTCCTTCGATTAGCGTCCCTGCGCCAGCAGCTGTGCCCTCGCTTCCTCCATCACAGAAGCCCATTCTTCGCTGTATTGCTTCGTCTTTTGCCGTCTTTTTACTCCTAATGTTCTCAGGTCCTCTATTGCATCAATCCATCTGGGATGAGCCCTTCTTCACTTTCCTGCCATGCTTCACATTTTAGTACATTCCACATTCCAGTATCTAATCGCGTCCTTTATCCTTTTCTTTATCTTTTATCCTTTTCTTTATCCTTTTTCTTTTTCTTTTATCAATCCGACTTTTGTTATTTGGTTTCTGAACAATTTATTGTTACGGTGTGGGTTATTAACCCAACGACCAATCATCTTCGTGCTGAAGCTGGCTTTTGTTTTGGGGTATGCTCCCCATAAAGAAGAAATACAGAGACAAACACGAGAAGATTTGAAAGAAGAATGCAGGGTATCCGGGGATGAAACACCAAAACTTTGCAAAGAAGATCTTAAGACAATTTTAAGTATATTTTGCCTAATAAACTACTGGGATATTTCGAATGGTTGAGCCGCAAAAAGCACTCAAAAGTTGGTTTGAACAAATCCTTACTTGGCAAAAATACGCATTGCAGAAGCATAAAAACATTCCAGAAACATGTAAATTGTTTATTATTTATAAAAGAAATGAATACATTTCTTAAGAAAATAAAATTAACACAAATAAAAAAGAACACAACTTCCAAATTTTCACTGGTTTTTATTTCTCAGTTAATTTTTCTTTCTGAACAAATATATTCATTTCTTGAGATCTAATAAATGACCTATGTAGTTGATTATTCAATACTCTCTCTTTAGAGAAATTAACAATGCTCGTTGAATTTGTTTTTATCTAGTTACAATTAAATTTCGTGATCTACGTTCTTGTCACTTCTGATAATTGCGCGCAATAGAAGACATGACTGTAAATGTGAATCCTGAAAAAGGGCACATCACGAGTATAAAACATCGAAACTTTGAAATATATAATACTGGTCTTATTCATTGAACTTGCATCCATCCCATTGATATATACAACTAATCACGACCAGTATTGCCGAAACAATACAAAAATGCCGTATCATGTGTTCTACAGCTCTGGTTCTACAGCCTTGGTCGCTCGAGCGGATTCAAACATTTTTCTACGTTATCCTCTTTTAGGACTCCCCTTCTCAGGATTTATTCTTCAGAGATGCAGAATTGGGAATTGAATATTGTAGGAGATATGCGTTCATTTTCGTACTTGTTGTAAATAAGAAAAAAGAATAACTGATCTGCAATGAAAAGCGTATACTTTTAGATGATAATTAGATATTAAGTTTTATAGATTCTGCTTAGATTTTTACTTTTAGTAATTAGGCTTCTGGTGAGGTAGATACCGTCTAATAATTAATTATGGTAAATTAAAGCTGAAGCTTACTTTCTAAGTATTCTTCAAATCATTGGTTGTATTTTCCGCGTTTAAAGTTGTTTTGAACTGTATGAACTGGATTCTACTAGTCAAATTTCTAAGTATTGAAACAAAGTTTAAATCTGAACAATCTTGTTTAGTTGTGAATGTTACATAAAGTGTAGTAAGAAATACATTTTCGTAATGCGCTTTTGCACTATGAAATGGTGTAGAATCGCTTTTTGTATCTTGTGTCAAGAAATTGTGTAGATTTGGTTCGAAACTCTAAAATAACAAATGTTGATCGTTAAAATCAATGAAATGATTGTGTACTAGTGATAAGGACGTGTTTGTGTGTGCCTGTTCTAGCAATGTTTGACATCATAAAACATTTAGTTGAGTTTCAAAGAATATTTTATCGCTTTCATCTTCAATTTGCGATAAAATGAAATTGTTTGTTGTTGGTTTTTCACTGAAAACTGGGGCTTAGTAAAACTAAAGAGTATTGTAAGAAATGGAAGCATGTTCATGCAATTTCTGAAAACATTTTTCGCGCAATCAAATGTTATTGTTGAAATGAAATAACTTGTGAGAAAATTGCAATTAATTACTTCAAATGTCGCGTCGATGTTGTTTAGAAGGGCGTACAAGCGTCGAGAGAAGATGACTCGTGACTACGTGTGGTCCCTGCGACCAGTGCTGTATCTCTGTATAGTATTTGGCTACGTACCTTTTAAAAAATGTCCTCAGAATGGGTTGATAAGAACTCGAAACAGAGTAACATGGAGTTTATTGCTATTATCTTCAAATGTATTCTTGTGTGCGTGGTCTATAGTCATGTGTTTTTTACGACTTAAATATTCTGAAGAACTCGATCGCATTGGGTCCATCGTAGACAGTTTTGCATGTGCTCTATCTTACGGTTTCCAAATATCTACTATAATTGTGACAGTTTTAGGAAGATTTCAAGCATGCTCTGATTTAGTTTGAACAATCGATTTTCTCGATAAAGAGTTACTACCTGAAAGTCAAGAGGTCTACATATCATTTAAAGCTTTTCTTTGCAAGCAAATCGTCATTACGATAATCGTTGTCCTCTGTCTTACGACAAGCGCAATCGTAAATTGGCGATATAATTGGATAATTACCATCTCCACTATGCTATATTTTTTGCAGCTTAGTCATGTTCCGATCATAATGTTGTACGTCAATATATTGCTCATTCTAAGGAGAAAGTTTTGTCTCGTCAATACACGGATAACGAATATTGTCGATCATTTTAAGAACAATATCGTCGCCAGAAGACCTCTAAAATGCATTGAAACTACGGAAACTTCTCCTTTGGTCATATCTAAAACACTACAAGAACTTCAAATAGCTCACATATTCTGCTCGGATGCCTGCGGTTTAATGAGTGTTGTTTTCGGGTTCCCAATCACGTATCACCTGCTAACCAGCTGGACAGAGTGCATCAGCATGTTATTTTCCCTCCGGGAAATGTCCATGGTCGCTGACGCTCTGGCCGTGTCCGCCATTTTCGTGACGCGAGCGGTGGTGGGAGTGTCGGCCATTTGCTGGAGTTGCGACGTGGCGGCTTCGGAGGCGCGCCGCACGAGTGCGTTGCTGGCGCGGCTGATGGCGCTAGGAGGCGGGGCCGCGGATCGCCTGGCGCCGCTGCGCCGCTTTCAGCTGCAGATGCTGGCTTCCAGAGTGGAGTTCCGTGCCTGTGGAGTGTTCACCGTCAACCTGACCTTTCTGTTTGCCTACTTCGGATCGGTGATCGCTTACTTCGTGGTTCTCGCTCAGTTCGAGTAGTCACGAGTCAAATCACATCACAAGTATCCAATCAATTCACAAGTCCACAAATCATGTCACAAGTCACAATCGTCATAGCTCACAATCCCAAGCAAATCGGGTCGCAAGTCACAATCGGTCGCACAGCTCACAATCGGTCGCAAGTCAGCAATCGGGTCGCAAGTCCACATATCGGGGGGCCCCGCAAAAGTTGCACTCATATCGGTCGCAAGTCACAATCGGGTCGGCACGTCACAATCGGTCGCAAGTCACCATCGGTCGCAAGTCACCAATCGGGTCGCAATCACAATCGGACGCAAGTCACATCGGGACAGCAAGTGCACAATCGGGACGCAAGTCACAATCGGGTCGCAATTCACATCGCAATTCACATCGAGTCGCAATTCACAATCGAGTCGCAATTCACAATCGAGTCGCAATTCACATCGAGTCGCAATTCACAATCGAGTCGCAAATTCCACAATCGAGTCGCAATTCACAATCGAGTCGCAATCACAAGCTCGCAACCAGGTCACGTCAACAATCGGATCACAATCAGTCAGGTCACAAAAGTCACATCAGGGTTCACAATCAGCGTCAACAAATCACAGTCACAAGTCACAATCAACCAGTCACAAGGTCACAAATCCAGTCACAAGTCACAATCACAGTCACAAGTCACAATCACAGTCCACAAGTCACATCACAGTCACAAGTCACAATCACAGTCACACAAAGCACAAACGGGTCATAATCATCTATCGGGTCACATTCACTATCGGGTCACAATTCACTATCGGGTCACAATTCACTATCGGGTCACAATTCACTATCGGGTCCCAAGTTACAATTAGGTCACAGTCACAATCAGGTCAAGTAATTCGATTATTTTATTGATTAGTGATACCGGTGGCGTTGACTGTTAAGGTCATTAATTCCTTCTTCTAAGTGTAGTGCATGTTTTATCGCGAGAGATAGTGGTAGTGGTAATTTTGCCCCATAGCTATTGAGATCCGGGTGTTCGTGGGCTTACGGGGATTTTCCCCAACAAGGTATCTCCCTCCAGCGTGGAACAGCCCCAGCTGGGTCATGCTGTGAGCTCCCAGCTGGCCTTCCGTCATGTCTGGTCATGTCGTACATGTGAGTATAAGAAGAAAGGACAGGAAAGTGGATGGAAATATCCCGTGCGGTTCGTGTCCTGTTTGTTAGGGTACTACTCCGGCATTCGTCTGGTGTTGTTCGGACAAACCACGGAGTGACTAGAAAAGCCGGCCCTTAGAATTCTCCTTCAGCCAGTGGCTGTATTCGGCCTAGCTGACGAGTTAGTGTCTAAAGTCTGCCTCCGACGGGTTCTCGATGCTTAGGGGTTTCCATTCAGAGGTACTGCAGTAAAATCAGTAACTGCAGTAAAATCAGAGTGTCTGTAAATGCACTATATTCACACGTAATGTAATTGTCACATCTAGGGCCCACTACATTTCATTTGATGTCTCAAATTTCTTTCTTCTCGAAAACTCTTGATGTTTTCAATAGATCGATTTCAGATTCGGCATCTTTTTTCTAAGCAGTCCAGAGTTTTTATTAGGGTACCTTTTGGACGTATGATATTTTGGGTGAATTTACCGACACTTTACTCAGCCGTTACGGACTAATGCTCTTAGAGCTAACGTGACGGAGACATAAACCTATCAGACATTATCTCTGTTACTTCTGTTTTCCTTTACTGGTTCGCAAGTGTCCAATAATTATCAAATTTTAGAATCCTACATGGTAAACGTTACTTTATTTCTACATTAGGGAGAATCATTGAACAATTTGATAATGTAATTAACACCATTTCATTGACAGAGCATGGTTATACAGATAATGTATTTAATTATCTTTGCGCTTTTTATTCATAATTCGTAAATGGAAGTGTCGCCTAATGGTATGTCATCATGATCAAGGAAAGTAAGCACTCTATAAAATTACTCTAAACAAATTTTATTCAAATAAATGTATCTTTTGATATCATGCAATTCAAAGATATAATATTACATTTACATCAAGGCTTTGAAAAATAAGTAATCAATTACAATATTGTGAACTTTCGGAATATTGATTTCATACTCAAAATTGTGATGTGCACAACACTCAAGATTATCAGTGAGAGATAAATCGCTACTTGTTCATTAGGAGAAAGTATTTTTCACTTCCAGAAACACGTGTTAGTTCAACTTCCACTTTTGAACATGGTTCCCGAAAATTCGTTACATTCACGTTTTTTGTTTTTTCTGTCTTTAGGGATGGGATTTCTTCCCTTTAGAGCAATTACAAGTGGTGAGTTAGAAAGATCACTGAGTCGGTGGGTTTGGAGCATAATAGCATTGTTTTTGCGATTACTAATATTGGTATGTTCAGTTGTTTCTGCTGTGTCTTTTTCTCGGCAGCAGAAAATTGGAATGCTCTTAGATGGCATTGTCACGTGTTTCAATCATTTCATACCTATATCAGTTATTTTTCTCTGGGGTGTATTTAGGTTCAAAGACTGCAACATTTTGTGTAGAAAAATGGAGATTGTCAATAAACTGCCTTTTACACAATCATGTGAAAAATACGCAATGAGAAAATTTCTATTTGCGGCCTCAACAATATATTCTCTGACAAATATATCTTTATATTTGTTATCGTATTTTCATGTATTTAAATTTTTTGAGAATTTACCATGGCATTTTCATGTTCTGGAGTTAATGTCACAATTGTCTCATTTTTGCATAGTGGCATTGTACGTAAACGTCGTCCTTTATCTGAGGAACAAGTTCAATTCAATTAACGCACAAATTTCACACATCGTGATTCCTTTTTGTGAAGAAGACGGTAAGGGTGTAAAACCGAAATATTTGTCGAAACCCTCGTACATTATGGAAGACGCGAGCTCACAGCTGGAGGAACTGCAAAGAATGCATCTCTTCGTCACGGACGCGTGCGACGCAGTCAATGAAGTCTTCGGGCTTCCGATGCTGGGTCTTCTGATTGCAAAGTGGATCAGCGTGACGTGTTCCCTCTACTTCTTCCGGGTGAACGAAACTGTGTTCACCCCGAGCAGCGTGCAGGAGGTGCTAGCCATAACGTCTTTCGTCGTGTACTCCGTGTGCCAGGCGGCGATCGTGTGTTGGGCCAGCGACGACGCTGTTTCGGCTGGCCGCCGCGCCCGCGCGCTGTTGGCGCGGCCGCTGGCGCTTGGTGGCGTCGCCGCCGACTCTCTGGCGCCGCTTCGCCGGTTCACGCGCCAGTTGGCGCTCACGCGAGTGGAGTTTCGCGCTTGCGGCCTGTTCGCCGTCAACCTGCCCTTCCTGTTCGCCTTCTTCGGCTCCATGACGGGCTACCTCGTCATCCTCATTCAGCTGGACAAGTAGTGGGAGGCAGAATAGCATGAGTTTGGGTTATTTAATTTCATCTATTTTTTATTTCCCAAAACTACTTTATCATAGGAAATACGAGTGCCTTGGAAATGTCTATAAATCCCCGATTCGCGAAGCGGGTCGGAGGGTTATCTGAGAATTTCTAAAGCACGAGTGGTATTTAATAGGACTATTCCACGAATGAAATTATGTCCAACAGAGTTCCAAAGTGCGCCAAACATTGAAAGCTGTATTAAAATCAATAAACTTGTATTAATTTGTCAATTAATGAACGTGTATTGTACACACACGGTTTATGGGACATCGACATATCGATCGATATAAATGGTGTCATAAGATAGGTGAGTCACAGTTAATGATTGGGCAGTAGGGAGAAGCGATAAAAAATAAGAGTACACACGTTAAACTTCTTGAGATACATCGCCCTGGTTGGTGCATTTTGTATGTATAATTAAATCTTATTGGTTTTAATTTCATGAGTGGGATAGCCACAATAATCTTCGACAAGCATTCATGACATCACTAGAAAATTTCAAGAAATGTTAAATAGACCTATGCAAATAGATAAATATCATCTCTATCAACAGCACCATCAATATCATCATCATCCATTACTCGGTCCAGAAACAAAAAGTAGAATAGAACATTTTTACCACGTTAGTCACCGCTATGCAGGCTTCTTGAGATCCCCATAGTACTTTTCTCTTTTAATGTCTCTTAATACACGCATTTCCTGTTTCTCACCATTTTTTTTATTAAATTTTGTTCATTACATGCATAGAACTGTGTCCATCACATCTTAGATTGTACAATACATTAAATAATGATTTAAGAACAGTGCGCCTTAGCTGTTGTTTGTAGGTCGCTAGAAAATGCTTTGTAATCGCTCGTAAAGAAAAGAGATTATATTTTTTTTAAATATATTTATCTGCAAGCTTTATTTTTCGCATTGGGATAATAAAGTTAACGCGAGATACTATTTGCCGCAGGTGGAGATGGTGTCATTTTTGCCTAATATATAATGCAATCAGAGGTATATTTAGTCTTAGACGCAGCTTAAAAATAATGAGAACATGGTTGCAAATCAAACGGATCTGCAACGAAAAGGGAGAAAGCGCGTTTCTATTATTATAACTAGGGGCGGATTTTAATGAAATGCCATTTTTTCTGTTCATTTTAAACCATGTCGTTTAGAATAAAAATTAATTTTATGTTAGGATAAAAGAAAAATACCACATTTATGTCATTTTTGGGCATTTTTCGTCGAGTTCGACTAATAAGTCATTTATTTACCTTTTCTCGACATCTTTAACGCTGATTAATTTCATTTTAATAGTAATTGCTTCAAATAATATTTAAGAGATGCATATAATGTTCTCCACTGATTTCCTGAGTAGCTAACTCGATTTCTTCGCTCAGGCACTGTAATGTCAGCCGTTGTATGTAATATAATGTTCCTGTGACGCCTATCAGCGCTATTGTGGGTTCATCAAATTTTGTGATAACTTACAAATAGAGATTTCCTGGTAAAAAACAGTTCAAACCAAAAGTTCGCCAACAGAGTGGACGAATAAAAGAAGTCTCGATTACCTCAGTAACGAATCCAGCTAGAGTTGTTCATCTGAAATGGTTTTTATCACATTGTTACATTATTTATTTATATTTTTAGAGTATTTTTAAAAAGTTTATTGAAAATAGTTTGCAAAAGTAACTACACAGCGAGGCCAGCGAATTTGCTTATTAATCAATGGCAAATGTCATATGTTAGCTTAGCCATAAGAAATTTTTGACCACATGTACATTGGCAATGTGTGTTCGTCGTCCACCCTAACATGCCCTAGCAAATTGTAATATTTATCCTGAAACACGTGTGTAAATGAATTTAATAAATAAGCCTGTAATTTGTTAATAAATGTAAATGTAATATGTGTATTTGTTTTCGTCATTTCTATATTCTAGTGTCCAAGTGGGTGGTTCTCGCCTTACTTCATATGCTGAGAAGGGATTGGAATTGTGCGCCGGAAATCGGTGATTTTTCAACAGAAAAACGTATTGCCGGGCCAAAAATCTGGTGATAACAAAAAACTGTTTTGTTCCAATATGTAATAGATTACTTCCTCTAAACGCTGTGTAGTCTGAATCCATGTTTTGGGGGTCTTGACTCCAAAAAATTGATTGGCGGTAAAGGGTCTGTCTGTTTTATAGATAACACGCCTTAACCCATGAAATTATTTGCTCCAAAATTGATATTCGCGATCAAACTGAATGAATTCCAGATCCTGTGAGTTTGAAATGGATATTTTGATTTTATAATTCACATAAAGCCTTTAGCGATGATGTCTTACAACATATTCCAAATTTTCTCAAAAGTGACTCCAATGTTTCTTATTAAACTCTCCTCGGATAGGTAGATAACACTTAAAATGGTACAGGTTTAAAATTTTGTTTAAATCTCTCAATTTTCAAAAATTTCAAAAGTTCATTTAGTTCTATGACTTCTACAACTACAATTTAAGGTAGAGATTATTTTTTTTATGAAATCACTTCTTCAAAGAGATTTTAAAATAACGACATGTACAATTTTGGGAAAATATGAGTAATATTGAATAATATTAAGTGAAATATACATAAGTTATTAACAATGGTTTACCTTAAAAGCGACTTCTATTTTTCTTTCTCTAAATTATCTCCTCATATGTATCAAGACACGGTATAAATATTGATGCTAAACCCATTTTCGGCTAACTCGGTATTTGCGCAATAAAATAACATTCAACTCTGTACATTTGCAAAATTTAACATTTTGACTTACTCTTTTACATTTTATTCTTACTATAGTTTGCATTACACTATATTGCCAGAAAGTTTTGAACGATTACAATTTCTAATTAGCAACAATTGGGAGACAAAACCAATTTGAATTCAAATACAGATCTCTCAACATCTACTGACGTGACTTGCATATATTTTCGAAGTCCAACATTGGCAATACTGAAACCTTCTGGTATTTACATTTATTTCCACTTAAAATTTCTGTTCATTGTCAATAAACCATGTTCACAGAATATGGCTGGTATATATGAAATAGGGAAACGGAGAAAATTCTGTTTGTACATATTTAGGATTTTTAAAATACAATGACGTGAATTGAAGATTTGGTAATAAATGCTCACGTTTGACCAAGGTATATTTTCTGATATCTTAGCATTGTATATAAAAATAATACATAAAAGGTGTTTATGCAAAATAATACTTCTAAAGAAAAGGTTTTTATGTAAAAAAAGCCATTTATGAAAAAAGTTAATAAAACTTTTTCAAATGTCATAATTCGTAAACATATGTTATAAGCCTTTAAATAAATTCGCTAGAATAAAATATGCATTTCCGTTAACATTCGATATTTAATTACAAGTTTCAAAACGGGATACCATATGTATTCACTTTGCATAACATGTAATTTGTTTACGCATTTCAATCATGAGGAAATCAATGTAAATATTAGATTAATGAATACTTATTTATTATGTTTTAATTTAATAAAAAGATCAGTTATAACAGCACATTAATGCCTGGTGTCACTTTATTTGCTTTATTAACGAGCTGAAATTATTAGAGTGAAGACAATGATGACATTTACGATTACGAGACTACAAATAATAGCATGAAATTCTTTCAAATTTGTTTTGGTCTAAATATTTACTCTCGGAAACCGAAGCAATGAAAACCTCTTTCGTAAATTATATGAGGAAATTACTGTTTGCTCTCTGCTGTCAAAACGTCAGTAACAGGAGGTAGGTAAAGGAAAACACGTCATTAGGGCGTTCTGCCATTAACCTCACGGCGCTGGGGACTCATCCCATCACCTCTACCCGCCTCCACCCCACCTCTGCCCAAACTTCGCCCTCTCCCCTCCACGATGTCCTCGGTACCAGCTTCAGAGGGGCCATAAATGGACGGGCAGTTTCTGCATTCTTCCCCATCGTTGCTCAGCTCTCCCGCCTTTCTCTCCCTGTCTCTCCCTCTCTGACTCTTTCACTGTCTCCCTGTCTCTCTCTTCTCTCTCTCGCTCTCACTCGCTCTTTAACGCTCTCTCAAACTCGCTCTTTAACGCTCTCTCAAACTCGCTATTTCACGCTCTCTCTCGTTCGCTCTTGCTCTCTCTCACTCTCTCTCGCTTTTGCTCTATCTCGCTGTCTCCCTCTCGTTCTCTCTCGCTATCTCCTCTCTCGCTTTCTCTCACTCTCTCTCCCGTTCTCTCTTTCCCGCTATCTCTCTCTCCCGCTATCTCTCTCTCCCGCTCTCTCTCTCTCTTCCGTTCTCTCTTCCGCTATCTCTCTCTCCCGCTCTCTCTCTCTTCCGCTCTCTCTCCCGCTATCTCTCTCTCTCTCTCCCTCTCTCTCTCTCTCTCTCTCTCTCCAGCTCACTCTCCCGCTCGCTCTATCTATATTGTATATTTATGTCCCTGAAGCAGACTAAATAAATGGAGAAAACGTTGCTACTGTAAAGAACAGAATTTCATTGACATTCACGTTTCGCTATCTAATAATTCTCCACATATCTATAATACGTCAAGATCAACATTACTTATACAGAATTGTGGGAAAGTAAATATATTAATTTTGTTGTTTAAACTAAACTTTCCAAAAATATTTAGAATCAAAATTATAACGAATATTTAAAAGTTTATTTTTAGGAGAATGATCGTTGCTGTCCAAGTGACGCCGTCTCGAAGACTGTGTTGTCGATGTTTCGACCATGGATTGACTGATTAGTGTTTCCAGGCACGTCGAGAGCATTGAAGAGCGTGAAGTGCTTTTTTTATAGCGGGAAGTGGCGGTGAACACTCTTTCTCCCCCATAAGTGTAGTGAATGCTTTATGGCGATATCCGGCACCTGTCTACATGTCGGCTTTTGGGATTTTTCACCCAACCAGGTATATCCCACCAGCGGGAACTGCCCCAGCCGGGATAAGCCCTAAGCTCCTGACATGTGTGGTACTTTTTGTAAGCGTGTCTGAGAAAGGAGAGGATAGGGCAAGGAAGAGAAAGAGAGATCACGAGCTGTTCGTACCGATTTTGTTAAAGTACTGCTTATTAATTCGCCAGGTGTTGAGTGTTGACCGGAGAAACCACGGAAAACTACCGATCAGAGCAGCCGGCCGTTGAAATTCTCCTTCAGGCAGCGACTGGATTCGACCTAGTTACGAAGTGAGGACCTTCCGGACAGAACCACTGTAGTGACATCCATTGTGCAGTCTATGTAGGTATCTTGCAAACATATCCAGCACTTCTTTAAGGCCGAAGTGTTTATTATACGTGTGTAAGCTTGTATCAAACACATTTGAAATTTTAAAAAAATGTACACTTTGAAAGTGTTGATTTGTTACAATTGGAGAAAGTTCCTTGCTTTCACAGGACACAACCTGAAATTTCGGTGGCCCCAAAATTGGTGGGGCACAGAGGAATTTCCCCATTTTCCATACGTACAACACAAGATGTTATTGTAGAGTGAACTCTACTCGAAAAATAACTAATGTTTAAAAATGTTCTTCTTTTCGTTTTTTTACCGCTAGAACATTGATTAAAATGAAGAAATTTGAAACTACATCGAATTTATTTTTGACAAATTTTAAATCCACAGGAATTTTTGGACATTCCCAATTCGAACAATTTTCGCGTAATTTGCATTTTAAGGGCGTATCCATGGAATCATTTAATTAAACTTTAAAATCTCAATCCGAACTTAAGCACTACAATATCACACATATGAGTAGATCTGGGAGTTAGAGCTCGTTCCGACTGGTGATTCCTGCTGGAAGAGAAAAACGCCTAAGTCAAGTTGCAGGTTATCGGCGGATAAACTCATGTACCTGCAGAAGAGTCTACCTCCAGAGCCGCTTCCACGAATATACGAGTAAAACTCACGAGTCTAGGGTCTAATGATCTATAGTTGACACCATGTAAACAATAAATACATCCTCAAATCATCGGTTCATAGAGATTCTATTTCTGTTTGTAAGTCAAGAATAAATGGCTGAATATGTTCTTAAATTTACCCTGCGTAGCATATTACTACTTACAACTCACACGTCCTGAATATATCGCATAGACGTGCTAATTCACTTCACGTAGAATGATACAAACACCAGATCTCGAGATGGACACAAGAGACCTTTTTCAGCCATCAGTCATTACGCCGGTTCCGTCCCCACCCCGTCCTCTCTGTCCTCCTCCGCCCCGCCTGACCTGCAAGCGGTGGCGCACGCCGTGACAGGCTCTTAGGCTGATTGGGCAACTGCCTACCACTCGCACGAGAACGCCAGCCCACCGCGGACGCTGCCCTCGGGACTCTGCCAGGTACAGCAACGCTCCGGCCGCCGCGCTTTCATGGCACTCGAGATATGCGATCGGTTGTTTAAAACCACTATTTTTTTTAATTCACAGTAGTTTATTTTTAAGGCGATAAAATGATACTTTATCTTCACTTCTGGGACTGCCAGGTACAGCAACGGTCCGACCGCCGCGCTTTCATGGCGCTCGAGATATGCGATCGGTTGTTTAAATCCACTATTTACTTTAATTCATAGTAGTTTATTTTTAAGCAATAAAGTGATATTTTATCTTCACTTCTGAGACTCCGCCAGGTACAGAAACGCTCCGGCCACCGCGCGTTCATGGCGCTCGAGATCTGTGATCGGTTGTTTACAACCACTTTTTACTTATTATCATTATTACGTATGTTATTTTTTAAGACCTGTAAGAGATACTTAATATACAAAAGGAAGTTATTATGACATGTGTGTCGAAAGAAGGAAAGACGCATATTAATCGTAGAGTATAATATTTGTTTGTTTTTTGAATTTCGTTTTTCATACTTTTTTAATGGCAAAGTTGATTACCTTCGATTGACAGTGTTATGGACATTGCTTGGGGCTCCCTCAAGAGTAGCTAAAATACTTTATTATCGCCGATTATAATCTGTCCTTCTGTTCACCTGTGAATAGCGCAAACGCCGAAACTATCCGTTGGCTTTTTTTTCAAAATGAATATTTTCCTGCTGATCTCATTCTATTCAAAAACCTTGCGATTTTAGAAAAAATCTTTTAATGTTGGTAACACATGCATTGAAGCCCAGGACATTTTGAAAAAGTTCATAAAAATCGTTGCATTTTTTTCTTTAATTTTGAGATAGGTCGGAAGCTTAGAGCTTGACCCTGCTGGGGGTGGTGCCCTGTAAGTGGGAGATACCTAGTTGTGGAAAACCTTCTAGCCGATAAGAAGACTGGCGTTGGATCTTACAATCCCTCGGGGGAAGAAAAAACTCTTGTATGTTGTGTGGCCGGGAACTACTAATGATCGAGAAGTTTCTTGTCATCGCGCGATCATTAGAAACCTCTCAAAGTCCTACTTGCATAAATGTATTTTTTTCGTAAATTAATTGAATTACTGTGCCTACAATCAACAGAAAAGCATTAAAATATATTTTTTGGAGGGAACATAATTTTATGTACAGAAATAGACCCTCAGCTGTTTCGTCATAACTTTAGAAGTACTAGTTATGTTGATTATTTTTTTCATGATAATAGATGATTCGAACTAATTCTTGTTCCAAAACAATAGATGTACCACTGATGGTAATATATTTTTAATTTATTTTCCAAAAACTGAAATTTAAAAAAATGTTGAAAATCATTTTTTATAGTATTAATTGGTCAAAATGATTACTTTTGGTTCGT
This sequence comes from Gryllus bimaculatus, assembly GCA_017312745.1. Classification (NCBI taxonomy): domain Eukaryota; kingdom Metazoa; phylum Arthropoda; class Insecta; order Orthoptera; family Gryllidae; genus Gryllus; species Gryllus bimaculatus. The sequence continues at coordinate 82,656 of BOPP01000128.1, read as the reverse complement.
GCATTAAGAACATATTTCTACATCACCGCCGCCTTTGCCGAGCACTACACTTATGAAACAAATAACCTTAATCATGTTGTATAAGCATCATTTTTTCGGTGAACTACTAAAAAATCTCAGTAAATAATATGTTGTTGGAAAGCTGGAACTCCACATTGATTAAAATTGTGGTTTATTTATATTTGTGTGTATCGTATATAAACAATTATAAGGAAAAGAAAACGTTTTTGAATTGTCGATACACGCACTACCTAGCGGTAGAGCGGGTAGTATCCAGGGCAGAAAGGCGCAGCCTGGGTTTGGACAGTTCGGCGTTAAGGCAGGGCAGAGCAAGCCGCGCCAAGTCAGATTAAGGAGAGGAAACGATATGGACAAAACGCATTCTATTTTCGTGAATGAATAAATGAATATGGTAAATAAATATCCGGACAAGTAAAAAGATTCTCGTTTTTCACAGAGAATCGGTTTCCTTTTTACTTTTAACGGAGACAGAGACTTTGATTTATTCTTTTTCTGAAGCTTTTTAGAATGTCACAAACATTAAAAGTCATTTTCCCGGATGTTGACTTTTTGGCTGCCATTGGAAACCTACAACATATCTCCAGTTATATGTGAGATAACCCTGTTATTCCTTTTTATTTATAATGTAGAAATATGTTGTTAATGCATGAACCAAAAGTAATCATTCGGACCAATTACTACTGTAAAAAATGATTTTCAACATAATTTTTAGATTTTGACGAAATGTTAAAAATACATCACCATCAATTGTACAACTATTGTTTTGGAACAAGAACTAGTTCGATTCGTCCATTTTTATGAAAAATGAATCAATAGAACTAGTAAATTCTCGGCTACCCGGAAGATGCCGCGTCGTTGACTGGAGTGCCTACGTTTCGCCTGACATGTCGCAGGCTTCCTCAGGACAGTGACGCCCCCACGTCCTCCAGAGCAACCCAATTCATTATTCAATTGTTCGTTCTCAATTGTACGAGTTGCTACAGTCGTACCAATTTCTATATTTTCATTTCGTGATATACTTTAAATATCACTACATTATCGTAATGCAGCTATATCTTTCGAACGTTAACCAACATCTCTCAAAACAAACGTACTTCCATAGCAACCCATTCAGGCACAGATCCACAAGGAAGGAAATGAGGGATATTTCTCCCCTAAATTTTTTCAGTGACTATTAATTTTAACATTTACGAAACGTGTAAACAAAAATACTTTCGGATAATCAGTAAAACAAATATAGTCGTATCGCGGCCAAAGCTGAGTATAGCCTGCAACATTTTACTGAATCTCTTGTACGGCACATTGAACCAAAACATTCATTGTTTGTTCTCGTACGAGTTGATGCATTCGTACCAGGTTCTCTATTTTCAATTCGTAACACTTTAAATATCACGACATAATCGTAATGTAGCCATCTCTTTCGAACTCTAACCTCCTCTTCCTTACCTCCAAACTTTCCTCCAGAGCAATCCATTATTCAATTTAGCAAGCATTCAGCAATTTTTTATTCAATTATTCGTTCTCAATTGTACGAGTTGCTTCAGTCGTACCAAATTCTACATTTTCATTTCGTAATATACTTTAAATCTCACGACATAATCGTAATGTAGCCATCTCTTTCGAACATTGAATTGAATTTGCCTTATTTTACGTGCCGAGACTCGGGCCATCAAGCCCTCTCTTCCGTCTGACCACACAAATTTCGCTACGCTTCTTTCATCAACTAGCAGAGAAAGGAGGTATTTCTTGAGCGAGAAACAGGCGATTTGAATTTACCTCAGAGGCGTCATTCAGACTTGAGGATCTTTTACAGGCAAGAAATCTACTAACATGGGGCAGCCGGCTTTACTTCCCATCCGAAGGAAGACGTAGGAAGGACTTTTTTCGCCCTTAACAATCCACGGCTTCGATCGGGTGTGAACCCGCGAACTTGGGTACAACAGTCCGGTACGCTAACCGTTACAGTCCGATATGCTAACCGTTACAGTCCGATACACTAACCGTTACAGTCCGATACGCTAACCGTTACACCATCGCCGCATCAACCAGCATCTCTCCGCAGCAGCCGCAAACTTGAACCAGCATCTATCGAAACAAACCATGAGCAACCCCTTCCATTATTCAATTGTTACTTCTCAATTGTACGAGTTACTACAGTGGTCCAAGTCCTGTATTTCCGTCCCCGCAGAGTGGGCGGCGCTGGCGCTGGCGATGGCGGAGGCTGAGGCGGCGCGGCGCGGCGGCGCGGCGGAGGCGGCGAGCGCGGCGCTGTGGCGGCGAGCGCGGCGGCGGGCGTGGCGCTACGCGTGGCGCTGCCGGCCGGCGCGCCCGGCCCGCGGGGCGCGCGCCGCGCTGGGCCGCGCCGGCCGCCGCGCCTCGGCGCTGGGGCGCTGGCCGCGCACCTGGCGCTGCTGGGCCGCCGTCGCCGCCGACGTCGGCCGGCGCCGCGCGCCGGCGCGCCGCCCAGCAGCGCCCCGTTGAGCGCCTGCTCGCCACCTTGGCTCTGGACGGTGGAACGCGACGCGACACGACACGCGCATGCGCTTGCACGCTGTATGCCGTCACTATATATATATATATATATATATATATATATATATGATATGTGTGTGTGTTGTGTGTGTGTGTGTGTGGTGTGTGTGTGTGTGTGTGTGTGTGTGTTGTCTTTTGGTTATAGCCCATTTGGCTCAGGGGTTCAATCAATAGCACTGCCAACGACCTCTGACTGAAATATTTGTTTTTATGTAATAATGATGAATTAGTAAATAAAATGTTTATATTATTATTGTTGATTATTTATTTTAAGGAATTAAGGCAAAAAAAGTATTGTGTCGCCTGTTTATCAAAACAAGTCGTGCCTGCCCCAGCCTGAATTGTTAATGGCCGCGTTTATTGACCGTGCAAATGTAGCATAGGAATTAGTCTTTTATTGAGGCTGGAATGAATTGGTTTTGACGAAACAATTACTGGTCTCAGAATAATTATTTTAAAACTTTATTTTTAAGTTAAAGACTTAATAATAAACAGGTAGACCGAGAAGAACTCTTTTTAATAGGTAGTTCTCTTTAATGGGAAATCTTAAAATAGTAGTATATTTAAATTTGGTGTTTAGTAGTATTTAATAAATCTCGTGTTTTGGTTGGGGTGACAAGGGAATTAATTGACTTTTTTTTTTATTTAGCTATGATGGTTGGATAATTGATTCCTATTCTGGGAGGTCCTAAGATTCGGACTCCGTCGCTGGCACGATTTTTCCTCACAACTAGTCAAGGCTGTCGAAGTGAGCCGCTGTTCTACAGCTGAATTTGCGGCCGGCTGCTCTGATCGGTAGTTATTCTGTGGTTTCGGCCGATCAAAGACCAAGTTAATGCCGGACCGGTGCCTGAACATACGGGCGCACGGACGCGCGCGCGATCTACGCGAAGGCGACAGTGATCTGCTTGCGCTGGGATGGCGAGATTCCGGTGCCAACCCACCATGTCGGATTTAAGGTTTTCCCGAACAAGGTTAATCTCGACTAGGGGGCGGGGGCACTCCCGAGCGGAGACCGGGTCTAAGTCCGTGACTTGTCTCACATGTGTGGAGTGTAATGCATGTAAGTGTGTGCATGCATGGGTAAGGTGAGAATAGACAAGGAAGAGAAAGAAAAATAGATCACGTACACTCCCGTGGAATGTTTTGTTAGAAAAAGTACTGCGGCATTCCGGAAGGGAATCCACGGAAACTACCGATCAAGAGCAGCTGCGCTTGAATTCTCTTCAGCATGCGACTGATTCCACTACCCATCTAGCTAGTGTCGGAAAATTCTGACACCGTCAAGTCTCACAACACTAGGACAATATGAAAATAGTTTAACTCACTCATAATTCTAATGCACTCACCGAGTTAGTTGTTTAGAAAGAAAGAAGAGAGAGGGAGAGAGAGGGAAAGAGGGAGAGAGGGAAAGAGGGAGAGAGGGATATATAGAGATATAGATATAGGTTGATGGAGATAAATGAAGATAGAGATAGATAGAATAGATGGATAGATGGATAGATGGATAGATGGATAAGATGGAATAGATGGATAGATGGATAGATGGATAGATGGATAGATGGATAGATGGATAGATTAGATAGACATATAGATAGGTAAGATACATGATACGAATAGATAGCATAGATTAGATAGATAGATAGAGATAGACATAATAGATAGGTAGATGAGATAGTAGGTAGAATAGATTAGAAAGATAGATGATAGATAGATATAGATAGATAGATAGGATAGAGTAGATAGATAGATAGATAGAGATGGGAGAGTTGGGAGAGATAGAGAGAGAGAAATAGTGTCGATGATAGAGATAGCATAGAGGATGAGGGAGATAGGAGATAGAGATAGGAGATTAGAGAG
>BOPP01000128.1:58388-73872 GCA_017312745.1 Gryllus bimaculatus | reverse complement strand
GGTGACGAGCGCGTGCTCGGCCGGGGACGCGGGTGGGGGGTGGGGCGAGGACGAGCACGGGGTTTGGGGCGCGCTTCGCTCATTAGCGAGGGAGCATTAAACGCGCGACACTGACATCCAACCCTCCGCCCGCGCGCGCGCGCGATCGCCCGCCGGCTCCCAGAGGCGTCTATTCATTAACGCCGCCCGGCGCTGCCAACCTCGGCGACGCCGCGTCCCCCGGCGCGCGCGTCGTTACAGCGTGTTCCGCGCCCGGCGGCCGACCGGCCCGCTCACGCACTCGCGCGGCCGCCCCGCGAAGCGTGGGGCCCCGGCGCTGCCTCTCGCCCGCTCGCGCCACTCACGCGTCGCTGGACTGTTTCCTCGCCGGCCTGAAGCAGATGCGAGAGGAAATAATTTGTGGGGTGAACCATTAAAATTCACGACCGTGGTGAAATAAGGGATGTAGTTCACGAGGTTGGTCGAATTATAAGCAATTAAACAATTATTTTGCCGACGTTTCAGAACCTTTTAATTCTTTCATGGGGGCTAGTGTACAAAAAAAGACATAAAGGTATCAATATAAAATTAATAATCCACAATAATATGGAAAATGCTAAACAAACAAAAACAATATTATATCACTTTTGTTTTTGTTTGTTTAGCATATCATATTATCGGTGATTGTTAGTTTCATATTGATGTTTTCATGCCTTGGTGTTGTTTTTGGTACACTAGTCCTGATGAAGGAATTAAAATATTCTGAAACGTTCGCAAACTAATTGTTGATAATTTGACGAATCTTGTGAATTACAATATTTAATTTATTGGGTGATACTAGAATGGTAAACCGTGCGAAATGTCTAACAGGATATTCTAGACAACCTTCAAAAAATAATATACTTCCAGTTTTTAGGCGTTTTGAGGATATAATTTATTTGATTTCATTTTATTTATTTCATTACTCAATAAAATTTATCAAGTCTGGCTATTTCTAAATAAGTTTTTGAATAAAGAGAGTAGTGTTTGTGCCGATTTCGATCATTTTTGCTTCAATTTTATAAATGTGAAATATGTTCCCAACGTTTGCATTAACGCCTGCACTGTAAACTCTTGAAAAACACATTTTAAATATATTTTCTGACCTTAATAAAATACACTATATTTTTTACAATTTATTTCTTTTTAACTTTTCAACCCTAGCAGGGGTCTATTTTTAAAATCCAAAAAAACTTAATAGAAGTTATATTCAAATAATGCAGAATTACATGAATAAAACAGTTTAACATACCTAATAAGTGAAGCATTAGGATATATTGAAACATAATAATACAACAAATTTGGCAATACATATTTTCCACGTTTGTTGACACCACATCATAACCAAAAGTTAGCATTTCGATAAAAAATTGTCAATGGTATAAAAAGCCTGGTCAAGTCGTAAACATCACCTGGTAAACTAGTATGGCACAAGTCGCTTTTTTAAACATTCATTACTGATTTTCTGAGTTTGCATCTGTAAATATAATACAAATCATTTTTTATTAGTCACAATCCATCAGAGTTTACATGTGCGTAAACATATCGAAGTATCAAAGAGTATGCAGTGCTGTGGTAAGTGACTACCATGTAGAGGTCAAAAAACAATACATCTTTGAGTAGTTATGGGTGTTTAATAGAAAGGTGACAGAAGTATATCTAATAACAATAGTGGTAGATATCTGAATAATAACGATATAACGGACTAAGGAGATATCATCAAAATGGCACGGGAAAATTACGATGTGGCTCATCGTAAATTGCTCAAGTAAGTGACAAATTCATTTGTGTAAATTGTAAAACTATAATAAATGAAAATTGGTGCAATGACAATGAAATTAAATGTTAAAATAAATCCATTATTACTGTGTAAAGGAAGGAAAGGGATTATGTTTGTAAAATAGGGTTATATATATCATTAAGTTGCTCTGTATCTATTTGGAGGTTAAGTTTGTGAGTAGTACTTTTGAGCACTTCAGAAAGAAGTCTTCTATGATAGTTATTTTCCATATCAAGTATTTTCGTGTTATCCCAGAAAAAATATAAGTATGCTTTATTTTGTTTTGCGGATGTCATTATGTTTGAATGCAACTATTGTAATATTGTTTACATGCACTTTGATGGGAGTTTCTAGGGCTATCTTGGTAATGCCTATGTATTTACCTGGACAATCTTGGTAGGAAATTTGATAAACATTATTATGTAGCCTTTTGATAGGAGCTTCTTTCTTAATAAACCGATTGAAATTTCCAGTAGTCTTAAAATTGGTGATATTATATTTAAACAGTTATTTTCTTATGAAGTTGGAGACTGAAGGTAAATACGGAATAATGAATCTAGTAGGTTCAGAAGATGTGTTAGAAAAGACAGTATTTTCATTTCTAGTACATGCAGTGTTGATAGAATGAACATGAATATGGATAAATTTATTAATAAATTTAGAGGGATAATCATTGGCCAATAGATTTGAAAAAAACTGTGTTAAAGTGTCTACAGTGAAATGTAGGGTTAAAAAGTTTAACAGCTTTATCGCTTACATTATATATAATGGTATTTTTCTGTTGTATAGGATGTTGTGAATGAAATTGTAATAGTCTCCCAGAAAAGGTGTTTCTTCTATACCAATTAGTTATTGACACAGTTGAATGGTGATAGTGACATCTAAGTACTTGGTAGAATCTTCTTGCTGCATTTTATGTGAACAACTTATTTTAGGGTGGTATGAATTGAACATATGAAGTATAGACTTCGTTAGCTGGAATGACACAAAGTAAGTCATCAACATACCTGCAAAAAAATACGTTCAAAGTTCAGATTGCTCAAGCAATAATTTTTCATCTCTCATGACAAATTTTGCAAATTTGGGAGTCAAAGTAGATTCCATGGACTGGACATCAAGAGAAATCATTAAATGGTTAGTTGGAATATTACTGACTTGGATCTAGGTAATAAGATCATAGTAATTCTTAATAGATAAATTTTCAGAATGTAAGCTATGTGCAAATATATTGAATAAAGAATTGGTTAAATTATAAAGAGAATTACAGGTTATTCCTGAAATAATTATTCTAAAAGCAGTGCATTCTTTGTGTATTTTGGGGAGAGCATGTGCTTTGAACAGGTAGGCGGAGGTATTGAAAAGTTTTTTTACATTAATATTTAGAAATTTGTTTAATTTTTCACCTAATACCTAAGTCTTTCTGATCATTGATTATTTTGTTAAGAAGGTTAATTTGTGGAATTTTATGTTTGATTTCCACCGATAATCACAGTCACTTTCTCAATGTAATTATGTTTCTCCATTGTCACAGTAGTTGCCACACTAATTGGCTAGATGTTGTTTACGACTTGTCTAGCTTTTTATACATTTGACATTTTTATCAAAGTGATAACTTTGTTTATGCAGTTTATGGTCAGCAAAACTGCACAATAGTTATGTCACAATTTGCCTTATTATTATGGTTCAATACTTCCTAATGCATCTCTTTATTAGATACGTTTTACTATTATATTGATATAATTCCCCATCACTAGGGTAGAAACGTCAAAAAAATTGTTATAAAAATACTGAGACTGTTTGATTAAGATAAAAAACATGGCAATAAAATAAACAAGGTAACAGATGTTAATGTATTCATTATAAATATGAAAGCAGAAGAAGAGATGTGTTGTTCTGAAGCATCTGTTGTTCTGGCATAGTCATTTACTAGTGTTTTCTTTTCCTTTGACAATTAATGTGTATTTAATTAATCCGTGTCTATGAGTGTTGGGTATTTTGCATAATAATTTCAATTAAAATCTGCCAATGAGGACAACATTCAAAGCATCTTCGATAACAAGTCAAACTTGCAAGATTATTATCGTATCAGCAATAATGCCTTGTCAGAGTTCTAATATATCAATAACTTGAGTATCTTCAACATCATTCAATAAATTTCAAACCACATAATTTATTTTTAGTGACACATTTCGTCTGACATAATCGTTATCATTACTATAAATGGTCGCAGGGGACACAGAGCTGTATGTCACTTGCGTCTCGAAGTTCGAGTGTCACACAATCGTCGACCCGCTCTCAGCGGCTGAGCGGTTGTTTGGCTGCCGATACTTCTCACGTCCTTCCATCACGTTTTTCCACTCTACGATAATTGGTTTCGTTACAGGAAGCGCGTATTTTGAACTTTTTTTACACCAAGAGCGAGTTTTACTTGTGACTGTACATTTCATTCTAGGTGTGAATAGATGAATGTTTTGTGTCTGTCACAGGGACTATTAATGTTGCTGAATTTTCTCCGGTGAGTAAAGTTTTTCGATGAGGCTCGGTGATGAAATTTTCACGTGGAATTATATACCAGGACGAATTAGTCGTTCATTCTGTCTACCAGAGGCTGCTAGTGGGTGACGTGCTATCCACAATTACGTATCTTATATAATGAAGTATAAAAATACCAGGCATTCGTTTCTCGAAAAAGTCTACTTATATATTATATATCTACTTATATAATATAAAATATGCTTTTTATTCGAACACAAAGAATGCCAAATTATTATTTTCATTAATCTTACTTCAAAAATTATATTGGTATTGAGATGGTTTTTACTTTTTTCCATTAATAAAAACTATAGCGAATCCACTTAATAGAGGGAAAGAAAAAATATTTATTTAATACTTATTCGTGGATGATGATTGTATAGTATACAACATTGATCTGAATAAAGCAACTTATTGAAAATCTGAAATTAAAACTCTTCCAAATTCAAAATACTAGGTAAGATTTATTCATAATCAAAAAGTAACTTGCACATTATTCTTTTAAACAAAAATAATAACGAAACGTCTAGCTAAATTTACACTATTAAATAACGATTGCTATGTATATCAAAAAACGTTTCAAAACAATATGAGTCATTCATTCAGGTCTAATCCCATTAAGATAATACACTAGTGTATTCACCCTCCCAAATATTTTTCACAGTACTATCCTCAAGTAATACTCCGCCTATACATTACGTCTTTTATTTAAAATGCTTCACTCAATTACACAACTTTGATAAAAGCTTTTTACTTCATCGCTGTCCCAAAACACTTGGCCTTACTTTACGTCCTCATTCACAACATTCAATTCCTTTCTGACTCTTGATTTGCATTCTTGTTGTTAGGTTGGCAGCCTCCATAACATCAAACATTTCCAACTGTAATTTATTATTCCAAAAGGCCGTGTTTAGACTTGTATTTATGTCTTGGAATCAAATATGGACGAAATACGAATAACGCACAATTACGACATATAGAGTATGTTGAAAGCCCTAGTGGGAATTACTAACATTTAACTACAGACATCTTTAAATAGGAATATTAACTAATAGCTTGGCTCTATGTGTTGCGCTGTAATCCGTGGTGGATTTGCTTGGCTCTAAGCTGAGGCACTTGCCATTAACAGACGTGATGGATTGGTGCGGCCTCTTCATTTTTATACACAATGCTTCACGGTTGCCATGGCATTCGTCACGTGAACTCGCTTAAAGAGACGAGGAAGTGATGTTATTCGGCGAAGATACTGTAACTATTAATTCTGCGTACCAGAACAAGAAGGTGCTGGATGGATGTTGCCGAATCGCCACGACCCGGGAGTACGATTGCGGAAAAGGAATAGATAATAAGCACAAATGTTTTAAATTCAATAGGGGTGGCGGTGATCTTTCCACGCTGGGTACCTGAGATCCAGTGCTAACCTACACGTAAGGTAGCGGTTATATCCCCTTGCAGGTATCTCCCACCAGCGCGCGACACCACCCTAGCTGGGCCAAGCTCTAAGTTCCCGACCGGTCTCCCGACATGTGTTGTAGTGTAATGCATGTAAGTGTAAATGTGTAAGTAAGGGGAGAGGCTAGGACAAGGAAGAGGAAGGAGTGATCGTGCGTGACCCCTTGGTAAGGTACATTTATTAGATACCTCTTTAAATAGGAATATTAACTGAAGCTTGGTTCTATGGGTTGCGCTATAATTGGCGCTGCTCCGGTATTCGCTTAGTGTTGATCGCAGAAACCGCGAAAAAAATATGGATCAAATCAGCCGGCCGCTAGAATTCTTTTCCAGGCATCGGCTGAATTCGACCTAGCAATGTAGTGCGGCGTCGTTAATACGAGGGCCAGAACCGTTATGTCGGTGAAAGTGCGCTGCGGGGGAGGAAGAGGTTGAGCCTGAACTTCCGGGAGTTTGCGCTCTGGCGGTTGACGCAGACAGCGTGGCAGAGCCAAAATTAACCTTAGGTTGTATACTCCTAGGAAGCTGGCTAGCGAGCCTCGCTTGCCTACCTGGGAATCTTGTGTGGTAGGGGTGTAGCCCTCAACTATTTAACGCGGCGCCATCTGCGCCCGCGTTCTCATTCAGTTTGCATCGGAGAGCGTAGTACGCGTAGGTACAAGGAGCGTAGGAGTGTGGGCGAGATGTCCGGAGTGTAAGGGCCAGACGATCTTTAAATTTTGGCATCAGGCCATGTGACGGTAATTGTCACGGGACGGAAGTCCGACAGCTCGCATCACGCGTGGCTTTTTTTCTGCGGTAAAGCAGGGTATTGGAAGGAAAAGGTTGCCGGAGTGTTTAAATTTAGAAATTTATTGTAACTAGTCTGTAACTTTTCAATATACTATTTTTATTTTTGTTACTTGAATCTATTCTCATTCACTACGTTACAGTAGCTTGTGCCGAAAATCCTGGTACAGTCGGCCGTTGAACACCAGAACTTGCCTGTCAGAGACCCTGCAGTGTGACGTCCCACATCCCGGCGAACGCCGCAGCAGAGTCTGCGATGCTGCCGCTTGGCGCACGGGGTAGTGCCGCGCGGGGCGCATTGACAGCGGTGCGGGGGCGGGGGCGGGGGCGGGAGACGCGCACAGAGTGCCCGCTCGTGTCCACGTCACGCTGCGATCGATGAGTCCGCTGTCGTCCTGGGACAATCGCCCGCCCCCGCCGAGCATCGAACCCGCCGCCCCCGCCCCCTTCAGCCAAGGCGACTGCGTTCACGAGATAAGGCCCCTGATGGATCGGAGCCGCTTCCTTCCGCCACGAGGCACGCGGGGCGCTGCGATCTGGACGCTGGACGGTCGCTGCCAGGTTGGACGACGCTGGTTCGGTAATGGTCAAGATGTTTGATCGGCCATTTTGTCTTGGGCGTTAAACCTCCGAGTGACGCCACGAATCGAAGTCCCGATTAAGGTTTTTTTCAGAGTTCAAATACAGACTGACATAGAACAGTGTAGACGTGTATGGTGGTCGATGTGTGTACTTTGTGCATACATTTAAACAGCTTACGTATTATTTACGGGGCGTAATGCCCTGAGGAAGGTCGCAGTTTGGCGACCGAAACGTCGGCACCTTCACCATGGACGCGGCGTCACCCGGACAGCCTAGTAAATACTGACTCCGTCCGCGGAAGCCTACGCTCTCAGCTTATGTATTGTCTGAATTTTCATGTTAGCCGTGTACTATTAATGACATAGCATTGCCAGCAAATAAAGTTTGGCCTTGACGTTATGAAAACATATGCAAAACCGTCAGAATCTGAACATTTCGTGCCCATAGGCTGCTCTTGGTTAGATTTCGCGGTTGCACAACCGCTAGATAATCGAAAAATATTCTTAAAATGCGTTAGAAATATACATGTTCCATTTAATGGCATTCAATATTTAAGGTATTGCATCAATATCTTGATGCGATATTGATATACGATGTGCCACGTCCGTAAATGAAATCAAATTGAAATAAATGAGCGCCCAACGAGCACTCTGTCCGGCGTTTGGTGCTCTTCAAGGTATTGCTCTCTCTTCAGATCTTTTTCTGCTACTACTCTTTGGTAGAGCGATCCTATGCTTTAACTTAGGGACATCGGGTTGTCTTCTTAATGCAACGAGCTATTACTGTACTGTTTGGCAACGAGTTAGTACAACGGGCTAGAGATTGTACAACGAGCTAGTGCTGTTTGGCGACCAGCCAGTCGCTTACACCGCTTTGCGCGGGGCGCTGGTCCGGCAACTGACAGGAGTACCAATTTTCTGTCTTTGTCGGAAACTTGCTGCCACTTAATTTTATGAATGTCTCTGTTCTTTAACACGGGGTTGTCAATCGGGTGTCATTGGGAGTGTCATAAACTGGTTCTGAATAAATACGTGAAAGTTTTCGAGAAATAGTTATAGTTTAAGTGTTCATTGCGATTGTGTTGTGGATGCTGACGATAAAACATATTTGTCAAGGAAGTAAGAATTTATTTTCTATAGAATATATTTCTGAAAAATTACAGATATTTCATCATTGCAAACCAGGGTAGTGAAGTTTCCAAAATGAAAAAAAAAGTTATTTCATTATCATCGTCACTTGAAGCAGCAATAACAACTAAGTTCTTGAAATGAACTAGTGTAAACGTGCCCGAACGTGCTTGTTACAAAGTTTTGGAGTGTGATCATCGTTTTTTAACCTAATTAATTTTTTTGTATAAATTATATTACTGGCATATTGTTTCAATGCAGAACTAATGCAAAACAAGTGTACACTGGAAATGAAAGCCAGATTCATGTGTTCAGGAGATGAACATACCTGACACGGAAATTACAAAATTATGTAGTAAGTAATGTCTAAACATATGTTTTTATTGTACTTAGTTAAGAACAATATACAAATTCTAATAAATGTGTAATAAATTTACATGAATTGTTTATGTTTTATTACATATTAGTGTTCTGAATTTTGGAAATTACAATTGCTTCTTTCGATGGCTCTACAACCCCCAGTTCGTTGGAGCATCACCACTAGCACTTACGCTTAGAAGACAATCGTCATTACAGAAATAAATATTAATTTATGTCGTGCTGTTATTCTAATATGTGCATTGTAATTTTAGATCTCTTTAGAATTTAGTAAAATACCACTTAAATTTCGTATTTTTTGTTAAACCGTGTGTCTTCCTGCGAGTTATTAATGTGATGATTAATAGAGAAAACGGCAAAGGGAAGAAAGAGTCCTATTAATTTTAAATAATTTTTCCAGATTGTTAACACGTTTGTACGTTACTTGTGAGCAATGCCCTTGAGCTTTAGGATTATATTCATCCTAAAATATTTAATATTTATTAATTATTAACTATATTGCTGTCGTTTGAAACTTTTCGCATTTTCTATCTATTCTAAGCAGACCATTAATAAAGTAACAAATGTGACCCATTTCACTCTCCCGTATAAGTACGTAAATGTACTGAGTATTATACGGAAAGTTACATAATGCAGCGAAAAATCGATTTCGAGATTTCAATGGAAGTACACGTTTGGGATCCCTGATGCCAAAAAAAGTGCTTTTATTCAAAACGTCTGTCTGTCCGTCTGTGAACATCACTAGCGCCTACAACATACGTCGGATTTTTTCCAAATTGAAGAAATCTCTGCCCATTTGGCTCGAGTCGAAACTTTGAGATTTTGAAAAACATTCTTTAAAGTTTGGGGGTACTTTACATGAAGAACTCCGGACAAATTCAAAATTTTCTTTAAAAACGCTCCAAATTTTTTCTTTAAATTTCTAGAATAGTAAAAATAGAGTAACCTACACTTATAAATTTGGCGTAGACCTAATTTTCACGTTTATGTCTGAATTTTCGAAAAGTATGATATTCTCTCTGTGTCTTCTACAATTACAAAGTTAAAGATACTGATTATGCCTTCAAATATAATTTGTTCTCCATAGTGAGTTCTTTCATTAAGGTCAAGTACATATTTTCGAAAATTTTAGTAGTTTTCGCACAATATTGCGTAAAATTTGTCCGAAAATTACAACAACCAGATTGTCTCAAAAACTGCTCCAATTTTTTCTTTAAACTTTTGATAGAAGTTGCGCTAAATGCACTCTATAAGATGACATAAACTCCATATTGCTCTATTTTATTTCAATAAGAAAAATTACAAAATGTAATGTTCTTGACGTTCTCTTACATCATTAATATTTACATTAACGGCAATTTGTTCACATTATTATATTTATGAGTACATGTGCTTTAAATAATGTCAGATAAAGATTTTCGAAAACTCAAACCTTTGTATCAAAACTAGCTTATAATTTCGTAATTTCTTAAACGCTCAAACGGATTTTTCCCAGGTATCTCCCACAAGTGTGGTATAACAGGGCATGTGAGTATAAGTAAGCGGTGAAGAGAGGACAAGGAAGAGGAAGGAAATAGCTTGCAGTTCGAGGTTCCTTTTTGACCGTACTATCCCAGCAATCGCCCGCTGCTGATCGGAGAAACGACGGAAAACTTCCGACCAGAGCAATCGGCCGGTAGAATTATCATCCACATAAGCGACTGAATTCGACCAAGCTGTCTTATTGCAGTGACATCAGCTCGTACCCTATACCACCTTCACCGGCTTCCCTATAGTTGTTTTCGATACAATTTAGAGTACAGTATCATGTTTATACCATGCAACGTTGTGCAAATCAGTTTAGCAATTGGAAATTGAAAAGAATAATCACTTAAGGGAATTTAATGAAATAAAATTAAATAAATCAAAGGCAACCATACTCGGCTACCTCTGGTTTATTTAATGAAGAGCTGAACACATGTGGAGTGGTGGTATTACCTGCGATTTTGATCATCCAACGTATTGCATTTCGGGTATTCAACCTGACAGCCTTAGAACTGATCCGCGCCACGCAGCATCCAGCGCGCTTTCAGAGCGCAGGGCTTTACGTCGACTGCACCCCTCCCCCTCCCCCTCTCCATCGGCCCATCTACCTTTCACTCGGCGCGGTTGTATTCTTCGCTCCTTGGGCCACGCGCAGCTCCTTCAGAGATATCGCGTTTCCGCCTGCGCCGCCGCCATCTGCGCGCCGCACGTGCGCCGCGCCGCCCCCGCCCCCGACCCCCCCGACCCCGACCCCGCCCCCGCGACAAGCCACGTGGCCAGCCCCCCCAACCCATCCGATGCGCCTCGCGCCAGGGCACCAGGCCCGCAACCTGCCCCCCTCGCGACCTACGGATGCCGGCCACCGCGCCGCCCGCTGCGTCCGCCCCGCGCGCCGCCCCGCGCCGCCCCCGCCCGCCCCCGCGCCGCCCCACGCCGCCCCGCCGCCACGCCCCCACGCCCCGTGGGGACCCCGCGCCGCCACGCGCCGCCCCCGCGCCTCCCACGCGCCGGCCCACGCCCGCCCACGCCGCGCCCACGCGCCGCCCACGCGCCGCCTCTACGCGCCGCTCACGCGCCGCCCCCGCCCCGCCCGACCCGCCCCCGCGACAACGCCGCCGTCACGCGCCCCGCGCTCCGCCCCGCAGCGCCGCCCCAAGCGCCCTCGCCGCCGCGACCGGCTCCCCGCGCCACCCCGCGCCGCCCCCGTCGGCCGCCCGCGACCGCCCAGCCCCCGCGCGACCCCCCGCGCCCCCCCCCCGCCGCCCCCGACCCGCGCGCCCCCACGCGCCGCCGCGCCATCGCCACCGCGCGACCCGCGCCGCCCCCGCGCCGCCCCCGCCGCCGCCCACCCGCGCCCCCGCGCCGCCCCCCGCGCCGCCCCGCGCCGCCCCCGCGCCGCCCCCGCATTCTGCCCCGCGCCCGCCTCCCGCCCTTGCTCCTCGCCCTGCCACCGCGCCGCCCACCCCGCCCTCGCGACAACCACGCGGCCCGCCCCGCGCTCGCCACCGGTACCCGGCCCCGCAACTTTCCGCCTTCTCCTCCTCACACCTCCCCTCTCACGTCAACCCGCGCTTCTCTGCCCCTCCTCTTTTTCGCACTTCTCAAACCTCATCCTCTCAACCACTCATCCCCTCTTTTTGCACCTTCCAACTTTTCTGACTCTGCTCACCGGGGCTGCGACGATTACGGACTCCGCAGATCCCTTTCGCGCGACTCCCCTCCGGAAACAATTAGACGCTCCCCGCCGCCCGCGCCCGTCCGCCGCCTTCCAGTCCGTGCACCGCAGCTCTCGGCTCGGAGGCTCCGCCGAGCAGAGTTAATCATTTGACGCCTCAAACACTTCTTTCCGCGGCGCCCTCCTTACGAACCCTCGAGCGCCTTCGCCCGCCCGACTAGAGCCGGCGGCTTTAACACGCGTGAACCGCTCTTGACCGGCCCGAGCCTGGGCACCACCGTCCTGACGGAGATCGCGCTCTTGTCCACCCCGAGGTTCATCTCTCCACTGCCGAGAGACGCCAGCTCTACTTACATATAAGAATAACTCAGAGCGCAACTGCCCGCTTTCTCCGGGCAGGCGCCTCTCCAGAGAAGCGGCTCCTGCGACGCTTCAACTGCTCCACGCCATCCACGTAGGATTATTTGAGTAGACACAAGCATCCGCCAATTTAGGTTTCTGTTAATTAAATTCTCTCTCGCGAATACACGCAGTCAACGTCAATTGTTTCACTTCAGAATGAAAATACGTAAATCCCATAATACAATGTTCCGATCATACACTTTTCGCTGCGCTGAAAAATATTTACCCGACGTATTTTTATTATTTCCAAAGACGCACACGACAAATCTATATTTTTTCATATTTAATATTTATAATGACCATCCTACAGATACAAAGTCCTCAGTGTGGCCTTCACTCTTCAAAAAATGGGTTACTGACCTAGTGCAGCCACTAAATTCGCAGTGGGTGGAAAGACACCGCGCCCCCCCGCGACACTGTTCCATCGCTGGCATTGGGAGTTTTTTTCTCTGTTAAAATTAAAACTGAGGAAAACACTATTACCGAGACTATGTTCTCATATCTGTTTTGCGGAAGCATCAACCTTCACCCTACTCGTCACTATATATATATACCGCAACCCTGCTACCCCGACAGCCATATACACATTAGCCTATCATAATCATATGTATACTTCTACTTACGACGCTAGACACACTGTGAACTTCCGATCTTAATGACATCTAAACAATCTGAGCTGACCTCCATTCTTTCCAACAATTGAATGTCTTTCGGTTTCTCAAAAAGCCCAACATGTCTTCCGTACTAGTCATCTATCAAAAAAAGCTCATTTCGAGCTTCTCCCCCCGCACAATTCGAACAGATTCCTCCCATCCTGCAAATGGTCTCGTTCCCCAGCCATTCTCAACACGGTCCAACAGATCGTCCTTATCGCTACATTTAGGCCAAACCGAGTATTCAATCCTTGAAATCACAGCTTTCCTCTCTCCCCTAAAGTAAATATTGAAACAAGAGCCATCTATACACCGCCAAACTGAGCAAGTGAGTCTTGCGACCCAGAAAACTAATTCACACCAGTTACCTCGTCCGCTACTAACAGCAACCACTCTCATCCAACGCGTCTTAACCATACGATCTTAAGACCATGCCAGCAAAACTACGACAATTTCACCGTGTACTCCAACCTGTCAATTTACTGAGCGAGAACAATCGCTTCTCCTCAATTTAACAGCGCGATTAAGAAGGATCCGCCCCGCAATTCCCTATATCACAAACCGTACACCGACTACCTACAATATTTCAAATATGAGCGAGAGAGACAGACGCTGCTCCTCCCACGTGTACAACCGGGTGTCCGCCCATACTAACTACACTCCACAGACAGATAATACTAACGAAACAAGGTTTCACCTCGTGGAAAAGAGAAAACTGACGACATTCCTCTCATCCCCAATCCTATTCGTGACGACGCAACTTCATCCTTATGAATGTTCTTATTTAATTTCGAATCAGCTGGAACTCATTTCTACAACATCGCAGGCTGTTGTCTGCTTCTTCTCGCCCCGTAGCCCTTGGCCCCCGTCTGCGCTCACTTCACCATTTACGTGCTCGTAGAGTCCAGGGCCGAGCACCCCGACGGGAGGCCTTGTGCGCGAGGCCCTTCATTTTCCATCGCGGCCACGCGTCGCCTCGCCGTGCAAGACACGCAAGCACCGGAGTATATCGAGCGCAGAGTGGACCGAGCGTATCCGGGGCCACGGCACCAGAGAGCCACAGGGGCACGCGGAGATCCGTTGACCGGTGTGTAGGCGCCCGTCCATGACGACGCCACGGCGGGGAGGCGGGCTCCTTTGCGCAGGCTTCGCTTCGCTCCAGTGCATCGCCCTCTAATATGAGGTCAATATCTCTGCGATTCTCAGCCACAGAGCCCGAGTGAGCGGCCGGCGCGCTGGGCGCAGTGAGCGTGGAGTCGCAGGAGCGAACAATTAAGAGGCCGGCACCAAAGTCCCCGGGCCCGGCCGTTTCACAGCTCTAGGTCCGTCCGAAGATCTCCACCCCTACTCTCCCCTCTCCACCGCCGGCATACGCACTAGCCACGAAATCGCCGCCATTTGCCAGCGTCGTGCCGCCCCCTCCGGCGCCGCTTCATTCTTCTTTGTGGCTATCTAAAACTAGGTCGGTAGTTTAAACCTGCTCGACCCAGGCCCGCCGACTCCGCCCTGCCTCCCCCAGCCCGCCAAGCACGTTTCTCACTCTCGTTATCTCGATCAGACCTCACGCCTTCGCGCCCCCCCACCCCTACTCCTCTTAGAACCAGCTCTCAGAGGGACGAAGCATGCGCCCGCCTTTGATCAGACTCAGGTATCCCTCCTTTCTCAGCGTGCGAATTAGAAAAAGGCTCAAATAATGACCAGCCAGTCTTCGTTCGCTGCACAGGTGCCTCCCCGCCCTTCCTTGCGCGCGTCGAGGACGAGACCGAAACCCGCCAAACAATCGAGAGACTCTTGGTGACGAAAGACGTGACGGACGAGTGGCATCGTTTCACGTGAAACAACGTCTGACAAAGAAAACACTAATTCCACAGCAATGAATTTTTTAACTATGCTGAGGTTGCGTCGTCAAAGAAAATCTTTTTGCCAACCCCCGTGAATAGTTTTTTTTCGAGTTCGCTTTTTTATTGTTCTGGCACACACAAAGTGTTACAGAGACAATAATGGCGCGGAAGATGGAGAAATGCTTGTAAAACCTGTAGCATATCGTTAGCAACCGTTTCATATACAATTCATCACGTTTTCCTTTCTTAAGAAATTCCTTTATCGAAATTCGTGATATGTAACAAAAATCAACCATGCCTAGAATAAAGAATTGATACAGGAGATACGCAATTAATCATTGTTTTTACTGTGCATACTTTTTCATAATCCGATTACTTAACCATACAGAGATATTTTTCAAGAAATTCCCCAGATTATACCCGAGACCTCTCCCACTCTCTGAAATTCTGAGCTGATTATTTTGAAAATGGCGAACTCGACATTTATTCGACACCAACTTCTCCGACAAGAGACCTGTCAGGAGGTTAGTTTGAACAATGAATATCGTATTATGCTACTCAAAAATAAAACTGCTAGTCGTCAATTATAGGAAAATGTTTACGTAAATTCTTACGAATCTTTTCTAACTACACAGATAAAAAACCTGGCACACATTTATTCATAATTTATATTTTTTTTAAAATCTTATAACGTATTATTTACAATTAATTCCGGTGCCCCGCTATGCGGA
>BOPP01000128.1:0-48120 GCA_017312745.1 Gryllus bimaculatus | reverse complement strand
CGCCACCGCCGCCTCCACCGCCTCCGCCACCGCCACCGCTACCGCCACCACTGCCACCACCACCTCCTGCGCCACCACCTCCAGCACCACTGCCGCGCTGCCGCCGCGCGCTTCCTCCCTCCCCCCGGCTCCTTGTCACCTCTACCGGCGGAGATCAGGTTTCGGCCCGCGCCACCGGGCGAGCACGTACGTCTTGTTAGGGAGAGGAGGGGGGGTTGGATTCGGCCTGGCGCATGCGCACATGACGCTGCGTTCTCCGAAGTCGCCTGCAACCGCTCTGCAAGCGCTCACGTTCGAATACTCGCTGCGCGGCAGGTAGTTCTCGTAGAGTGAAGCGTTTATGACCATTGTGCTCTGCAGCACAGCTCTTAGTCAGGCTGTTACCTGCACTCCATTTGGGAGTTGAATCGGGGATAATGATTGAAAGCGAACAAGAACAACTTCCAATGTAAACACAAAGATCTAGCAGGTAAATGGACGACAGTGCGCCTTGATTTGAACACGTCATTTTATTGAGCACGTCCGTCCCGGTGGTCGAGATCATTAAGGAAGTAATTCCGTATCGATCTCGGACTGAAGGATCGCAGTTTGAGTCCCGCCTCGGTCGTGGTTGTGTTTGTTTTCGTCCTTTCACTCCCTATCGTCACCATATCATGTAATCTTCGCAGTTCCACACCGTTAAATTCAATAATGATCGTTAATGTTTTAGTTGTTGGTGCGACCTTTAAAAAGTGACGTTATTTGATTTATTGTAAATGTAGGAAAGGAGTAGCGATTTTTGCTGGTATTTTGTAAATATTAGTATCCCTTCGTAGGAACAAAATATATAAATAAAATAAAATACATAATAAAATTGACAATTCCCTCTCCTAACCATGGGCGAAGTTGCTTCCTGGACAGAGATACTATATGTTACATATCATCTCTCAGACTCCAAAAGTGATTCACAAAAAAAGGTTGGCAATTTAAGTTCCAACACTCCTTCCGAAAATATGTGAAAAAAATATGAGTGTAGGTTCTTTCTGTGGCTTGGTTGTAGTCTATATTTACTAGTTATTAATTTGACCAAATGCATTGAGTGATAAATAATACATTCTTTCCAACATGCAAGTGTAGTAACAATGTAATAAAAAACAATTATTTGAAAATAAATGTAATGAGCGAGTAATTAAATATAATAATTATGCAATTACAGAAGACGCTAACTTAAATGTAGGAGGAAATTTCACAATTCGTTTGTCAAATTATTTGGCAACGTACTTAGAATAAGTAATGACTAAATGAGGATGACCGCTTTTATCAATCGTTTTATATTTTAATTATTTTTTATTGAATTCAGCCCACAAATACAATATTACTCACGCACAAAGTCAATTCAAATAACATCACCAACTATAATTTTATGTCATATATTTAGAAAACAGGAAAACTAAAACAGTAGCCATTTGTTACTTGAGATAAAGTTTTTCATTGCATGGAGACGCGAATATATTACTTTAGAAATGCAAACTACTATCGAGGATAAAGAACGAAGATCAAGTAGAAAGTAGATTTGAAGAGAGTAAAAAGACTGCCATTTTTTATTTTATAAAAATAAGTTTAAAGTTTTGACTAGAACGATCGTTTTGCACTATTAATTTTTGTTGTAACATACACGAAAATAAACTTTCTCCACTCTGTTAAATTAATGGAACATAACTGTTTTATTATGCGTTTTTGGGGGATATATATCCTTTTTTTTACAAACAAGAGAGCCAGCCTTTGTAACATGTTCTTGTAATCTCTGACAGAGATGGAGTGCAGTAGCTGGAAAAACGGTCGCATCAGAAGTCAAGTGGAAATACTTAGCTCAGGAACTGGAATAACCTGCTTAAGGTGAGTTCAATGACTTATTTCATAATACTCTGATATGAGACATTTCAATAATACACTGTGAGAAAATTTCGTATCTTGCACTTAAGGTAAAGCTTTCTGCATTCTGCTACAAGAACTTCTACTACACACACACTCACGTGTTCTCGATACTCCACAGCGGGGGATACGGGGAGATGTGGGTTTGTCTCCGTCACGGCAGTGCAGTGCTGTTAACGTCATCGACAGAAAACTCAGCGGAATAGCGCAACGAGGACAAGTTAGCAATGAGAAACAAGTGTTATAGTTTTCTTAAAATGTATACACACTATATAATCATGGAAATTCCTGACAAGCTCATCTTGTGAGCTCTCTTTAATAATCAACATCAAAATTCATCAGTTAATTCAAAACACTATCATAAGCCTTTATTGATTTATTGTAATATTTTCCAAGGGGATGATTCGTGTGTCTTCAAAAATCAGATAAAATTTCCACGAGAATGATCTCAGGGCAAAGTGTGGATCATAATCAACTTTGTAATTTCCTAATTTATAATATTTTCGCAAATAAATGGATGGAATAATCTTATTTCTGAAGTTGAAAGAAGTTCAAATCCTATGAAAATATTTTATCTAATTTTAAATAGCTTCAAAATGTATATTATTGTTATTTATGTTATAAATTCTTTCACATTTTTTAATTAATTGTCATTTTTATAATTAATATTTTCCCCTGTTCCTTCAAAATCAACTTACAATGAATAGACAAAAATTACAAGTTAAATATCAACTATTTCACTTCGTTCCTTCTTCAAGAGATTTGTATGACAATGTAATGTCTTGTTTGTTTAACCTTTGAATACATTATGTAAAATACATTTTTACCAGCAATAAAATTTTTCTGGGAATTCTTCTATTAATTTTCTGAACATCCACAAAACTATGAAATATGTTATTGAAAGTTTCAAAGGTAAAAATCATAAGTTCTTCGCTACAGAGGGATAATTTTCCTAATTATGTTGCTCACGCGAACACATGAAAAAGCGCACCAAAATCTCTACATCATCAACGTTACCATTGCAATTTCTGTTCTTCAGTTAAGCGAATTTTAAAATATGTATTGTCTATATAATTCATTCCATTCACACCACCCCAAGTATTGACAAAATCAGAATGTCCTCTGGTGTTTTTTCTACCCTCACGCGTTAGCGGCCGTACCTCACGAAGTTGGAGTCCTTCCATCACATCTCTCACTAACGGGGGATCCTTTGCATTCAACTCTTGTGATGGATCGAGACGACCCGCTCGCCCACGTGCCTCGCCATGTTCCGCGGGGCAGAGAATGGGCAGGAAGAGGGATGCGTGTCACCGCACGTGCACACGTGCACGCGTGTGCAGGGTAGGCCGGGACGGGCGCTGCAGAACGCTCCCGCGCGCTGTTCGGTGGCGGAACGAATCGTAATGAATGGGCCTTTAAGTGGAGGGCGTTTGTCCTGTCCCGGTGTATCACCTGCCCGCGTCATATTTCAGCGCTGCTTCGCCATAAATCGTTCGTCGCGCGTTGCGCACTCAACAGTCGCGTAGCGGAGTGCGCAGATTAAAAACTCCCCCCTCTGGGGGACGGCCGGCGACGGACCGGGCAGCGGGGCGGCAGGGGAGGTGAGGCGGGGGTGGATGGGGCGTGGCGAGGTGGAGGGAGAGTGGAGGCGGGGTGGCGGCGCGGTGGAGCGGGGGTGAGGCAGGGGTGAGGCAGGGGTGGAGGCAGGGTGGCGGCGGGGTGGAGCGCGGGGGGTTGGTGGTTGGAGGCTGAGGCTGAGGCGGGGTGGGGCGTGGGCGGGGCCGGGTGGTGGTGAGGTGGAGGCGGGGTGAGGTGAGGGTGGAGGCGTGGGCGGCTTGCGGTGGCGGAGGCGGGGTGGAGGCGGTGTGAGGGAGGGTGCAGTTGGGGTGAGGCGGGGGTGGATGAGAGGGTGGAGGCGGGGGGTGGATGAGAAGGGGTGGAGGGGTGCAAATGTGTGGACAGGAGGGGGGGAGGATGGGAGGCGGTGGTGGGGCGGGGATGGAGGGAGGCGGGAACAAGGTTGGGGAGAGGGTTTGGGTGGAGACGGGTGTGGAGGTGGGGGCGGAGCAGGGGTGGAGGCGGACCCGGGGTTGGCGGCGGGGGTTAGGGCGGAAGCGGCCGCGGGGGCGGAGGCGGCAGCGGAGGCGAGAACGAAGGTGGGGGAGCGGGCGGGATAGCCTGAACGCGCGGCCCTCTCGCGTAGGGAAAAACTAATTTCGGGGAGCGACCACTGCTCCCTGGTTCGGTGATAATATTTTCGCCAGAAATCCTTTACCCGAAGAGTGGAAAGCTGCAGAGTTACTGGTCACTTTTCGGCGCGAAATGACTCGCGTATTGGAACAGTTTCTAAAAGTCCCTTCGCCAGTAATGCAGTGCCTATAATAGCTTTCTGTTAAAGGAGAATTTCGATATCGTTGAACTTGTGAAGAGATGTTCTGGACGTTGGAGCAAGTGAAAAATGGATATCACAAGGGGACATTTCAATTTATTCGAGGTAGCCACGTTGAATTTAAACAAAGCTTCAATATCTGCCATTTCAAAAGAGTAATAAAGTGTTTTCGACATTGTTTTTCACGACAATTAGATTGTTTATTAATTATTTCCACCACGTGAAAACTGGATGAATGCATTTTTGATAAACGACGATAGAAAATTAAAATAATAAGTTATGATATCCAGGTGAAAATGGTATATATTAATGTAATTTGATCTGCAGTCTAATAATTCTTTTCCTTGTGTTTTGCATTTCAATGTGACAATTTTTTTATACCAACAAAAACCGGTTCCTATGAACTTATATTCTGTTCGACATAGTTCACACAAATTACCACATAAAATCTGAGTGTTGTATTTAAATAAAAACCTAATTTCAACCTTTAATAAACTTATTAAATTTCTGTAATTATTTAATGTTTTTGGCGGCTTTCCACTACAATGAACGACCACATTCGTAATTCATAAATTACACAAAAGGACAGTCGCAAATAAACACAAAACAATTTAATATATTTTTGTTAATAGTAAATTTAAACAACAAAGCATAAAGAATTGTCTATTCAAGCAACGCGCAAAAAAGTAAAATACGCATTAGAGTATCTCAAAAAATGCATCCGTTGTGATTTAATTGAATTGTAAGCTCCTCTATGAGGTCGAGGTCATCCTTCCAGCCAGAGGGGGTCGAGAGTTTGAATCTCGTCAGTTCCTTTTATCCAAGGAATCCGACTGTATTCTAACGTTAAGAGTTTTAGAGACTGGGGCCCACACGAATCCACAAAATGCAATAAAAGTTTATCATGTTTACCGAGAAGTATATTTCACTACCCTTCGAAACTAGAGTGAATTTGTGAATATGACGGCAATATGACATGATGTTCTTTTCTAGAATCTGTGGGACTAGACAATTAGAAAATGCATGTCATTATATTGGATTTTGTCTCTTAATAATGAAGTTAATATAAACAATAAGCTTTTATTGATTCATATCCTTAATTCATATTATATCAATATAATAGTGAAAAAATGTTAAGAAAAGCATTTGAATTTGTTTCGTGTTGAACCACTTACATACTATTCGGATGAATGAATATACATATTCATACAATATTCCGTTATGATTAAATCTTTCACCCCGATTGGTGAAGTATCATGCTAATGGGAACTTACTATTTTCCCTTAACTTTCCGAAATATTTATGTTGTCGGTTGAATATAAAATAAACTCCGGTTTTCAACAAGCTTCTTAAGGAACAGATTTAGGGACTGTCGGAGCCTCAATAATTCTTTGCGCAAAACGTGGGCTGTTCCCATTACAGCAATGTCTTCCACTTCCCAGTTTTTTTTAATGACCAGTGTTTTTTTGCCCCGCATTAGACCGGGAGAGATGGCTCAGGGAATCAACTGATGTCACTGCAGTCCCTCTGGTCAGGAGGTCCTACGTTCGAGTCCCGACTGTGGCAGGAATATCGACAGTAGCTTGTCAGCTAGGTCGAATTCAGTCGCTGTGTGGAGAATTCTAGCGGCCGGCTGCTCTGATCGGTAGTTTTCCGTGGTTTCTCCGATCAACACCAGGCGAATGCCGGAGTAGTAACCTAACTAATGGGCCACGGACCACGCGCGATTTCCTACCCTGTCCTTATCCTATCCTCTCCCCTTACACACACACTTACACAAACATGCACTACAATACCACCCCTCAGACACACATCACACATGCCGGGGGGCCGGTCGGGAGCTTAGAGCTTGGCTGAGGCGATGCCCCACTGGTGGAAGATACCTGGTTGGGGAAAACCTGGTTAGCCGACGGTAGGTCGGCGCCGGATCTAGACAGACCGCATCATTCTCCCAAAGATGAGCATGCACTACACTTACGGGACTAATGGCCATAGTAGTTGACGCGCCTGGAATCACAATGAATCAATCGCTCCACATTTCGCTGATCTCCATTTCCAAACTCTTCTATTTATTATTATAATAATAATTATTATTATTATTAATTTTATTATTACTATTATTTTGAAATAGAAACCAAAATCAAGAGGAAGACGAAGCATGGAAATAATGTACATAACACACAAAATTGGTAGCAGTAAACATATCGCAAAAGGACTACAGACATTAATAGCACAGTGCTTGTGATAAAATGAGAACACGTGGGTGAAATACACTCGAATTGAGTGTTTTGTAGATCCGCCAGATTGACGATTATTCTACTTCATGTTTAACGTATTTAAATCTGTTTAACCTGAATAAAAAATTCAGTATTATATAGGGTCGGAATTTTGTAGTTCTACGGAAAAGTAAATATCGTTACTTCTCACGATTCACTTTCTTCAATATTTAGATAGTTTTTCTTCATGATTATGAATTATGATTCACATTGGTATATTCTCCGAAACAGGCTGACAATGAGGAAATAACGTTCTTTTCAGGCTATTCAGGTGACGTACGGATGCGAGTCTTAAACTCCATATATTGGTTTGGGAGGGCTTAAATAACTTTTAATATACAAATAAAAAAGTTGACAAATGAAAATAATATGCTTTCAACAATGTTTGAAGCCTGGGAAGGGCTATACTAAACTAGTAGGTATTACTTAATTTATATTTGAATATTCTGGAAAATTAATTCTTAGATTGATTATAAAACTTTGTATTTACACATCGCGAGTCACAACTCTTGCAATTTACATATGATTTCATTTTTTTTGCCAATAAGGAGAATCTGCGTAGTAGGGCACATATTAACAAATGCGATTGCAACCTCAAGATTCAACGTGCTTTAACTTGTTTCATCCAAGGCGACGACGTCGTGTCGAAATTGTCCTTTTATTATACACGTTTTATTCTAAAAGCCAGGTGTTGACTTCATGAATAGAAGTCCTCTGAGCCATCGCCTGACAAATAAAAATAAAGCAATCGGCGTCCCAACGTCTTCGCAATCCATTGCCTACGGCTGAGCCCTCTCGCAGCAGCCATTGA
Organism: Gryllus bimaculatus; assembly: GCA_017312745.1. NCBI lineage: Eukaryota > Metazoa > Arthropoda > Insecta > Orthoptera > Gryllidae > Gryllus > Gryllus bimaculatus. The sequence continues at coordinate 40,733 of BOPP01000128.1, read as the reverse complement.
AACTGCAAGGCGCCTGCAGTGGGGTTTTTATTACATGTCCGGTCCGGCGACGCGTGTCGCAACCCGATTTGTCCGCGCCGCGCCGCGCTGCCGCACGCTACGACCTCCCTCCAAGGGCCACCTGCTCATTCTGAACGCTGCCTGCCTGACTGCCTGCCTCCGCGTCGCGTCGCAGCGGCTCCGCCCAGCCGAGGGTCAACACGTGGCGCTCCCAGCGGGCACGCGGCGAACTACGTTCATCCCTCAGCCGCTGGCTGGCTCGCTCGCTCGCCCGCCGGCTCACTCGCGTCTATAAATTCTAAGGCCGGGGAGGCATCTGGCGCGAAGGGAGCAACGACTCTGCATATTGCGTTAGCTGCTTCTGTCGTCCTACAGGGTGCGCTTTGTACGTCGCGCTGTCGACGGTCTGGATTTTACCCCAACCTCTCCCAAGGACGTGGCGTTTCTTCATTCGACTGAGAGGATCAACAACTTCAATCACGTGTAGAATAGTACTTTGGTCCGAAGAATCTAATTTTATCTCCTAAAAGATAATATTTTTCTGCTTAATTTCGTGAGTTTTGCGAAAATATATTTAGTAATCAATTAATATTAGTAAATATCTCATCGTCTTCTAATGCATAACCTTTGTTTCTGTAACCACATCTTCCTATCACCTATATTCCTTTAACTTCCGAATAGGAAATACAATGTGCATGTAAAATATAATTGTAACATGTTTTTAGAAATACGCTTTCTCGCAATACTTCAATATAATGTCTAAAATACATATTCTTACATATTATTTTTATTTCTAGTTAATCGTCCAGATTCTGCCTAAATTTATCACTTTTAAACGAAAAATATTAATTTCAATAAGTGGTAATTTCAATAAGTGGTAATCACTCACTTTCCCACCCCTTTTTGTCGTATTTCACGACTCAATTCTCAATGGTTATCTTCCGCCTTCGTTCTAAAATCGATCGACGTAAACGCCTTGGCAAGGCGCGTTCATAAAGCGGAAACGAGAGGACGTATGATAAATGAATTCAAAGAATGACATCTGTAGGAAGTCGAAAACATTGTTCTCCTCTTTGTTAAGGAAATCATCGTAAGAACGGAGGCAGAAAGTTAATTACCGAGGCAGCAGCAGAGAAAACTTAATTAGAACATTTCGACTGCCTACACAACTCGCAAGAAGTGTTATTCTTTGTATTTAGGTTGGTAATGGCCCTCGGGTTTAAGAAGATTACCGCTCCGATGGGCGTTTCCTTTATCAGGCAGTTTGGCAGAACCTTCAACTTTCCCTCTCAGCCTCGTCCTGTCCTGCGTTAATGGAGGCTGCGACAGGTCACGACCAAAAGTTCAGCCGCCGCTTCAAACATAAACACTCGGAGAGGAACTTTTTAAAATGCCTGAACTTAAAAATTGTATGCCGTTTTAGAGACACCTGCAACGAAGACTTTTTTGTTTTATCTGTGAAAAAATTCGCAAACAAAGTCTTGTAAATCTTGTTAAATAACAAAAAAAAATAAAAGTGTTCATTGTCTTCATGAAAGGTGATTTTGGAAAACTTTCAGAGCACGTTAGGTTTCTTTCTTCTTGCATTCAAGTGTGGGGATAACGTTTTTTGCCTCTGACCAATTCGTGAAGGATTCAGTTATCTTCTTAAGATTATTCAAACTCCCTTTGTGTTCAATTAATATTGATCCACTACTGAAGAAATGCAAATGTTATGAATTATTTACATCCTGTAACTCCAGAGTTAATGTGAATGTCCCGTATGAGCCTTGTGAGATGCTTTCTTCAGAATTAATAAATTTACATTCGTAATAAATTTACTACTCTCATAATATGTTCTAGTTTGACAGTAATCTTTTGATGGTCCGACGATGGGTCGGTAGTCGGTCGTAAAACGAAAATCTATGTGGACTCTCAGTCCACGTGACATTCTCATCGATGTTCAGATTCATGACATACCTTTCGTAGTAGTTTAACTTCTAACACATTATCGGATTCAATTTTCTCTTTTTAAATTGTAATCATGCTGGGTTTATTTTATTAATTATCTGAAATATATGAACTCCAACACCTATTCTATTAAAAATGTTGGCCTTCATTATTTCTAAATAATGTTCAGAAGGCAATGTAAAAGCAGCACTTCAGAGTATTATCCTTCGATTTCCGGCCCCGAGTATAGGTCAAATATTTAATTTGTGAGCATTTTGAATCAAGAAACCATATTTCTTTATATGGCAGCCAAGACAAGCACGAAAACACGCTTATAGCAAGTTTATAGACTGACATCCTAAAACACCGAGAAATGATTTATTGCCTGGTCATTCCTCGACCAAATTCTCTCATATTTTCGAGCTTAGAGGTTTTATTGCAGTAGACAAATATTTGATTATTGAGATATCTGTAGCCCTGGGTTTATTGCAAATAATGATGTGTTCTGGCGAAAGCTTTGAACGGTTGCATTTCCCAATTAAGAAAATGAGAAAAATCAAATTTCGATCATATTGTTTCCGGTATTTCAAAAGAAGTATTTTAACATGATTCTCATTTGCGTAATAATTGATAATAAAATTTGATGATACTGAAATGTATTTAATATTTTTGAAAAAACGGCCTTTTGCTCTTTAAATTGGTGCAAGACCGTCTAAGATATGTAATTTCTGTCCAAAATATTTGATCTGATTGAATCATACCAGTACAATTCTTGGTTATCTAATATTTTTAAAATATTGTGGATACACATAAATCTTAATTTATTTATCTCATAAAGTATGTAAAATGTTGGAGAATTCAATAAGGTGATTTTTTTTCAGAAATGTATGCAATGGACATTTTTAGTGTTTGATTTGAAAAGAAGTGAACTAAATACAGTACGTAGAGAAAATTATACAAAACATAAGATAGTTAGAATGTTATTTAAACCTACTGTACCAGAACACTTTAAACAGAGGCTGGAAATAAACGAAACAGCAGGATCTTCTGAGAAAGGAGTAAATTTCAGTACTGCGATCGAAAACGTGGCATATCCAAACGTTTACTCCGATTGTTTTCGTGAAATTCGTAACTTGGAAATTATAATGATTTGGTGGAACTGTACTTAGTTACTAATTAGTAATTGGTAATTACTAATTACTTGAAATATTTCATTAACGTCTGTTATGTAATAGGCTATTCATGAACAGTGGAGTAGCAGATCCAGTGGCAGGACCATGCTTGCACTGGTCGAGTATGCACAATGTCACACACACACACACACACACACACACACACACACACACACACACACCATACGGGTGATTTCACTGCTTACATCTAGCCTGCTTGAGTTATGCCTGGCACACACAAGTATGAGCACATTCATCTACACAGGCATTGGGATATACACTACGTTTTTCGTCTCGGAAACCTCAGGGATTTTATGAATAAAATCTCAACTCGGTCAAAGTTTTGGACAGAAAATTTTTCCCCTGTCAAAACATGTAGCGAGTTGAATGTCAACTATAAAATATTCTCTAGTTAGATCTCAGCCGGCAATCATGTAATTTACGAAAGTTAACGTTGCACGAATTTCTCAACTTTCAGATGGCCATTACATGAAGCACATTGAATTCGTTCAAAATAAGTAGGTTGCAGAATAGGAATAATCTGTTTCCACGTATAATACAAACAGAATGTCACACCACTTATGGACATACATTTCTATACGGTTCATGAGATCGAAATGCAGTTTTCACTTAACAATGCGGAATCATGGAGCAAGTAATATGCTGTAGAGATATTTTTTAAAAATATTTTTAGTTTTCAAGAAACTTAATCAATTTCGATTTTTTAAATGGAATTATATATTTCCTCGCCAGCAAGTAATAAATCACAAAAAGAGGAATATAATGATGTATCATGTGTTAATATTGTGATAGTAATTTGAGTGTGAAATTAGACTTTCTGACGTGTGATTTTAAGGGAATCTGACAATATTTTCTGTAGCACTAGCTGCCCGTGCAACTGTCGCATTTGAAGAAGGTTACCATCGTGACGCCGGTACTGTCGGAGGGGTAGGGGAGGGGCTGCCAAGGTCACCATCTCCAAAAGCGATAGCAGCAAAGGCTGCTACAAGAAATATTGCACGTTTAATTTAAAATCACTTGTCAGAAACTGTTATTTTATACTCCAAATAGTATCAAAACATTAACATAAGTTACAGCATTGCATTCCCCTTTTTATGATTTATTGAAATGAGCAAAATACACGGTTTAATTTAAAAAAATCAAAGGTGATTCAATTTCTCGAAAACTAAACAAATTTTTAAAACAATCTCACTGTGGGATATTGCTGGGCCCATGATTGCGTAATGTTGAGCGAAAACTGCAATTCAATATCGTGAACCGTTTAGAAAATACTGGGGTGGCTGATAATTACTCCCTACACAATCAATTCATAAACATTAGTAGTAGTAACTTTCCTAGACTACCATCTAAATTGGTTATTGAGAATATCCTCGAAACTGAGATTTTGGGATACGGGAAGAAGCAATAAATAATATAAACATTAACAATAAATTATCGGAATAACAAAACTTACACGCCACACGCTATCTACAGGCACAACTAAATTGTTTAGAATATTCTTTGCGAACAGTTGACTGTTACATTCGTAACTGACGGACAAAAGCTTTCAATTTCTCCATTTGGTTGCATTACGCCGCTATGATAACAGTACAGTATTTCGAAATAGTACATAATGAAGCGATGATGTAATGATCAGCGTGATATTACGATACGAACATGGGTGTGATATTACGAAACGAGCGAGTATATTAACGTTTCCCAAGAGTTATTAATACTGATTACATCGAGTTTCATGCAATACTTTTTCTAGGAATTATGGTAACTTTTAAAAGTTAAACTTTAATGTTGAATTATTTCGGAGCAATTGACATGCATGATTCAGTCAAGGCCACCTATCGCGCAGCTCTCTACCCTACCCCGCAGCAGGTATCTTTTGTTTGCCACTGCGTTAGTCAAATTGGTTCATAGTGAAATGACGATCCAATTTATTTTAAATAATATCTGGCGTAAAAAATGATAATAGTAAAAAAATTGAAACTGACAAGCGTAATATAATATGATAAGCAATTTTGATGTACACGATCGAAGGAAACATTTAATGGAACGGTTCTCAATGATTAATTTTACTTGGTTTGTAAACTTCTCCGATTTGTCGAGAACTTGCATCATAATGAAATCTGTATCGTAATGAGTGTTATTAAGCAACGGGTTGCAGCCATCAAATGACAGAGTTATTATACAATGGGAGTAGAAAAAGAGAATTATTATGAATGCGGCGTTTACATAAACATACTGGCCGTATTTCCGGTTCAATCGACGGCCCTTTCCGGTCAGAGACGAGCAGGAAGTGGCTGCTGCTGTCACCTCGAGGCGTGCGCGGGGCGAACCCGGGGCCCCGACACGGGAAGCGGCGGCGGCGGCGGCGGCGGCGGCGCGCGCTGGGTGCGCAGGCCTCGCAGGAAGGGCGGCGGCGGCGGCGGCGAGGGGGGCGGAGCGCTCGGGGCGCGCGCGGCAGGCGCGGCTCACCAGTCAGTCGGCCGTGCGGAGTCCGCCGATGCGGACGCGAGCGAACGAACGAGCGAGCGGGCGAGCGGGCTACGGAGCGAGAGCGCGGAGCGAGGTCGGGAGGCGAAACACGGCGCGGGTGGCAAGGACGCGCGCAGCTGCAGCAGCCGGCCGGCCCTCGGCCAGAGCCCTGCGGGAGGACCTTGTGGCACACCGGCCCAGCGCGGGCGGCGTCGGACGACGCGGTGCTGGACACCAGGTGGGTGACAAGCGCCGCGGCGCCGATGACAACGCCCCCTCGCGATGCGGCCTTGGGGAAGGTGTTGGCTCGCGAAGTGTGTCGCTACGTGGGGCAGGTTGCTGGCTGGCAGCTGACTGATAGGCATCGAAACTTTTCTGTGAAGTTTTTCCGTTTGCAATTGTTGTACGAGGAAATTTAAAAAATCACGCCGGGGAAAAAGTGATCTGTTGTGATTGTTAGCTGATACTATACTACTTTTTTCTTTTAAACATTCAAACATTTTTTTAAATAACGCAAACTGTTTTTGTTTTTCGTAATTCCTCAAATTGAATTTATTGTATGGGGAATAGAAAGAAACTATACGCAAATGTGAACGAATTTAAGATTTTTTAAAATTATGATTTGAACTTATGAATTTTGATTTTATGATTATTGGCTCCGTTTCCGGAACCATTGTAGAAATTGAAATGCTTCTACATGACTAAAGTCGATGGAAACGTAGTTCATACGATGTTTCTGGATACAGTTCTTCCGAAAATCTGGAGGCAATGTTGCATGAAATGTGACATTCTACTATTCAGTTTTGTTTTCTGTGTTTTTTCACATTGGCTCAAATTACATTCAAAAGAGTGCGCATTATTTGCATTTATTTGTTGTTATAAGAAACATTATTAAGTAGAAACTTTTATTGACTCATAGTTAATATTGTTGAAATGTGTCAATTTGATATTTTCAATGAATATAGAAATAAATGCATTTTATTATGCTTCTACAATGAATGAATCTTCACAGTGCGGGCTCGAATTAATGTTAATAATAGAAACAATTTGACATGATGCTGAAACGTCTGTGTTCTGAATCTAAAACAAAACTAATGTCAGTAAGAATGGATATAAAATACTTCAGTTGGGTAAATATCTGTAATTTTACACTACGTATTCAACAAGACTCTTAATAAAACTGGACTGTATTAGAACTTGTATTTTAACAGAAAGTTGTTTTTTTATATTGTACAGCGAGGTAACGCTTTACAAAAGTGGATAGAGATTGTAACCTAGCAAGAAGTAACAGAAATTCTATGTAGATTTGGAAAAAATGCGAAAGAGTTTCTTTTTGAAAACGTAACTCGTATCGGAATGTTAGTATCTTACAAATATTCAATAAACAATTTAAATATTCGAGCAACTTAGCTTCAAGTGCTTATTGTTCTAGAATCGAATAAAATATGTGGTCAGGGGAGGCAATTGAGATTTGTTTGACTTATGAAGGAATTGATACATATGTTAAAAAAAAGGCTGCGCAAAATTGTATGATTCCTGTACGTAATAAATACGACGTTACAATAGCAATAAACTGTTGATATTAAAAGTCAGAATAATCAACAAGATGATTACAATAGATACTATTTATAATTTAAGGTTTCAGTACAAGTACGTTACTTCGACTATTCCACTCGTGAAATTAAAACCAACTGTGTTTAACTTTACTTACAAAATGCTCCAATCAGGGCGGTGTATTCCACTAAGTGTATGACTTCGTCTATCAGATTTTTCTTACCGCTTCTACCTAAGGGCCAATCATAAACTGTGACTCATCAATCTTAGGAGGCGTTGTACATCGATCGCTATGTCGATGTCCAATAAATAGCATAACCTCTGATTTTAATTGACGCCATCAGTTGTTTTCAATATTTGGTGCATTTTGGAACTCTGTTGGACATAATTTATCCCGTGGAATAGTCCTATTAAATACTTTTCGTGCTTTGGAAATTCGCAGATAAATCCTCTTCTCGCATCGCGATTCGGGAATTTACCGACAATTTCCAAAGCACACATGGTATTACCTGTGATAAATCGCTCCGAAATTCTATATTCTCATTTGGACGTTTACACGAACCTTTACGACTGAACCCATCCAGTTGACGATAATTAAATCTAATTTTGTAATGGAAATAGTAAAAAGGTATTTTAATCGACACTTTTTACTATAACTTTCTATACTTGAAACCGGAAGAGGAAGACGACCGCTATATGTTCGAAACTTATTTTTATTATTAATTTGCAAAACAAAAATAAAATGTTTTAACCTAATAATAAACACCGGAGGCACCACGGAAAGCTAGTATGAAAACTTCATAATAGAATAAAAACACATGTAATGATACAATAGTTTGTTTCGTTGAAATTTTTGGTAGTGGACTGCTGTAAACATAATGCGGTCGTACGATTTTAGGGAAAGATTGCGAAAAGAATACAGGAATATATTCACTAAAAATACGATATGACTCTTTCTGTAGTGTGCGCGCGCGCGCATGTGTGTGTGTGTGTGTGTGTGTGTGTGTGTGTGTGTGTGTGTGTCTGTGCGTGTTTGTGTTTCGGAGTAATGTATGATAAGACATTTATAAGCGTAATGTTGATCTTCGCGGTGTTTGAGAGTGGAAAACGCAATACCATTTTCTTACTACAGAAAACACTTCTCATCTATTTCACCAATCTAGACTGTAGAGCCTGTGCTGGCATAGGTGCCGGGAAGAAACCTGGAGAAACACGTATCGTATCTCTCCCCTTGTAAAAACAGAAAACTTTCGATGCTGTTAAACATATTATTTAAATTTCATATTCTTTTAATTTGTTGCCAATATGATTTCGTTAATAGTACAAATTACGAAACGATGATGTAATGATAGGTATTAATACACGAGTGTGATATTACGATATGAGCAAGGAACGAGCGAGTATCATAAACTTCACACAAATCATTAAATCAACCCATCACATCGAGTTTCATACGGTTCTTTTTGTTTGACTAAATAGTAACTTTTATAAGTTGAACTTTTACATTGATGTGTTTCCTGGCAATTGACGCGCAGGATTCAGTCAAGGCCACGTAGCGGACAGCTACCCTTCCCTGCCCCAGGAAACTGGTTTACCTGTCCGTCTGCGAGAGAGTAGAAAAGTTGCGACAATAATTCCGAGGTTACCATTTTCGATTTTTCTCTTATTTCTGAAGGTGCCAACTCTGATTCACCAAATGTGTGAAACTGAAAAATTGGCAAATTTTTTAGAGTAACCACACGGCTGCAACATATAACATAAATGACGCGGTTTGATCTTAATGACTGTCAAATGTGCTCTCTACCACTACAACTGCCTAAGTCATGTAGAATCAAGGTGAAATTACGTTTTAATTTATTTTAAATAATATTCAACGTAAAAAGTATTACCAAAAAAGAAATTAAAACTGACAAGCGATGTATAGTATTCAATGCAATATTAATGTACACAATCGAATGAAACATTTACTAGAACGATTCTTAATGTTCATTAAGTATCAATACGTAATTTTTGAACTTCTTTGTGTTTGGTCAAGAACTTGTATCTTAATGAAATCTGTATCGCAATGAGTATCATTATGCAACGGGTTACAGTCATAAAATAAGAGAATTTTACAATGGGAGTAGAAAAAATATTAAAGTTCATATAGTATTAATTTGTTGCCAGTATGATTTCATTAAATATTTATATTTTTCACAAAAAATAATTGATAACGCAAATTTTCTGTACCATTTGTAGTTGTAAATGTACTCTTTAAACAGTTTCTTGATCCGCGTCAGAACCTATCATGCTATTGATTTAAATATTTAACTGCAGCGTTCGCACTTCTACGCCTGCAGTTGATTGTCGAATGCTTCATGCGCAGGTGTAGTGTGAAAGCCCCGTTGTCGAGGATGGAGTGCCGGGCAGTATTTATTTTTTTTAATTGGATCCATGGCATGTGACGCCTGATTGGTTGATTTTTCGGCGCGTAACCTGCAGGGGTTGTGATTTACCGCGCGTTTGTTCATGTTTCCTACTCTCTCGCTCAAAGGCTAATTACGTGTTTCTTTCGCGATGCATAAAATATTTCACCGACGTGTACAAGCCAAGCTCATTATGCAGCTTTCAGTAATACAGCTTGCCTCATTTACGCGAAAATAAACCTTCTGTTTTACATTCGCATGCATTTCATTCATTCTCTGTCGGTCCCATAACCGGGAACAAACAGCGGAGAACGACTGGATAAAAGTGGGAGAAAGGCGGAAGGGCGAGGAGTAATTTCGAACAGGGTTTTGCGATTGAAATCCCGGTCGAGGGCAAACTCCGCTAGTTCCGTTGCTGTCGCGGTCAGGGACTTTGTGTAGTGGCCTACCCTAACAAGTTTCTGGCAGAGAGTGGACCTCTTGACCCACGCCCCGCGGGCGACCGCAGATGAGGTACCGCAGAAGCGAAGGGCGAATCTGTGCCGAACGAGAAGTCACGCAATAAGCGAAGCCTTTCGGAGAAGATCGGCTCTTTGATTGAAGCGAGGTTCCCGCCCTTTGACCGAGAAAGCCATTTCAAGGAAGAAAACTCCATTGGGGCCATTTTACGTTTATTCCTAGATTGTTTTATTGATTGTTAGTGATTCCGGGTGAGTCAAATACTAGGGTCGCATGTATCGTAAGTGTAGTACATGTTTTGCTCGGGAGGTAACGGTGATCCTCTCCCGCACAGACACATCCGGCACCGGCCTACCGTCGGTTAGCGGGGTTTCCCTCGTTCAGGCATCTCCCACCAGTGAGGCACCGCCCCGGCCGGGGCAAGCTTTAAGCTCCCGTCGTGAGTGGTAGTGAAGTGAAAGCTAGTGTGTATGTAAAGGGTAAACATAGATCAAGGAAGAGGAAGGAAAGATCGCGAGCGGTCCGTGGCCCGTTTGTTTCGGTACTGCTCCGGCATTCGCCTGGTGTTGATCGAATAAACCACAGAAAACTACCTATCAGGGCAGCCGGCCTCTAGAATCCTCCTCCAGAACACTGAATTCGACCTAGCTGACAAGCTAGAGTCGAAAATCCTGCCACCGTCAAGACTCGAACCTAGGACCTCCTGATCAGAGGAACTGCAGTTTCCGTCTTTTGTCAGAGAAAGAAAATCATATAGCATTTCAAGAAATGAAACTATTGAATCAATTTTCGTTTTTCCCGGAAATTTAAATTTCCTTAACAATATTGTAGGTAGAATGATGGGAAGCATTTTTGTAAAGTCCTAAATATAAATCCAAATCTGAAAGTATAATAAGTATATGTCTCTTCTCTGATGCTTTCATCGCTTCTCAGATAATGCGGTTATGAACTTTTTCGTCATTCGCATGTTCTTCCAAAACGGATATTTTTAACAAAATGATTTATAATTGACGGAAACATTCTTATTTGTTCATTTCTTCTCGGTATTATTTTCTTTGACGTTAATTCTCTTTGAAAGTTTAGAAGACTTATTTTTATAGACAATGCTCTACAAAGGAACAAATCTGGTGTAAATTCCTGGAGAGAAGAGCATTGTAGGTGGTGAGCGTAGTGAGTGAACTTATGTAATTCCTCACGATACACGAAAGCATTCTGTAAAAAAAGCGTTAGCAACTTATATTTCAGGATGCCATTAGCGTGTTTTGGACATTTTATGCACTGAGAGAATTTTTAATTCCTAGCGATGGAAATCTTGCTGAATCTGGTGCTGCGTTGCAAAGAACTAAGGATTACAGATCACTTATTATGTGCATATAAGTGACGTTGCCTTGCTTCGTTGTGAAGAGCAGAGGATTTGCTGGTGTCACAGAGACGAGCTGTGCTTATCGGCGTTGCATGCTTTTAGGATTGACAGACAGCGGGTCGACCTTTCGGAACCTTTCAAACGAATTCTTGATTGACGCGCGCCCCATAAGCCAGCTTTACTCCACGAAAACGGGAGAGAACTCTTCGCTCGAAGAGAAGAGAACTGGTTGAGCATTAAAAATTGTGACACAGAGAAATTATTTATTATTAATTAATTAATTGATTATTTTCTGTAACCGTTGTAATGCAACATTTCGTGCCTTCAGGGAATCGCAACTTTCAGTGGTTTTCCTATATTACCTAAGCTTGTCTGAGATTTTCCTGGATCAACGGGTGTACGCCTGTGTGTCGTATGAGAATGGGGATTAGCTGTATAATTTTGTTTGGATTAGTATTAGTTTAGTTGGGGGGTTTTTAATAGATTAAGTATGTTTACGTCAAATCGATTTAAATTCATTAATTGCTTATTCATCTGTTGCTCATATGGGTATTTTTTTGTGTGGTTAAATGAGTTTAAATTCATGAGGTTTTTGTGGCTGTTATTTCATAATATTGGGCATGGATTGTGTTCTTCTGGTTTATTTTGTATATCTAATATTGTTTATGAGCGATTAGGAAGTGGCAGCTCCTCCTTCTTTAAGTTTATTAGCAGTAAATATATTAAATAATAGAATTATATCATGGAATTGACTAAGAATATTTTTGATGGCTTTAATATCTTTTTTTGGAGATACTTTTAGATTATATTTTCTTATAGTCAGCATGAATTTTTTTTTCTGGTTCGTTTAGTTATGTCAATGGACATTTTCGGGAATATGTATTATTGTTTTTATATTGATTTCTTTTAAATGTTATGATTTGGAAGTATTGATTCGCTCAACCCAAGGATGTGAGAATAGGCAGAATGGGGAAGGAAAGACTGCGCATTGTTCTCAGTCAGTTTGGGTGCTGCTCCGTCATTCGCCAGTAACATATCAGAGAAAACACGTAAACCGTAGATCATGGAAGTTGGCGAACATATCTCATCCCGGTGATTATCTTCTTAGTGTTGTATTTTGATCCGGCGTATGTGCGAAATCTAATAGGAAGAAATCAGTGACTACTAATTGTTTTGTCTACTTAGACATCCGATCCCCATAATGAAGTTACCGTTAAATTATTCAAATGGCGAATGCTAGAATGTTGAGTCCAATGGAATGATCGGAATAACATATAAATACTATCTTCTTCCACCGTTTTCCTTCCTTTTGTGTTTCCTTGACAAGAACCTTCAAGAGATTTCATATTTCAAATAGATACACTAAGATGCATTCTATTTCACATTGATGATGCACTTTTAATTTGCCTCCACTTGTTTAAATAATTGAGTGGCAAAGTATATTTAAAACTGACTAGAAAAACGTTCATTTTCGAAAGAGTAAAAAATATGTGACCCCTACTGGCTGTCGTGCAAGAATACACCTCGCATGAATAGAAAATGGATATATTGTGATCATTTGCAAATGTCAGACTGTTTTATTAAGTCGTGAAAGCAAGTCCTCTTCCTATTGCCGCTTTGTTTCATTTGTCACTGCCAACTTGCTGTAAATCACTAAAGAATTTCTTGATATATGAATTTGTGACGTATTTTAGTTGCACGTTTTTTTTGTTTTTGTTTTTCAAAAACCAAATAAGCATAGATTTTTAAAAAATATTGAAATATGTTCATAATGTTGTCAACACAATTCAATGATAAAAGTTTGTTTGAAGGATCTTGTATCGATTTTATCATTACAAAGATATGAAATTATTTTATAATACTATACAGAGCCGTAAGCGCTCTTGGCGCAATCTACTGGTCGGAAATGGAGGCAGCGCGTTGATGTCTCGCACTGGCAGGCATACGGGCGCGTCATAATACGTTAACATACCGAGGAAGTTTTTAATAAGGAATAAACTCATTTTCTCGATTTTAACCATTCTTATTAGAAGAAATTGACTAACATTTAATTCCCAATTAAATTGTTATTTGTTAAAAATATAAAAAATAAAATTTTTGATTTTTTTCTACAATATTGTAGTAAAGTTTCATTATTAGACGATCAAATTCTGAAAACGTAACGGCTGTTCTCTGAGCTTCCGCTCTCAGTAAATTTCCAAAACTTATTACTCGACTAGAATATATTTTGTCTGTGTGTGTTTGTGTGTGCCGTTTGCGCGAGAAAGAAATATGTACACTTTTGACGTTAACCTTCAGTTAGTGGCTCTAGTTTATTTGTATGCTATGGTATATATTAAATTAAAGAGTATAAATGAAAAAAGAAATATTGCAGTAATAAATCGACCTATCAGATATTTCGTATTTCACAGTCGTATTCCGCCAAACTATTCATTTCATTTCTCGTGCAGTCATCACAAACACGATAGCCATTCAGTGGCGGATTCCACGTATTTTCTTCTGCAATGGAAAAAATGAAATTTAAATGGAAATTATTTTCACATTGGAAAAAATAAATTTAAATTATTCTGTTAATCCAATTCTAGTTCTTTCAGTTAATTTTATCGATTCAGCTAAGTGATGGGAATGTCAGTTACTATTTTTAAAGGAAAGTTTCATATTGAAAGTGTATCATATTTCATTAAGGCATCGGGTGTGTTAGATTGTATTATTTCTTTTATTCACATCCGAAACGAAAACTTGTGTATCCCCAGGGGCTGATTTTTGGTGGAACGCGACTGAACTGCGCGATGTTCCGGTACCTCTGGAATAATTATTAAAGTATGTTACATGTGTAACTATTTCTACTAATAACTAAATGTGTTCAAAGAATAAATAACAATTATAAAGTGCATTGTTTCTCAGTGACGTGGTCACAACTTGGATTACTTTACAACTGCAGAATATATTCTCCGAGCGTAATTGCTTCCAACAAGGTGACAATTATATATTTCTACTAAATTAATAATTAATTCGGAGCGCGTTCCGGGACCTAAAAATTTCATTAATCAAGCACTGTTATCCTACTTACCGGCGTTCTGAATGGCCTCGTACATTCCCAAACATTTAGCGAGTACCGAACACCCGTTCTTTTTGCCTCGGCGACAGATTTCCTCGAGCGAACATCTCGGTCGGGCGGCGCGGAGAGCGCGGCGCGAGTGTCACTTGTCACTTCCCCTTCTAACGCGCCCGCCCGCCCGCGCGAAATTCATTGCTGCGCAGCTTTGTTATATTTCATGCCGGCTGTCGCGGGCGATGGCGCGAGTAAACGGGGGCGGGATCTATCATACCTCCGACAGACGATTATTTAGACAACCCCCCGCCCCGCCACCACCCCCACCGTACCTACCACCCCGCCCCATTAAGATGCCCCCGCCCCCCGCCCCATTGCCCCACGCCCCCGCCCCCCGCCCTCGCCCCCCGCCCTCGCCCCCCGGCCCCTCGCCCCCGCCCTCGCCCCCCGCCCTCGCCCCCGCCCTCGCCCCCTGCCCCCCGCCCCCCCCGCAACCCCTGCCCCAACGCGCCCCCTGCCCCATCGCCCCCTGCCCCAACGCCCCCTTCCCACGCCCCCTGCCCCACGCCCCCTGCCCCACGCCCCCTGCCACGCCCCCTGCCCCACGCCCCCTGCCCCACGCCCCCGGCCCACGCCCCTGCCCACGCCCCCTGCCCCACGCCCCCTGCCTCACGCCACCTACCCCACGCCCCACGCCCCACGCTTCCGAGCCACCGACCCTGCGCAGCGCCGCGCGAAACGCCTCGAAACTTGGGCAGAATTGCGAGTTAGATGTGAATTGAAAATAGGTGTATACAGATTGTCCAAGTAAGGAAACGTCGAAACTTCATAAATAAGCTCCCAAGACAGTTTTCAGCATATTTTTTCTAATAAACTACTTGGATATTCCGAATGGCTTAGCCACTATAAGCACTCAAAAATTGGTTTGAAAAAAATTGCTTTCTAGGTAAAAATTTGTATTTATGAAGCATAGAAGCACTCCAAAAAATGTAAATTGTTTATTATTTACAAAAAAGAATACATTTGTTGATAAAGAAAAATTAATCCAGAAATAAAAATGCAGGCGAATTGTGTAAATTGGGTGCTTTTTGATGTGTGCTAATTTTTTTTCTGAAAAAAATATTAATTTATTTTCTAAATAGTAAATAATTTATTTTTCCTGGAGTTTTTCTGTGCTTCTGCAATGTAAATTTTTGCCTAGAAAGCATCTTTTGAAAACAACTTTAAGTGCATATTGCTGCTCTACCATTCTGAATATCCATTTAGTTTTTTAGACAAAAGTTGCATAAAATTGCCTCAAGAGTTTATTTGCCATGTTTCCACGTTTCCTCACCGGACACCCTATAAAGGTTTCTGATGCAAACTGTGTATATCGTGTTGTTCAATATTTCAAAATTTAAGGTGCCGGCTTGGAGATGATAGATCGACTCACAAATAACCGAGTGGTCATGTGTAGAAATATGGGTATTAGAGAGGTTACCGATTTCAAATACCGTAATGAAATTTCAAAATTCAAATGGACGGATCGACAAATAAAAAATCAAACGGACGTGTGTAGAAATGTGAATTCATGGGTGTACGAAGTCACCGATTTCGAATATCTTCCTTTAAAATATTCAGATTTTTTGTTTAGAAATAAAATTGAGCTTAACTCAATTTGGAACTCTACCAAAGTTCGTGATTTATCTTTAAATGAAACGTAATGGACCCAAGATGGGTCATCGCTTACTATTATTAACCAGTTTTACACGTAGTATAAACACTGAATTTTAATAATTTATTGAAATTAATGGAATAAACACTTATCTGTCGTCATTTGTTTATTAAATCATTTAGTTGAGAAGGTGGTAATCGATCTACGAAAGACGGTCAACG
This sequence comes from Gryllus bimaculatus, assembly GCA_017312745.1. Classification (NCBI taxonomy): domain Eukaryota; kingdom Metazoa; phylum Arthropoda; class Insecta; order Orthoptera; family Gryllidae; genus Gryllus; species Gryllus bimaculatus. The sequence goes on along the minus strand of BOPP01000128.1, from coordinate 24,437 downwards.
TTTCTGACGCAAGCAAGCTTGTGAGAGAGTGAAGTTGTAATACTGAAGCAACAATAGCGAGTTGTGTATTAAGTTGAAAAAAGGAAATTGTATTTGTATTAGTGAGTTTATATAAATACAATAACCAGCTGTCTTAGAACACACAACGGGCAATCGTCTTTAGATCTTGGTATGTGTAACATCTTTTAATTACATTTTCAGAAACATGTTTAATTCCGTTTTCACCGTGAATAGTGAATGTATTGTTTCAAAATTTATAAACATATTTCAATTAATTATTGTAGTATTGGAAAATAAGTACTGAGTGATAAGAAACAAAAATTTTCGGCTTTTCGATTCTCAATGTCATGTATATTTGTACTTTTCTGATGTAACTTATCTAGTTTTTCCTATTGTGCGATGAAATCGCAGAGGTTCAGCTAGCCATAATGCAATTTCGGAATTAAAATTCTAGATACGAAATGGCTGATAGATTCATACAAATTGAAACGGATACGCGTACAAATGTGGATGTTTCGATATTGCCGAATACAATTAAACCTTGACATGTAGCATTGAAGGAAAATGGCGATAAAAAAAGGTGTACACATATGCCACTAAATATGTGTTTTTATGATTAAGGACATTTAATTTTGTAAGTAAGCACATTGGTTAAATTGATGGTGCGTGGACTAAAAAATTCACATATTAATTACTAATGTCGTGCTGAATAAGTTTAAATTTACGTGTGTCAAATTAGAATAGATAACAGAAAAAATATGAAATACGTATGCTCAAAAGTATTCTTTGTATATAACGTATCATTGTATGTGTCTTCTCTTTGGAAATATAAAATAATCACCCCAAAACGAGTTCTTTTTTCGTAATAACTATCATCGAAAAATTCCAGGGCATCCGGCGATTCGTCGAACGGTGCATGTCCGGGTCTACGAGGGAGACAAAACGGGGTGAAAAAAAAAACCTTTCTGAAGCTGAAGTGTATTTCTCAAATGCCGTCTGAGCGAAATTTGAAAAATCACAAACCGGAGCGAGCACGTGCATTCTTGTGCTTGTGCCCAGGCGACGGGCCACTTCGTGCCAGTGTGCAGCGGAGCGGGCGGGAGGGCCGGCCGCGCAGATCAATACTTCGTGTGCTTTCGCATCGAGCACTCGCTGCCCCTCGTGCCCCGCTCATGCAGCCGCCTCTCTCGAGTGCATGTCGCACGAAACGCAATTGACGTGTTTTATTTTTGAAGATCAAATTAGTGAAGAGTGAAGAGTTAGCGGAGCGACATTACGGATCGAAAATGTCGTACGGTGGGACTGCACCAACTTAACGACTCTGAAGTTTGCAAATGTGTTGTAGTGTCTACTAATTTTCTTTTCCATAAGTCTCGTGCAAAGTTAGGGATTTTAAATAATAAAAATAATAATAATAATAAAAATAATAATAATAAAAAATAATAATAAAAATAATAAGTTAGCCCCGAGGCAGAGACGGTTGCGGCAGCCATAGTCTGCACTGAGGAGGCTGCAGGTTCGAGTCCTGCGTAGACATAGTCTTATTTGTCATTGTCCCTATACCCCTCATCTTCATAATCCTATCATCTCAAAATTCACACTTCAAGGTGAAGTGTGAATTTTGAGATGATAGGATGATCACTACTCGTACTGAGAGATACAGCTGAAAAGCTGGCCCTAGCAGAATTACACATGTTAATCGTGTAGCATGGTCAGTAATGGCCTATATGCCAATAATAATAATAATAATAATAATAATAATAATAATAATAATAATAATGAGAAGATGAGGTAGAGGATAGTTGCGGAAACCCGTCAAACTTTGACGTAAACTGACTGAGAAGAAAACTACAGAAGTGATTCACTTATTTTTACTTACAAAAACCGCTATCTTCTCTTCGCCGACTGTTACCTCAGCTCGCACGCGTGTTTACTCCATTTGGCGAATCGGAGGTCGATTTTTGTAGATCGACCGCACCTTGCCCGACAAACTACGTAATGAACACATGACTAAAGTTAAACATGCATTCTATTAATGTATTATATTATTATTATTATTATTATTATTATTATTATTTGTTATTGTTATTATTGGCGTAAATGCCATTACTGACCAAGCTACTCGTTTCAGGTGTGTAATGCTTCCAGGATCAGTTTTTCAGCTTTCTCTCTCATTAAGACAAGGTTGTTACGCCTTGAAGAGTGAATTATGAGATGATAGGATGATGATGAAGAAGGGTAAACAATCATAAATACAACTATGTCTGGGCAGGACTCAAACCTGCTGCCTCCTCGGCGCAGACGACTGCTGCCGCAGACGTCTGCGTCACGGGGCCGACATATTATTATTATTATTATTATTATTATTATTATTATTATTATTATTATTATTATTATTATCTTATTTTTATGTTTATTCTACAAAATGTACAAACAGAAGACAAAACTAACTCATCTAGGACCTTCTACCTTTCATTTAAAGTATGAAAAATCAAAATTTAGTTGAATAGAAAGCTGAAACAACTTTTTAAAAGACAACCCTTAGGGTTTTCAATATATAATAGATATTCCAAATGCGTATCAATGCAATTCAAACCACACGCAATGCAGATCCACAGCCATCGTCTCATTCTACTAGGATAAAAAGTCGGGTATTTGTTACCGACGCTTATCCTCCTATTCACGAGCAAACCTTCAAGGGCATATGCATATTGCCAAGGGATTTATTGGTGCCAGCATATTCCTTCGTTTGAAAACTCATCGTCTGGTCGTAGATTGGATTGTTAGATTGTGCATTTTTCTGAAGGCACTGTAATAAAAGTGATACACTGAAATTTGAGGGTTTTTATAGAGGGGTGTTTGCTAATGACTTATGGAAAATGGCAGCTTTCCTATCTTTCTTCCCTTGCGGCTTTGCTTTAAAAATCGTTCTCACTGATGTAGAGATTAGAATTGAATTTCGTGCGCGTAAATCCATAAGATTAAATTTCTCGGAGGCTGATAGGTTTTTCCTGTGCGTAAATGTTTTACTTTTGAAATAGAAAGTAAATCTGGCGATCCATATCATAAATTATGCCACATAAATTTAACTCTTATGATCAAATGTGAATGGTCGTTGGTCATTCGAATAGAAATTGTACTTTTCTGAAGAAACACCCAGATACAATAAAAGTCCACGTAATAAACTCTCTGTTACTGTAGAATGATCAGTATTACAAATTGCTCATGTAAAAGTTATTACGAATCTTATTTCTTTTTTATTTGTAAACAATTCTTCTGAACTTGTGTAGTTGTTTCTTCTGCTTCTTGTAGATGCCTGATGACATATTTACTCTGGTATGACGTTTCTTACTTTCAAATCTCATGTACCTCGTAAGATAGAATTATTTAGAATAAAGGTAGCAAATATTTGAAATTTTTAACACTTGAAATTGAAAAATACTTATAAAAAATAAATGGATGCCAGGAAAGGTAATCAAAATTGCGAGAGATTTTTTAGGCAAACAAATTTAATTCCTAGTGAGCAGAACTCCTTGAAGGGGAGAAAATGAAGAGACGTAGCAATAAGATACGAAAGAAAAACAGTTTACAAATGTATAAGTATAACTTCCTAACAGTGAGGTATCTGAAAAAAGAGAGAATTGCTTGAACGACGCTGTTCTTTTTAACTCCGAAAATCGCTGCATCAAACGACCAAATTTTCAGGAGGTGAAGGTCTCTTTTGTGTCGTGCTGTCTTTTATTCGCAGAGACATACTTATTTACCTTGAATCGAAGACGTGTCTCAGTCGATATTCAACTCGCTTCCGTGGCAGCCACCCACATTACGATTGTCGATATAAATCTTAAAGTTCATATCTCTTTAACGTGCAGTTCACATGACATGCAGGTGTGCGCAACATGCAACTAAATTCTTCGTTGTTCGGGACATACGAAAATCGGTTGTGTTGTTTCACTTTACCTCAATAGTGAAACGATCTTCTTTATGTAGATCTCGTAAAATGTGGAACAATATAGAGATTTTTAGTAAAGTATAAATAAAATTATTTTATATTCACATGAAGATGAAAAGTGGGTATTCTTGCAATTCAGCATAACTCGTTTTATTTCAAGCATAAAGAGGTGGCATTACTTTCTCAATGCAACTTACCGTCTTTAAAGATGTTTTACCAATGGCTGTTGACATAAACGCGGAATTAGAAGAAAAGAACAAAGTCTGTTAGAGAAAATATACGTTTCACCTGGCTTAAATACGCGATAAACATCCGTTGAAGCTCTATCGGCTGTTTCACTACCTGCGATTTCTACATGGGAATGGATTTACACACACATGTTATAGGTTTTCCAGATAAGATAATTTTGAGAGTTCACTGAAAGGATTTTTTAGCCAGATCCATTCCTTAATGTTTTTATTTTGCACGTATTCGACGGCGATTCCTGGTTAAAAATGGTAAAATTTGAGACGATTTAATTTGTGTTAAATATTATTAGAACGTAAACGCTCTAAAAATGTCTCATTATTATCAACAACCATCCGTTTCTCAATAAATCACTTGTTTACACTAGTGTTCTAATAATCAATGAATGACCTTTTATAAACTACTCTCAATATCAGTTCCTTTATGTTCAATTTCATCAAACTCTTTTCCTTTTCTTCAATTCGTTGTAGATATTAAAATGGATTTTTAGGACACTAATTTTAATACAGAACTTGTGTTCTGGTGATTCTTATTGTGGCAATAAAATCACTTTCGTAAAATGTGACTTTCAAAGACGACATAATATGTTTTACTGAGTATCGTAGGCTTCTTGAGAGAGAAAACATATTTATTATGGAGTCCTCACTACATTCACTACACTGTGTCTATTAGTATTTAAATATTTTGTGAACCCACAGAAGTTAACACACGATTAGCTAACTGAGAAATGGGAAACTAAATATACATACACAGAGACGTTAATTTTAACGACTTACATACTTACGTCTCTTTTGCTGCATATTGCTGAAACGTGCCTTTAGAATATTAAAATTAACATTCTTCGAGTATTTACCGTGTATCCTTTGGTGATAACTGTACGTTCCCCAAAAATGATAGGATTCCCATAAGATCTTGTAACTTATTTCGGTGTAAGATCCGAACAATAACAATCCGATCATTTATCACACTAAATAATTTCTTTCAACTCGTCATACATTTCTTCAGCATGCGTTATTTCCCAGCTGGCAACCGCGATCGTGGGACTCCCACAACCACCCAAGACCTCATTTTCTCAGAGACGTATCTCTTGTCCGCAGCGCAACATTTATTTCCTTCGAGAGAAAACTCGTCCAAATCGATAGCGGCCGCGTCCTTCCGCTGGTCGCACGCATACTGCGAACATCGATATAAATCGTTTGGGTTGCGGAGAATCGCGGACGAGGCGGTTTTCGGGGGCCGGGCGGCGTGCTGGCGGCGGGCGGGTGTGCGGAGAGAGCGTGTGTGAGGGCGGCGTGGCGAGTGTGAGGTCGGGGAGGGGGAGTGTGGCGAGGGCGCTGATGGCGAGTGACGGGGAGGGCGTGCGAGAGGTCGGCGACGGCGTGGGAGACGAACGCGTGGTGTGAGAGACGGCGAGGTGAGTGCTGAGGACGGCGAGGCGTGGTGGCAGCCGTAGACGGCGACAGTCGAGAGAAGAAATGTGAGGGCGCAGGGGTCGAGTTTGAAAGGGCGGAGGGGGAGCCGAGTTTCGGCGGCGGGCCGAGTTTGAGGCGGGGGGCCGTTGAGGCGGGGGAGCCGAGTTTGAGGGCGGAGGGGCGAGTTTGAGGCGGAGGGCCGCAGTCTGAGGCGGAAGGGCCAGTTGAGGCAGAGTACCATAATTAATCACTATCACACTGGAGGGAGAGGGTGAGGGTGGGCTAGCAGAGTCCACAACACTACACTCCACTGCTGACAATCGCATATCAGCAACACAGTATCCCCCACCCACATTTACGATCCCTCCTCACAAAACAACTGTGCACACGGTACATGCTATGTACCAACTCACAGACAACTGGGCCGCTAACTCACGTGATCTCATAGCTTCGACACCGCTTCACACTCCTATCCCATCACTTATATATCACTCATTGTTTTGCGTGCCTCGAGTGGGAAAAACAGCGTAGGGGGCCTAGTACGCGGATGGCGGAGCCAGTCGGAGGGGTGGTGGGGGGTGTGCCTGGGAGCGAAGCATTCCCAACCTCATACTAGCCCCATAATCACACACTCACCCCCTGACTCCGCATTAATGAAAACCCACTACATAATCAACTTCTTCATAACTTCGGTTGGACTACAGAGGCGGGAGCCTAATGAGGCCGGAGCGCTTCGCGAGGGAGCGCGTTGGGTGCGGCACTCAGGAAGGAGGAGGCGCACGAACGGTGGGCGATGCGAGAGGGGTGCCGGGGGGGGGCGGGGGGTTAGCGTGGGTGTGCGGTCGACTGGAGTTGATGCGCGGGCCGAGTTTGAGGGCGGAGGGGGCCAAGTTTGAGGGCGGCGGGGGCCAGTTGAGGCGGAGGGGGTCGATTTGAGACGAGGGGCCGAGTTTGAGGCGGAGGGGCCGAGTTTTGGAGAGGGCCGAGGAGGGCGGAGGGCGAGTTTGAGGGCGAGGGGCCGAGTTTGAGGCGGAGGGGCCGAGTTTGAGGCGGAGTGGGCCGAGTTTGAGGCGGAGGGGGCCGAGTTTGAGGGCGGAGGCCGAGTTTGAGGGCGGAGGGGCCGAGTTTGAGGGCGGGGGCCGAGTAGCGGGGCCGAGTTGAGGGTGGAGGGGCCGGGCGAGGGCGTTTGAGCGGAGGGGGCCGAGTTTGAGGGCGGCAGGGCGAGTTGAGGCGGAGGGGGCCGAGTTTGGGGAGGCCGTTTGAGGCGGGGGGCCGAAGTGTGAAAGGGCCGGAGGGGTCGATTTGAGCGGAGGGGGCGAAGTTTGCGAGGGGCGGAGGGGGGTGGGGCGAAGTTTAGGGCGGGCAGTCAGGCGAGGGGGGCGAGTTTCAGGGCAGGGGGGGCGAGTTCAGGGCGAGGGGGGGCGAGTTTTCAGGCGGGGGCCAGTTTGAGGCGGAGGGCCGAGTGTTGAGGCGGAGGGGGCCGAGTTTGGGGGCGGGGAACCGAGTTTGCAGGCGGGGCAGGGCCGAGTTTGTGAGGGCGGACCGAGTTTGAGGCGGGCGGACCGAGTTTGAGGGGCAGAGGGGCCGAGTTTGAGGGCGGAGGGGGCAGAGTTCGACGGCGGAGGGCCGAGTTTGAGGGCGGAGGGGCCCGAGTTTGAGGGCGGAGGCGCCGCGAGTATTGAGGCGGAGGGGCCCGAGTTTAGAGGGCGGAGGGGCCCGAGTTTGAGGGCGGAGGGGGCCAAGTTTGAGGGCGAGGGGCCGAGTTTGGGGGGGGAACCGGTGTTTTGAGGGGCGGGGGAGCCCGAAGCTCTGAGCGGAGGGGCGAGGCCGAGTGGGGGGGGCCGACGTGTGAGGCGAGGCGGGGACGAGTGTGAGCGTGGGGAGTGTGGGGGCGGGGTGTGATTGAGGCGTGTGGGGCGTGAGGGCGGGCGGGGACGGGCGAGCGTGAGAGCAGAGTGCGGATTTTGGGTGGGAGAGGGCAACTTTGGAGACAACGTTTGGGCGCGAGGGCGGCCGTGGCGGAGGCAGTGGGAGCGTCGCGCCGGGCCGCGCAGAGGCCTGCAGGGCGGTGCGCGCCGCGGGTATCGACAGCTTTATTTTAGTTTCCCGGCGCCGCGGGAGGGGGCGGTGGCGAGGTCGGGGTGCACGCGAACGGGCGGACGCCGCCGCCGATAAATAGTGGATGGGGCGTCGCGCGCGGCTGATTGCGCAGGGAACGGGTGTGGAGGCGAACAAGGATCAGGTTTTCGTACAGTTTGCCAGATCCTCGAGCAAATGCTGAGAGGCCCCTTGTTTTGCTTTTGGACATAAATGTAACTTGAAATTAACTTCTCCCCATAGCACGTCACACACAGTTTTTAACTATTTTGACGTAAATAAATAAACAAACCATATTTCAGACATACAGTAATTCAATGTATTATGTAATAAATAAACAAGGAAATGGAGACTTGGCGGCAGATGTGGAAGCAATTCGGGATCCTGGCCCTGCCAAAGGAATTGCAAGCATACGACCAGATTGTTGTAATAAAGGGGTCCTTGTTGAGGAGTTTTGAGCAAAATATTACTAAAAGTATTAATTAGTGACAGAATATTATGTATAGGCTTTTACGTTTTTGCATGGCATAATACTTAAGGATTTTAGGTTTTCGATATTTAGCAATTGATAATTCCAAATGTCGCTGGTGGCTTGGATTTGAATTGAAAACAATGTTTAGGAGGAAGACAACTTTCTATGTATTCCACTGCCGAACTAAGAACTGTCAAAAGTATAAACTGTAATGGAAGTATTAATTCAAATAAGTATTTATTTGATTTGTATGGGCATTGTTTCACACATTTTTGCTTATTATACAACGTAACAGTTATCGTAATCATTCCACGATGAAGACTTTCAACTTCGAAATAAACTCCAGCGATTTGTAAGTGATATATTAAATTCAAAAAAGTAATCCATGATGTATATTTTTACACAAGGAGATTTTACTAATATTCTCATTTGCTGGACTAAGGTTTGGCGATAACAGTAATTAATGATCTTGTAATAATCTAAATTGAATGTTAAAAATTGTAAGGATCAAAAGTCAACGAATAACAAAGAGTCTTTTCACGCGTTACTCATTTAATTGAATAATAAAAATTCCAGATTGTTTCAAGACATCAAGAACGCATTACGAATGTTTTAACAAGGTTTTAATGGTTGTGTTTCTCTGATCATTTATAAAGTTTCTTGACGTAGATAATCACACGTGTAACCAAATCTAGCATGTTAAAATGCTCGAGTAATGTTTTCGCAAAACTATCTCAAATTTTCTGGTTTGACTGGACTGAAATGCGGTTATTCCGTCTCGTCGGCAGGGCGTTCTTAATAGTTCTGCATTGAAGGAAAGGCGCACCAACGCAAACAAAATACGAACTTGATTTCGCGTTCTTCTGACTTCGTTAACTTTGGGAATTGGGAGTCGCACGATCCGAAAGAACTGCAGGAGGTCGCCAAAGGGCGGCGGCTGCGTACGACCAATCCAATTCGGTGGACCAGGGATTCGGGACATTCAGAGCGACCAAGGCGTTCGCGGGCTGTCGGTACCTGAAAGCCTCGGTAACTGCGGGGTAAAGGAGCTGGTAGGAGGGGTGGCGCACGCTGGTTGTACGCATGACGTTCAATTATTAAGTAAATGAATGCGTACCGTATAGAATCGGCGGAAATCCCAATCGTGACAAGCAAATACAGTGCGATCGCTTGCGAGGTGAATACAGCTTTGCAACAGGAGAGACGGTCATTTTAAACAAGGCACTTGTTTGTGGCAATGCTGGTGGAACGCGTGTCTCATTGCTACATTAGCAAATAACTCTGCAAATTTGAATATTTAAAATAAGAATTACCGAAGCGCAGAATATTTCAAAACAATGATTTAGGGGTCTTCTTCCAAACACGCTATTCGCTCACCCCATCTTGCGCCAATCTTTATCTTCCCCTTTCTGTCCTCCTCTACCCTCTCCGCTCCTGATTCTCCCTCTCTCCATCTTCCTTTCTCTCCCTCTTCCTCCTCCCTCACCTCTTCTCCATCTCTCTCTCTCTCTCTCTCTCTCTCTCTCTCTCTCTCTCTCTCCACTTCTCAGTTTTTTCCCCTCTCCCGTTCCTTTCCCTCGTATCTCCATGCCTCCTCACATCTCCTTCTCTCACTCTATCTCCCATTTTCTTTTCTCTTTCCCTCTGGAATTGTTCTGTTTCTCTTCCATGTTACTAAGTGTTAAAGAAAAAATCAACATGATTTTTTGTAAAAACATTCCATTGTTCTATTTTGTTCTATTTTAAAAAATGAAAAGAAAAACATCTGCGCACTCTTTCGGTATCATTTTGAGCCTCTGTTCGAAGGCGGCAGCAGCGATGGTCGAGCGACGGGTCAGGCAGGAAGCAATTCCCGACGCAGCGAGAGGTCCCGCCCACGCCCCCGCCCACGCGCCCACGCCCCACCCACGCCCCGCCCACGCCCCGTCCACGCCCCCCCACGCCCACCACCGCCCCGTCCCTCCCTCCGTCACCCCCGCCCCGCTCCGTGTCCTCCCCCGCCCCTATCCCTTCCACACCACCGCCCCTCTCCCGCCTCTATCCCGCCATGCCCCCGCCCCCGCCCCGGCCGCCGTCGGAGCTGGAGGCGCGCTCGGCAGGCGGTGCCCGCCGACACGGCCGCGCTGGCTGCCACTGCGAACTGATTTCTTTGTCGCCGCCGCGCGCCGCTTTTAACGAGCTGTCGCCCGGTCACGCCTTAATGACGGTGACCCGGCACAACATTTCAACTGCGCCCACCGGTTCGCTCGCTCACGTGGTTTTCGTCCCCCCTCCCCCCTCTCCCCCTCCCTCCCCCCCTCCCCCGCTTCTCCGCTCACGTTGCACACTGTGTTGCTGCAAGAAATTCTTGTGTACAGAGTATGTTAAGAAAAAAGAAGGCAAACACTTAAAATTGTATTACGTTCACACCATTGCTTCTATGTAAATAAATATTTGTATTGTTATGTATGTAAAGTATGTTGTATGTAATATTTTGCATTCTGAATAAGTAGGTGCAAGTAGGTACCTTTCGGGGGAGAGGTGGCAGCATATTAGGTGAATCTCGACTCTTATTTACCAAGGTTGTTAGCCCTACGGTTCCTTCTTTTTTTTTCAAATAGTAAAAACACCACACTAAATTTTCTACATTCTGTACTTAGTAGTGCACACTTTTCTGAAAAGTGTTGAGAGGAAAATTTAAACCATATTTTTGGATTCGTTACATGTATACATTCAAAAATTATGATTCACCGAATTCGACATATAATAATTTTTATTCTTCCTATTCTGTTTTCGTAATACAAAGAACTTTTATCCGAATCAGTGCGGCTATACTTCATGTAGAGTTGTACTTTCTATGCTGGTAACATGTGAAACACATCAATATCTGCATGGTAGTAAACATTTTTAGACGAACAGCTACGTTCCTAGCACATTCATATTAAAAACACGTTCAACAATGTACAAAATTTATCTCTAGAAAACGCAGGCCATGCCTTCCTCTTTCTCACGGTCAGAAAGTTTGTGAGTTTAGGAGCATGTTTTCGTTACAGTAAGATCGTGTGCATCGTAGAGTTTTTGACAATAGCTAAAATGTGATATCAAGTTGCTAGTGCATTGGTTAGAGGAACATTTTTAAGTAGGGTGAGGTACCACCCTCTTTTACGTAGTACTTCTTCTCTATGGCGCCCTTACTCCACAGAAAGCAGATTGCCAGTTCCTATAGTTCGCTGTTTCAACATGGGCGCTCGTCCTACACCGCGATGACTTCTGCGGTCGAGATTTAACGACACCGCTTGACGGTCTCCCGCGCCATTATTTCATAAGCAGAATAAAATCTGGAATTAACGTAGCTGCTTGCATCTGAATATTCATCAGCGCCGCGAACAGAGGGGTCGCAGGGGGCGGCGGCGACACGAGGGCGCCACTAAAATTCCCCAGCGGGCGTTCCACCCTCCCCCCGTCCCCCCTCCTCCCTCCCTCCACTCCTCACTCTCACCCTTCCTCGTCCTCTCTCACATTCCACTCCCCAACCCTCACTCCCAAACCTCCACTCTCCACTCTCAACTCTCCACTCTCCACTCTCCACTCTCCACTCTCCACTTTCCACTCTTCACTTTCCACTCTCCACTTTCCACTGTCGCCTCTCCACTGTCACTGTCCACTTCACTGTCCACTGTCACTGTCCACTTCCACTGCCACTGTCCACTCTCCACTCTCCACCCTGCACCCTCACCCTCCACCCTCCACCCTCCCACCTCCACCCTCCACCTCTTTGTCGCCGTCCCCGTCTCTGTCCCGTTCTTGTCCCCACGTCCGGTCGCCGCCTCCGTCACTGCCTCCGTCGCCGCCTTGCCTTCCGTTGCCACCGACTGCACCGCCTTCGCCGCCGGATCTGCTGCCTCTTTCTCCTACTCTGCCATCTGCCTGCCACGATGCCCTGTCGTGTCTTCCTTTTAGCCCCTTGGACCCTTCCTCGCCCACCACTCATTGTCGCTCTCTCGTCTTTCTGGCTTGTCCGCCCCTCCTCGCCCTCTGCTTCCTCACGCCCTGTTCACCCCGCCCCAGTCACCTCCACCCCCCCCGCCATCCCTACTGTCACCTCCGCCGTCACCAGCCCCCCTCCACTCCTTGGGGCGTCTCCCTTCAGCCACGTAAAGTTTTTAAGACGCTCGAGGATTATTTCTTGCACCGGATGGCCCTCAACGACCCACCAACTGCAGCAGCGGTTTCAGACGCGTAGCACGCGGAGTGACTGCGTCCTCATTTCGCTACATTTTCCTAATAGCTCCATAGTAGTAACTTGCTGCTTTTTTTATTCCATCTCACGATTTCTTTTGTAACTTTTCTCATTATAATCTTCTTCATTTTTTTAAAAATCCAGTACTTTCGTTTCTACGGTTTTCAGTGTATAATTATATTCAATTAAAGAATACGAACTAAAATTATTATTACACTCTTAGTATGAAAAGTCCAATAGTTAGCAGTCAAATCATTAATGAATTCGCTACCGCCCTATTGTTTTCAGAAATAATATGTAATGAGTGGGGGATCATCAACATCTTTTTAGGACTTAAAGTTTTTGTGTTATTTTATTAATTTAGATCCCATTATTTCTCTGTAAGTAGAGACGTTCTTGATAAAAAAAATATGAAAAGGAAATAAACAAAATTGGGATTTTTTGACAATATACGAAGGGGTTATCGATCCATTGTGAATTGCTCGTATCTGAAATCAAGTGAAACCTTCGTGTACTCCAGTGAGAAGGTTTTGTTTCATTAGCAATAATATCAAGTTCAACAGTTGTCAAACGAAAATAATTGTTTTTTCTGTCGTTTACGTTATCATTATTTTATTTTTATTTCTTCTTGCTGTCATAGCTTTCATTTATCGTCTAATTTTTTCATTTTTTATTATTCACTTGCATCTGATGAAAAGAAGTTGTAAACACACCAGTGAAATCTTAAAATACCAAATTCATATCGTGCATTTACTTACAAATCCAATGATCTCAGAAAACGATCTTTACCTATCATAGAGTAATGGAAATTATTCATTACTTCTCCCCAGAACTGAAATTTGAAATTAGCCAAAAGGTATTTTTTATAATTTATTAACTAATATATATCGTCTAAACAATTGTCATTTATTTCCGGAAAATACAGCAATATTTGATTTCACTTACCACTCAAAACGTCGTCCCGGAATCCCGAAAACAAAAACCAGTAGTGACCACATCTCTATGTTCATTTTCAGCATAAACGTTTCCAGGCTAACTCGCTGAACTAGTTTAATTTGTACTTGTGCGTCATCACGCGAGATGGCGTACGAGCGAAGCGCAGGCCTGGCAACGTCGCAGCGCAGCGAAAGCGCGTTTCGTACGCTCGGGGCGCGCGTAGAACAACGCAATTTAGAAAACTACCGCTTGGCCGCGTTTTGGTAGTGGTAGGGGAATGGGGGGAGCGTGGTGCCTTGCGCCGCCGGCTCGCGACGATCAATTAACGCGGCCAACTCAAAGCGACCGCGTGTCCTTTCGGTGAATTTTCCAGCGAAGGGCCTCGCCCTCCCACGCGCCCTTCGCACCGCGTTGAGGGCCGCCGCCGCCGCACGTTGGGGCGAGGTATCGAAGAGCAAAAGCGTTATCCAAATTAATTGAAACAGTGTATACCGTGGTTTTGGATAGGCTAATTTCAGTTGCATTTAAACACCTGATCACTTAAACACCTGCACACTTGAAAACTTGAACACTTAAACACTTGAATTCTTACACATTTGAACTCCTAAACACCTGAACACTTGAACACCTGAACACCTGAACACTTTGAACACACTGAAAACACTTGAACACCTGAACACCTAAGAACACACTGAAAACTTGAACACCTGAACACGTTGAACACCTGAAACACTTGAACACCTGAACACTTGACACCTGAACACTTGACCCTGAACACCTGAACACTTGAACACCTGAACACCTGAACACTTGACACCCTGAACACGTTGAACCTTGAACACCTGAACACTTGAACACCGCTGAACACTTGAACACCTGAAATCACTTGAACACCTGAACACTTGAACTACCTGAACAGCTTGAACACCTGAACACTTGAACACGCTGAAACACTTGAACACCTGAACACTTGAACACCTGAACACTTGAACACCGAACACTTGAACACCTGAACACCTGAACACTTGAACACCTGAACACTTGAACCCTGAAGCACTTGAACACCTGAACACATGAACACTTGAAGCACCTGAACACTTGAACACCTGAACACTTGAAAACAGCTCTGAACACTTGAACACCTGAACACTTGAACACCTGAAACCACTTGAAAACACCTAGAACACTTGAACACGCTGAACACTTGACACCTGAACAACTTGAACACATTGAACACTTGAACCACCTGAACACTTTGAACACCTGAACACATTGAAGCACCCGTGAACACTTGAACACCTGAACACTTGAACCCTGAACACTTGACACCTGAACACTTGGAACACCTGAAACATGAACACCTGAACACTTGGAACCACCTGAACACTTGAACACCTGAACACTTGAACACCTGAAACACTTGAACACCTAACACCTGAAACACTTGAAGCACCTGAAACACTGCTGAAACTTGAAGCACCTGAAACACTTGAAACACTTGAACAGCCCTGACAACTTGAACAGGCCTGAACACTTGAACACCTGAACACTTGAAACACCTGAACACTTGACACCTGAAACTTGAACACCTGAAACACTTGAAACCTGAAACACTTGAACACCTGAACAACTTGAACACCTGAAACACTTTGATACACCTGAACACTTGAACACCTGAACACCTGAACACTTTGAAAACACCTGACACTTGAACACCTGAACACCTTGAACACTGAACACATTGAACACCTGAACACTTGAACACTGAACATTGAACACCTTGAACCTTGAAACACCTGAACACTTGAAACACCTGAACACTTGAACACCTGAAGCACTTGAACACCTTGAACACTTGAACACCTGAACACTTGAACACCTGAACACTTTGAACACCCTGAACACTTTGAACACCTGAACAACTTGAAACACCTGAACACTTGCACACCTCCTGAAACTTGAAACACCTGAAACACTTGAACACCTGAACACTTGAACACAATGAACACTTGAACACCTGAAACACTTGAACACCTGAACACCCTTGAACACCCTGAACACTGAACCTGAACACTTGAACACCTGAACATTGAACACCTGAACACTTGAACACCTGAACACTTTTGAAGCACCTGAACACTTGAACACCTGAACAGCTTTGAACACTTGAACACCTGAACACTTGAAACACCTGAAACACTTGAAACACCTGAACACTTGACACCTGAAACACTTGAACACCTGACACTTGAACACCTGAACTTGAACACCTGAACACTTGAACACCTGAACACTTGAACACCTGAACACTTGAACACCTGAACACTTGAACACCTGATCACCTTGAACACCTGACCACTCTGAACACCTGAACACTTGAACACCTGAAACACTTGAACATTACCTGAAACTTGAACACCTGAACACGTTGAACACCATGAACACTTGAACACCTGAACAACTTGAACCCTGCAAACACTTGAACACTTGAACACTTGAACACTTGAACACTTGAACACTTGAACACTTGAACACTGAACACTTGAAGCACTTGAACCTCGAAACACCTGACACTCGAAACACTTGAACACTTGAACACTTGAACACCTGAACACTTGAACACCTGAACACTTGAAACCTGAACACTTTGACACCTGAACACTTTGAACACGCTGAACACTTGAACACCTGAACACCTTGGAACACTTGAACACTTGAACACCTGAACACTTGAACAACACTGAACACTTGAACACCTGAACACTTGATACACCTGAACACTTTGAAACACCTGAACACTTGAACACCTGAACACTTGAAACACGCTGACACTTGAATCACCTGAAACACGTTGAACACCTTAAAACTTGAACACTGAACACTTGAACACCTGAACACTTGAAACACTGAACACTTGAACACCTGAAGCACTTGAAGGCACCTGAACACTTGAAACACCTGAACACTTGAACACTCCTGAACACTTGAACACCTGAACACTCTGAACACCCTGACAAACTTGAACACCTGAACACTTGAAACACCTGAACCTTGAACACACTGAACACTTGCACACGACTGAAACACTTGCACACGCTGAACATTTGCACACCTGAAACACTTGAACACCTGAACACTGAAACACGCTGAACACTTGAACACCTGAACACTTGAACCACCTGACCACTGAACACCTGAACACTTGAACACCTGAACACTTGAACACCTGAACACTTGAACACCTGAACACTTGAACCCCTGAAAAACTTGAACACCTGAACACGTTGAACACCTGAACACTTGAACACCTGAAGCACTTGAACAACCTGAACACTTGAAGCACCTGAACACTTGAACACCTGAAACACTTGAACACCTGAAGGACTTGGAGAACACGGGGCTTGGAGGACTTTTGTCAGGGACATGTCTCGGATAGTAGATCAATTCTCAGGTGTTGCCTGAACACGTTGAATTGACACCTGATACACTTGAATACACCAACTGAACACCATGAACACCTGAACCTAACTTGAAACACTTGAACAGCTGGAAATTGGAACATCCTGTAACGCTCTGGGAACACTTGAGATGGAATCACTTGAAAACATCTTGAACACCCTGGGACACTGAAGGGATCACTCTGAACACTTGACCACTGAACACTGAAAACCTGAAACACTTGAACACCTGAACACTTGAACACCTTGAAACACTTGAACACCTGAGACATGAAACACTCTGAACACTTGAACACCTGAAACCTTGATAACTTACCTGAAAACACTTGAACACCTGAACACTTGAACACGCTGACACTTGAACACACTGAAACACCTTGAACACCTGAACACTTGGAAACTTGAACACTTGGAACACCTGAACACTTGAACATCCTGAACACTTGAACACCTGAACATTGAACACTGAACATTGAACACCTGAACAGTGAAACACTTGAACACTCTGAAACATTGAACACCGTGAACACTGGGAACATTGTTGGGTGTTGGTTGGGTTTGGGTGTAGTGTGGTTTGACACCTGAGTATGCACTTGATATCACAGCCGTTGTGACAACAGTTGTATACGAGTCAGTGTGTTCAGAGAAACGTTGTGATAAAACACCGTGTTCGAGTTTATCAAAGATGATCTTTCGAAGCTGTTCCAGCTGTCGCACTGGAGCTTAGAGGACTGAACGAGTGATTCCACTTTGAACAGCTCTGACATTCTTGAACACTTGAATCACTTGAAGCACTCTGAACACTTGAACAGCTCGAAACTACCTGAACCAGCTCGTTAGCAGCCTGACACTCGTTATCACCTGATACACTGCGTCAGACACCGTTTGAAGCATCTTCTCGATAGCTCCTGAGTACTACTTTGTCGAGTTATAACACCTGTTTTGGGGTCGTTATTAGCGGGTGTTACGGTGTTTTGGTTCTGATTATCCGAGCTGGTTGTGTCTGGGATATTACTGGTACTGTCGTATTACAGGCTTCTGAAGGTGTTACACTCGAAACACCTGAACAGCTCGAAGCACGCTGAACCTCGAAGCACCTGAACACTCGAAACCTGAAACACCTCGAACACCTGAACACTCGAACACCTGAACACTCGAACACCTGGACACTCGAACACCCGAACACTCGAACACCCGAACACTCGAACACCCGAACACTCGAACAACCGCGAACACCTCGAACACCCCGAAACAACTCGAACACCCGAACACTCGAACACCCGAACATCGACCCCGAACACTCGAACACCCGAACAACTCGAACACCCGAACTCTCGAAACACCGCGAACTCTCGAACACCCGAACACCGAAACTCGAACACCCGAACACTCGAACACCCCGAACACTCGAACACCGCGAACACTCGAACACACCGAACACTCGAACGACCGAAAACTCGAACACCCGAACAGCTCGAACACCCCGAAACTCGAACACCCGAAGCACTCGAACACACCGAACACTCGAACACCCGAACACTCGAACACTCCGAACACCGAACACCGCGAACACTCGAACACCCGAACACTCGAACACTCCGAACAACTCGAACACCCGAACACTCGAAACACCCGAAACACTCGAAACACACCGAACACTTCGAACACCCGGCCACAACTGCGAACACCCGAACACTCGAACACTCGAACACTCGAAACACTCGAACACTCGAAACACCCGAACACCTCGAACACCCGAACACTCGAACACCCGAAACACTCGACACCCGAACACTCGAACACTCGAACACTCGAACACTGCGAACACTCAACACACGAACACTGCGAAACACCCGAACACTCGAACACCCGACATCGAACACCGAACACTCGAACACCCGAACACTCGAACACCCCGAACACTACGAACACCCGAAACACTCCGAAACACCCGAACACTCGAACACCAACACTCGAACACCAGAACACTCGAACACCCGAACACTTCGAACACCCGAACACTCGAACACCCGAACACTCGAACACCGCGAACACTCGAACACCGCGCACACTCGAACACCGCGAAACACCTGCGAACACAACCGAACACTGCGAACACCGCGAACACTACGAACACCGAACACTCGAACACCCGAACACTCGAAACACGCCGAACATGCGAACAAACGGCCGAACACTCGAACACCCGAACACTCGAACACCCGAACACTCGAACACCCGAACACGTCGAACGCCGAACACTCGAAACCCGAACACTCGAAACCCGAACACGAACACCCGAACACTCGAACACCCGAACACGTCAACACCCGAACACTCGAACACCCGAACACTCGGAACCCGGAACCTCGAACACCCGAAGCACTCGAACACCCGAACACTCGAACACCCGAAACACTGCGAACACCCGAACCACTCGAACACTCGATGCACCCGAACACTCGAACACGTCCAAACACCCGAACACTCGATCACACGAACACTCGAACACCCGAACACTCGAACGAACCGAACACTCGAAACACCCGAACACTCGAACAACCCGAAACACTCGAACACACCGAAACCTCGACACCGAACACTCGAACACCCGAACACTCGAACACCCGAAAACAAGGGGGGAGTTCGAACCCATCGAACCTCGAACACTGCGAACACGTCGAACACTCGAACACTCGAACACACTCCGAAACCTCGGAACACTCGAACTACTCGAACACCTCGATAAACACCACTCGAACACTCGACCACTCGAACACTTCCGAACACTCGAACACTCGAACACTCGAACACTCGAACACTCGAACACTCGAACACTCGAACACTCGAAACACTCGAAACACTCGAACACTCGAACACTGCGAACACTCGAACACTCGAACACTCGAACACTCGATACACTCGAACACTCGAACACTCGAACACTCGAACACTGCGAAGCACTCGAACACTCGAACAACTCGAACACTCGAACACTCGACACTCGAACACTCGAAACACTCGGAAACACTCGAACACTGCGAACACTCGAACACTCGAACACTCGAACACTCGAACACTCGCCTGAACATCGTCGAACACTCGAGAACACTCGAAACACTGAACACTCGAAACACTCGAAGCACTCCGAACACTCGAACACTCGAACACTCCGAACACTCGGAACACTCGAACACTCGCACTCGAACACTCGAAACACTCGAACACTCGAACACTCGAACACTCGAACACTGCGAAAACACTGCGAACATGGAATTCGTCGTCACGTCACGTCGTCACTGCGTCACGTACTCAACTCTTGAAGCTTGCGTACAATGCAGAGTAGACAGGCAGCGTTTGAGTTATTTCAATAGCTAAGTAGTAAGAGAATGAATTTTTAACAAATGTCGTTGAGACAACTTATTAATTGTTTTTCTACTAAAATAAGTAAATTATTTGTTGAAGCAAAAAATTATTAAATTTTTTACTTTTTTTAGTTATTTTTTCATGTATGTTAAACATTTCACTCACCATCACGATTTTGTCGCTGTTTTGAATGATTAAAATTACTTTAAAACCGAAAAGAACTGCTGCGCTCACGGCCCACGTTTTCATATGATGCAGAAACATTGCTGAGACCAGTCGTATCTTTTCTAACCGACGAAAATAGACACTCTGGGAACCATTCTACCCAACTAACTTAAAGTTACAATTCCCTTAAATAAATATTTTTTGTTTCCTAACTTTTGCCCAGCCATCGGGCATCTTGCCCCCAAACGTGCCCCTCCTGGCCGCCGGGCCGCGGTTAGGGCGCTGTTTGGCGCACGCGGGGCGCCCTCCAAGGGCGTAATTAAACGGGGTCGGCCGGGCCCGCGGCGGCGGTAGGGCTGGCGCGGTGGCGAGTTGGGCCGGAAGTATCGACGGCGGGAGAGGGTAGTGACTACGGTTGCTGTTTCGTGAGGCTGCGTGGTGGGGAAAGTGGATACCGATGACACGGGTGGCAGTCCGTGGCGGTCCTATGAAGGGACGACGCGCGCGGTGGTGGGAGCGGTGGTGCGTCATTTGCGCATGTGTGAAGGTGGAAGTGAGGTAGTAGTGAGGTGTTTGCGTGGTTGGGAGTGTGGTCGAAATGGGTTTTGTCTTGGGGGGAGTGTGGGAGGATGAATTGGTGAATTGTGAGTGGGGCTAATGGGCCTGGGTCGTGGCTGCGGGCGTGGCTGCGGGCGTGGCTGCGGGCGTGGCTGTGGGCGTGGCTGGGCTGTGGATGCGCTGTGGGCTGCGGGGCGTGGCTGCGGGCGTGGCTGCGGGCGTGGCTGTGGCGTGGCTGTGGGCGGTGGCTGCGGTTGTTGGCTGCGGCTGTGGCCTGCGGGCTTGTGGCTGCGGGCGTGGCTGCGGGCGTGGCTGGGGGCGTGGCCGCGTTGGGCGTGGGGCTGCGGCGGGGTGGCTGCGGGGCGTGGCGTGAAGTGTGGCTGAATTCGTGGGACGCTTCCGGCAAGTCGGGATAAGAATCGGCTACAATCGGTGGTGGCTACAATCGGCTTACAAGAGTGGCTACAACCGGTGTTTATAGTGAGGGCTGCGATGGTGGGGGAAGTTTGGATAACGGTGAACCATGGCTGATCGCTGAAAGCCTGGTGAAGCTGATAGAAAAATTATCGAAAACGCGGCTGGTGATGATGCCCAGGGAGTTGCTATGGTGGATGGTTGTTGCGCGACATTTATGGGGTTTTGATAGAGGTGACTTATCGAAATATTGCCGAGTGAATGTAGCGCAAGGCTGTAGTCTGTCCCACCAGGGTGGGTGACAAAAAGAAGGTTGTAGCGTAGGAGTGAGTTGACGAGGAAGAAGATGGCGGGGGTCAAGATTGCGTGTGTGGATGTGACGGAACGTGGACTGGGTACAAAACACTGGCCTGCGAGAATGGCAACAGTAAAGAACGCTGTTTCCAGTTTGTGACAGTGACGGTAGCGAAGGTAATGGTGACTGAAGACCATGGGTTAACCGAGGCAGTGATGAATGAATGGTGATGGGAAAGATACAATTACGACGGTGACGCTGGTATTGCGTAGAAAAAATTGCTGTGGATGCGCAATGGCGTGGCGGGGGCGGGGGACTGTGGCGGGAGTAATATCATTTACGGTGGTTTGGCAACGATGAGACTGAGGCTGTTGGGAGAATGGTATACACGTGACTATAGAGTTAGATGAGTGTGTGGCAGGAAAGTAAGTCTGCGTTGTGGGAATGAACGTGCCTCCACCGAAACTCTTAATTGCCTCCGTGGGTCTGTGATAACGGGGCCGGGGCGGTGTGGGGCGGTGGCGGGGGGTATAACGGCGCGGTGTGTGGCGGGGAAGGAAGGTTGGCGGCTGCGGCGGTGGTGGCTGTAGAGAAAACGCGGAACGATGCTCGGCTGGTGGGAGAGGGCTGGTCCGGAGCCGTTGGACTGCGCGCAGCGGGGCCAGCTCGATTTACAAGCCGCAGCGGCAGTTCTTACGATTATCGTGCAGCGCGAGCCCTTGCCCGTTGCTGCACGACGCCGGCCCCGACTCGGCCAGCAACCCGCGTTCTACCTTCTGCCATTTGCCCTCGCGGTCGTGTGGGCCCAGCTCCCCTCCCCTCCACCACACACCCCTCCTGTGCCGATGTTTATTGTTGGGTTTTCGCCCTCCCAATTTTCTGCCAGCTTCCAGTTTTGGGGACCGCACGTCCTCCGTTTCATTTTCCCCTCAACATTCTATTCCAGTCTTTCCCCTTCCCCAAACTCTTCTATCGTTATATTGGGCATGGTTCTATCAGTAACAATTACCGGTATTAATCGCCCTTTTTAATTGTGCTTTTCTTGTGCAGGTTCTCTGAACTTTGATGTAGCCCCTTTTGTGTTGCCGAGTGCTCCTCATGCTTTTTAGGCATTGTAAATGCTCTGAGACTTAAGAATCATGTAGATCTTCAATTGTAAAAGTAGCTGCTTCTTTAGGTCTTTCGCTCGTTTCCTACTACGTTTTCTGATAACTCTCTAATTTAGCGTCTTCCGTTAATGAGGAAATTCGCCATAATAATAAAATAAAAATAATAAATATAAAAATAATAATAAATAATAATAATAATGTTAATCCTGCTGCTATGTTTATATCTCCAATAAACCCTGTAATGGGTCATGGCAAATACGGCCGAATACACAGGGATTTGGATAGCAATGAGACTGATTAATTAATAATAATAATAATAATGATGATGAGATGCTGATGATAATAATAATAATAATTAATAAAAAATATTAATATTAATAATAATAGTAATAATAATATAATAATAATAATAATAATAATAATATAATAATAATAATAATAATAATAATTCGTAGTGAAGGACAGTAAAGAGGAAAACGGCGCTACTGCTCTGGCGCGCTGCGCGCGGGGTGCAGCGGCAGAATGCCCTGGCAGCGGGTTCTCTCGCCGCGCGCGTACAATTAGCGCCGGTCGCCTAGCTTCGTAAATATTGAAACGCCGGCCCGCGGGTTCCTCTGGGGGCCGGAACGCCCTCCGGCTGCTCGTACGCCGACCTAACATTCTTAGATTAAAATCGGTGGAATTTCTGAAATGGCGCGGGAGTAGCAATTAATTCATAAGTGTTCCGGCATGGCCTCGTTTAGAGCGAAACTTAGATGACTCACGGAGGAGGTGAAAAGAGGCGAAACCGTGAGTGAAGTGAAAAAATGTATTGTTAAATTGGCAATTCAATTTTTGTTTTCGTTTCCATTTGTAGGATTTAGTTTTGATTAAAATGAATGCGCGCCGGACAATCTGTTGGTAATTAGATAACGGAAAGTATTCGTTTTGGCCGCCTCGAATAGAATAATGAAATCAAATTATTTTTTGAAATGATGCGCAATTTTGGATGAAATATCAATGTATATACGATATGTAATATGATGAGTATCAAAATGTATGTTATAAATTATTTTTTTTATTTCCATATTGTTTTTCCTCCTTTAGGTAAGACGCACCTGTACAATTACAAGGTAGCTTTATTTATTTAGCTGCTTCATTCATATTTATGATACATGTAATACAACATATGCGTAGATAAACCAAAAGTTTCCCAGAATTTTCATTAGTGAAATTGAGATTGTATGTTTCATAATTACTAAATAACAACACATTCAAGACCATAAGAACCACGTCGTCTAAGTTAAGACACAAATGCTTATTTTGGATGCGAACCAACTGTACGTTAGTTGTCCTCGACCACAGCTGGATACTCATTTACCAATTTAAAATAAATATTTTACACAGTTTTCTCTAATAACTATTAGTTATTGATATCTCATCGTCCTTTCCAAATGTATGACACCGCTTCTTTTCCACGCGAATGTTACTTTTTTCAAAGAATTTTTCTCTGTACTTGGCTTCAATCCTTCATATATTGAAGCATTTTTCTTAAGTGATACTTTCAAGATAATCCTCCACAGTATTTTTAGCGGCGTGTTCATTATTTTCAGTTCTCAGATGTCCTCTGTTTTCGGCGAGTTTCCCATGGGAAGTATTCGGCACCGGGATTCCAAAAAACAGACATGTATCTTCCGACGTCCGTTAAGTTGACGGTTCAAAACCCGATCGAAGTCGTGGACTTTTCAAGGGCGAAAAA
>BOPP01000127.1:3733838-3840099 GCA_017312745.1 Gryllus bimaculatus | reverse complement strand
ACATGGCAGGGAGAGGCAGAGTGGGACAGACCGGAGCGGGGAGGGGAGTGGCGTTGCGTGGCAGGGAGTTTCGGAGAGGGTGGAGTAGGTGGTGGCCGGTCGTGCTTGGCAGGGAGGGCGAAGGGCGAGGCAGGACCTGACCGTCACGCAGCCGTCCACGTGAGGTGGACAGGCGCCGGCGAAATCAGCGCCAAATCGCTGGCGAGCCCTGCATTCCATTAGCGGGCCGACCGCTGCCAACGTTTCCTAGCTCATCTATTCCTCGTTCACCTCCACCTCCTTGCCTATTTTCGCCCCATTTCCAAATACCGCTGCGCGAGCCGTGACGTAGTGGTCAGACAGCTCACTTCCCACTTCTGGGTATCGGGGTTCCTAATTTCGGTCCGTCGATCCACGTGAAGTTTGTGGCGGGCAAAGCGGGTTCGCGGTAAGTTTCCTCCGGGTCCCCCCGTCTCTTCCATCGACCTCTCACTCCACAATTTCTCCTTCTAGTATTATTCAAATCACCCACCAAACTCTTTAAATTCACGAATAACCAAAAAGGCTCAAGTACTGAGGGTCATTATAAAAAATAATTCTGGTCCGCCCCTCTCTCCATTCCTCTTACCAGGTACCATCCAGCTTTGATGCATCTAGAATATCACGGGAATCCTTTCTCCATGGACGTGGATCGCCACCACCGCACCTTTTCTCTTCCTCATCCGCATCCACTTTTCTGAGCTTCATCCACCCTCCTTTTTTTCTCACACCATATCGTTTACATCATAACAACATATCTCAGTGGTGAGTCCAGACTCGAGTAATACGATGCGATATACATCTGCGCCACCAGTATTCCTAAAATATTGGCGATGATATCTTTAAATCATTATTATTTCGATCTTTCAAAACCAACATCAATCAACATCAACAACCGTAATAGATGGCCCGCGATCGCCTTCTAAATTAAGATTTCTACTTCATTGTTTACAATCACTTCGTTTGTTGATCATTTGTGGCATTAACTCCATTTATCCCCTACATTCTATAAAACTTTCATAGTCTGGCCACCTTACGTTGTACAGAAGACGAAATCGGTCTTGGAATGCATTATCCGCTCGTCTCATAACACATCAACAGCACATACGCAAAAGTTAGTTTCCCTCTGCACATTTCCCTATCCCTCTCTTTCTTTTCAGTTCCGTATTTCTCGCCGCTCCCCGCCACACGTGTTCTTGGGAGGCCACCGCTGGCACCACGTGAGTTTGGCCCTGGTCCGTGCCCAGCGAGGGCAAAAATACAAACACGCCCCGCCTCGGCCCGTTTCGCACCTGTCAGGTTATTTACACTTCCCGTTTCTGCGCCGCTGACAATGGCGGCCTCTTGTCTGGCGGAGGCGAAGCGAGGCGAGGCGAGGCGAGGCGACGGCCTTCGATCTCGGGAGAAGGGAAAGGAACGGACGCAGAGAAAACAAACGCGCCGAATCGGCTATTTGATCCAAAGGCTATTTCACCCGACAATGACATCGATGTAACACTGCCCAACAAGAAACATGGGAACGCCCGCGGCGAAGGAGCTCGGAACACAAGCGAAGTGAATTCGACAAGTTCCTGCTTCGATTTCGGGCGAGATTGTGGTCAATCTGAGTTTTTTATTCTGTGTATGTCGATAAACACTCAATGCCGGTCCTTACAAATGGTTTCGTTCTTTTAAAGAATCGTGAGAATGTTTCATTGCAGGAAGAGGAGTTAATATTTTACAGTAAAATTGCAAGGCCGCGTTGTTGTATGAAGTATGTACAATTTTGATTACAAAAATATCATTCAAAAATACTATCAAGCAAATATTACTCATGTAATGGAAGTCAAGATGGCATTGGATAATTCGAATTACACTGGCTAATTGTAAGAAAACAAGTTTTCATCTCTAAAATTCTTATTTAAAGAAAATAAAAGAAGCACATTTATTTCAAGTTTTCAAGATAACATTCCTGTCAGGATAAAAATAAATATTTGAAATTTTCAAATTATAAATTTGAATAATAATGATAGAAGAAACAAAATTGTTAATGTCAATTGCATGAAATACGAAGAAGATTTTGCAAAAAGGAAATTAGTCAAATTAAGAAAAATACTAAACAATCGGAAAGAAATGCATTTTGATAGTATTATCTTCATACTTTGTGGTGAAAATGTACTAGGTAATATTCATACGCTAACAGATTGAAATTATTTTTACTTCATTTACATTGTACCTTGTTTCAAACGCCGAATTCCTTTTTCTCAGGGGACAGAAAAATATTATAGAGTAGATATGAAGGTAAGATTCCCCTCCAAAATAATTAAGTACAATACAATAAATTAAACCAAAATTTTCTAGGAAATGCATTTTTTTCTTTAAATGTGTTCATATTACAAAAGGATATCAAACAAGAAGTCGAACACATAAGTAAATAAAAAGGGAGAAAAAATAATTTGTGAAAACATATTTTTCATTTACGGGACTTTCTAAGATTGCTCCCATTCAATGATTTACTGCACCGTGACACGGAACTCTCCTTTCGGTTTAACCTCGACATCTAATCACCTCAAACTTCAGAGTAATTGTTAATTCAGTGACGCTCTAATAATCTCGTGGTGTTTGGAGGGTACTGTAGGTCAATTGAACAACAACAAGTGCACTCAGTTGTTGCACAAACCCAGAAATCATTTTCATCCGAACTCTCAAAAAAGAAAACAAAAACAAAAAACACATTTTAGTGAAAACATTCTTAAAGTAGGTCACACCAAAAATGATATTGTAAACGTGTGCTGTACTTTTCGTGAACAAGTGTTATCAGTTTCCGTCGGGGAATCCAACGTAAGGCTCCCAGGGCACATGGGCGGCAATCCCAAATCGACTGGAGAGTGCAACGTAAGGGAAAGAGGAGGGCACATAACTCAGCGCCGAACTTTTCCCTGCAGCACACGGAGGCGTCCACCCAAGGGTAGCTATTCTTGCGAAATGACCTTCACCTCAAGCCTACGCTCTAAACATGATATAAGATAGTTGTACTTTATGTCGCAAATAACAGGAAAACTGGAAATAGACTGCCGTTCCCTCATGTCTTCAAAAATAAGGATATTCTCGATTAACTTGCGGAATGACTGCAATTCCACTAATTATGAGTGAAATTCCAGAGCAAACAGATCAAATAATTTATGAATAAATTTTATCCACGCCATTAATATTTTATATCAATAGCCTGAAGAAAATCATTTTGATGGGGTCAATTATATGTAAATTGTGGCTAAAGTTAAAATACAAATAATATGATGCCCACATTTTTACAGAACATTTTTTCTAGAAATAGTAAAACTGACAAAGAGATTTCTTGGATATATTTTGCAGTGATATATTGCATTATTGGATTTTACCTATCAAATCTTTTCTACCTCATTTCACTTCTCAAATTAAACATAAAATGCACGAAACTTGCACTAAAACATTTTGAAGCAGTAATTAAAGATCTCATTTACAAATTTCATAAAATAGAAAACCGAAAAACTGAGGTTTCCTTTATATAAATATAATACATTTTGAAAGATATAACAATTATAATAGTCTCCATTACCGGAGTTCTGACGAGGGAGGGGATCTACGAAAAATTTAAATATTTCTTTAAATTTAATTAAAAGGTTAATTAAGAAAAAAAGAAAAATAGTACAATTATATATTATTAAATTATTATAATTATTATTATTTACAATGGAATACCGAATACCTAATTCACATCACTCCTATGATACACATGATCACAACATATGATAGAAAAACGTTCGGTTTTATTTTTACTTTCTCGCTCTTAAGAAGAGAAAGTTATGTAATGCAGCGCAAAAAACGGCAAATTTTCGGCAAAAAACTCTTCTTGTAGGGGTCTGATAACGAAAATGTGCATAAATACAGCTGCTAAATTTAGAAAAAGATTCTCTAACACGTAGTGTTGCCAGAATCCGTGTTTGTGGGTCATTGATATCGAAAAGACGATTGACGGCAAAACGTACGTCCGTGAGTAAGATTACAAAAATAATATTTACTCAAAAACGGCTCCAAATTTTATCTTTAAACTTTTGGTAGGGATAGAGCTAAATGCACTCTATAAGACGACATAAACGCCGTAGTGCTCTATTCTTTTGTTTTTTCGTCAAAAATGTAAATTTTTTGACTTGTCATTCAAGTTGTTAATATTTATACTAGTGCTAATTTGTTTTCATTATTATATTTATGAGTACATCTGCTTTAAATAATGTCCTGTAAGGTTTCTCGAAAACTCAACCGTTTTCCATGAAAACTGCCTCAAAATTCCGGATTTTCAGAAACGCTCAAACGCAATTTTCTCAAAAACGGCTCTAAATTTTTCAAAGAAAATTGCCATTGAGAGCGAGGTTTTACTGTTCTTTAATATCTTTAAAGGTTTTTCCCCCTTCAGGGGTTTTTTCCTGAGCCGTACCTTGTGGTCTCTTTTCCGCGGCTTTGATGCGATGGAGAGACCATTTGGGGTGAATACCAGAATTCGAAAGATTAGAATGCGAAAGAATGTAGGTATTGTAATGGCTTAAAGGCCTTCGGCCTAGCCACATAGGATCAAGTAATCTAATTTGTTTGTAATA
The DNA here is from genome assembly GCA_017312745.1 of Gryllus bimaculatus. Classification (NCBI taxonomy): domain Eukaryota; kingdom Metazoa; phylum Arthropoda; class Insecta; order Orthoptera; family Gryllidae; genus Gryllus; species Gryllus bimaculatus. The sequence goes on along the minus strand of BOPP01000127.1, from coordinate 3,835,471 downwards.
ATTACCTATTAAATAAAATAATCTTTACACTAGTGTTTCCGTTCTACTATTAGAAATCTAAAAATTAATAAAATGTGCTTTGGGCTGCGATAGATGACAGCTGGCAAAAGAATATGCGGCAAGTCCGAATAGCTAGCCGAGACCAAAGGATATAGAAAACTAATACGAGAAAGTCTTTGCCATTCTATAGCACCACTAGTTTCATATTATATTCGTCCTCTCTTGCTGAGAGTAGGCGATGACAGACGCGGGGCCGTTTGCCTGGCCTTGCCTTGCATGGGGAATAGCAGCGTGGAATTGAGATATGAATAATGATAAGATGCGAATAATTGAAGGTTTGAAATAAACAAGGATATAACTGCTGTTTTCATACTTTCGAGTCAAATGATTATATATGTAGGTTAAACCTATTGGCACAGGCAACTCCTGCCATTAACACTATCACAAAATGCATCTGGGCTTTGCTTCTTATTTATGTTATAAGGCTCGATTCATTCATCATTATTCTGGTATAAACGTAAATTTAACAGAAATTGCACTTACATCCTTTTTTTATTTCAAGTCTTTAGTTATTTATCAAATGATGGTTAAGATGTGACATGAGAAACTAACCCCGGCGCGACACTGAAAATGTCCCTTGCCTCACACGGGTCTCGAAGCCTTCGACCCCGCGTTCTTGAGCGATTCTCAATGCCAAGTCGACCCTGAATGCTGTAATACCTCTAAGCTGTGGGAAACGTGCTGCTAGGCATTCAACCTTTACCTTCTTTCTGGAGCCGTCTACAAAATAAACATCCACATCGTCTGCCCTCGTCTGGGTTCGAATCCGGTAGTTGGAGCTAACAATTTTTAACTCGGGGCGCGGTTGGATTTTACACAGCCGCAACGCCGACCCTGCCAGCGACCGTTCGCAGACCCGCGTTTTGAAGATGAAATACGAGTCTCGTGACTGAGCTGGGGAGCGGGGAAGGGCAGAACTAAGAAAACGTCCAGCTATCCCTCGCCAAATATTTTGCTTCCAAGCGCCCCTGATCCACATCGGCAGAGGCATAAACAGACTAACCACGCGTCTGAATTTCGCAAAATCAAGAACTAGTGGTGCTGTGATGCTAGTGGTGCCTCAGACCAGGTGCGACTCACTTGAAGAAAATAATGAGACACTATGACAAATGTTACAATCAACTTTTCCAAATCTCTTTTCTAGGGCGCAATACGTGTCTCTTACACACTTTGTAGCCCATTTCTAGAGTTTTCAATATAGCAAAAACCGCGAACTTACTTCAGTTTCTTTCGGTATAAAATTGATGGTAGACATTGGGTATTTACCTTTTACTTGTCATTATAAAGAGGATGTATATAAAAAACAAATAAATAAGCGTTTATTATTTTATTTTGGTATTTACATTGTTAGTGAATTATTCGTCACTCTATCGTATTTACTTCGCGAATGATAAAGTAGGAAATGTATCAATTGAGTTATCTACTACGCTTTTTCTCCCTCACTCCCTCCTCCCCTCCCTCTCCCTGCAACGCAATCGAAACGATCTTTGACCATATATATCAGACATCATCTTTAATTTGCCGTATTTAATCAATATAGAGGCATCGCTCACATTTACAATACAGGTATTGTCTTCCCTGTTTTGGGAATTTTAAACGGCCCGCTTTTCGGTATTTGTGTGTATGAAGTCACCGTATGTAACCAACTCTAACGTAACACGATAGGCCACACCCACTTAAAATAGTGTTCACTTTCATCACGCATAATAATGACGGGATTTTATTATTGTATTTTTTTCGATACTGTATTACATTATGTACTCTCTCAGTTACTACCATCGAAAGGTGGATGTATCCTCCGTAAAAGCCTGCAGAATGTATCACCAGCAGTATCTCTCCACAGAATGAAATGTATTCACCTAATGGTAACTCTTTAGAAAGTACATATCTAGAGAACGTCATGCAAGCCAATGACCAGTACTAACACTGCCTTTTCAAGCAACGGATAGCAGCAATTCTTCGAGGAAGTCTTTCCTCGGTTTTCCTTTCTCTTTCGAACCTTGGTGAGTGAATGGTTGCACTCGGTCAGTTCAACTCTTGGAATGTGGGTTCGTTCCTGCTGTAGTGACGTGGAATTTCGAAAGGCAGAAAAATGGCATTCATTATGCTCTGCTTGGGGCATGCAAATACCGGGTAAAGGCTAGAAAAAATTAAATCGTCGGGCAATTCCCGGTTTCATATTGTGAGACAGGGACAGTGCAAAAGGAAGAAACCGCTGTTCCCCGTTTCTTCGACACAAACGAAAGAAAAACCATTGCGATCGTCGAGTGCTAGTGTACAAGTAGATTTCCGCAGCCAAACTACTTCTACCAGCAGAAGCCAAATAAAAAAGTCCCAAAACGCGGGCTACAAACCGACAACTCAAAAAAACAATTTTTTAAAAATTTCCTTTTAATCCTCACATCATTATGAATCAATAGCCAAGTGATGAATTTAATAATAGTTGGAACCGTGCGAATGAAAATAGCTTCATACAGGAGCCCAACGTCGAACAGACATCCCTTCAACTGTTCTTTGATTAATTGATTGGAGATTCCAGGCGCGGCAAGAGCTAAGACAACTAGGTCCGAAAGTATAGTACATGCTTTATCGCGTGGGATGGCAGTGATCTTGCTCCGCTGGATGGCGAGATCCGGCGCCGACCACCGTCGACTAGATTTCCGGACAGATGTTTTCTGTTAAAGCTTTTAACCTGAACGTAGGAAGTGAATGCAACTATTCCACTATTACGTAAACGAGATTACGAAGTGAAGATCCGTTTCGTTTCAAAATGTTTTATTTTAAAATAAATTGACAATTTGAAATATGGCTCACGTATATCATTTTAATGGGCCATTTATTTCATTTAGAGGGGGAAATGATAGTTAATATCACTTCTGGGGCAATAACTGTCAAATGACTTGCCCAAACGTCCGCCCGCCAAGAGCATTTGCATAACTTGCACTTTTAAACCACGCGCCAGTTCCTGAGAACGCAGTAGTGGCGGACTCTGGAGAGCTAGTTACATTCTCCGCGATGCCTGATACAGACAGAAGCTTCACTAGGTAATTTTTCCTTCCTCACACTTGTTATGCCTTTTGAGATTAAGGTTTTTGAGATTAAGCGACGATTCAAGAAAAATAACGCTCCAAGTGACAGAGACGATAGTGGCAATAAGCGCGATATGCACTTCCAGTTTATTGTGGTAAGATACGTTTGTGGAGATCAGATGGTACCTCCCAAATATTTTTTCGGTGCGATTGGTTGAACGTGTGATGACGCAATCATGCGTTCCGTAACGTCATCATTTGTGCCTTAAAATGCCCTTTTATGAACTATTTCTTACAACAGAAACGTCATTTATAATGTTTGTATACAAACATTTTGTTTTACATCCATTGTTGACTTGTTGCTGCCAGGAAACATTCATGTATTGTTCCAGGCAAACAACGATTTCAAGAACCTGGCACCTGGACTGCCTGCGGAGAAGGTCAGGGTTCAAACATACACAATTATTGGAAAGCAAACATGCTCGCGTTCGGAGTTCATTGTTCCGCTTTGCAGCGGTGATGGCATCTTCCCAACCCGACTCCACCTCCACCCTACGCCATTGTCGGGTCAAAACAAAATACTCGCCCCCTCGATCACTCGACGCCCGACTCTATACCACCCGGCAGCAAATACGCGACGTGGAATACTTCGTTCGGCAGCAGGGCGGGAGATCGGGGTCGAGAAGCTCCTGAGCGGTGGGCGCCTGTCGATGTGGTTCGTCTTCTCTGGGTTTCATCCCGGAAAACACGCGCCAAACGAGTTAGCTCGCCGGATGTGTGCTCCTCTGCCTCGCCAAGACACAAACGATCTACTTCGCTCCTACGCAATGTGACTCATGTTTGCATAGTCCTTGGAAGTTAAACCGAAGCCTTCTACGGAACCAGTAACTCAGCGCGAATATGGAAACGCTTCGCAGGAATATTTGCGGACAGTGGTAATGTGCCAAGTATTTAGTGTGAATCCTGCAACAGCTTAGTTAATATGGGCGTGTGTGTGAACCTGCTATGAGCAAGAATGTTTGCTTTTTGTTGTCACATACACACTACGCTAAGTGCAGAAGACAGAGGAACTTCGTTTTGTGGTGTTCCCACAACCGAAGTGCAAGCAGGTGTTTCGACGTTCACGTAATGAATGTTTCGAGAACATCCGACTTCTAAGCGTAACGAACTACCGCTGAAGATGGCTGGCTAATAGAAAGTGAAAATTGTAGGTTTAAGTGGCAATAAATTCATTGCGATAAATAAAATCTGTATCCAGGAGATGTTCAACTTGAACTCAAGTTTCTCTTCCTAGACTCACTCCTAGGCGAGACTGAAAACTCAGGACAAGATATTTAAAAATATATTGCTGGGTGTGTGATGAACAAGGTAACTTGTGACACAAGGAGATACCGAAACTCATACAGCATAATAGGGAAGTCCCTTCTGTTTTCATGTTTTCTCCCACGGAGGTTAATCTTCTGTTTACAAAAGCCGAGAATGGTAGCATATTAGCCTTGAGATGTCGGTGTGACCGATGGCCACAAAAACAAGTTTAATATGTCTTTAGAAATGAAATTGAAATCCAATGATTGTTCTCATTAATATTCGGTAAAATATTACACCCTTGACGTAAATGCAAATTATATTATTAAACAAGTAAAAACTGCTATTTAAAAAATGTCATTACTTTTGAAACAATCATCCCAAATGGATTATATACTTTGGGCTTTAAAGTAGCTGTCCATACTTTCAAAGCCTGTTCATACATCTATTGCATTTTAGTAAACTTGTCCAGAGCGACCTCGAAAGTCATGATTTTTGTTTTTATTTTAAAATGTTTTGTTCTAATGATGGCAGAGGGGATGCAAAGGAGGTGAATCCAATTTGAACCTGAGCCATTACAATACATTTTTATCTTTCTGGAAGAAAATACACCCATTTTGAATGAGAATTCAGGATTTAATGATCATTTGAATTTGTTCCATTTGTCCAGAAATTTTCACACGGGCTCTTTTGAAAAATTCTGTGTAACGAAAGAAGAATACGAGGTAAGTTAGAAAAATAATTTTTGAAAGCAAATATGTGAAATTAAAGGACATAATAACTATTACAAAAATAATATAAATTCGTTTAAATAAGATCCATTCAGCGTTGCAAGAGCAGTAGTAACGTGACACGTGACCCCCTACTCTCCTTCAATCGTGCAATCGGCGGTCAACAAACTACGAGCCGATGCTGCGATTTGCCGCATGCAGTGGCCGTGAAATCCGGATGAAACCGCCACGGGGGAGTTTGCTTATGCAAAGAAATGAGATCTATACATAGCAGTCGTTCTAGACGCCACGCGGTCACCAACATCCGTCAGACGAGTCAACACGAGACAAGCAGCAACGCGTCACGCGAAACGGTTTAGAACATCACAGAAATACCCTGCAAAACATCTGCGCGAAACGGATGTAATACGACGTTCAAACAGCGGAAAACCTATCATGGGTTACAAATAGATGCAGTTAGCAGACTTCAGAGAAAATGCCAAAGATACATTTGCCCCAGCCACAGTCATGTTTACGAAGTCACGAATTAGCACGTTGAATAGTTTGAAGTTCCTTTCGCGACAAGTTATGATTATTTTATCAAACGAATGTGCCTTCCAGCTGAGTCATACCTGTACTCCGCATAAGCGCAGCAATGCACACTCAATAACGACACTCCTTAGGGAATGGAAATACTAAGAATACTTTTGATGTGAACTTCGTTTTGTGCGAACCCAGGGATGGAACATTTAAAGGCGGGGCGCAAAAATAAAAATTTTGTGGCTAAGTTGATTTTCTTCACATCACAGCGAAATATTTTCTCTCCATTCACATCGCTCTTTTCGGAGTCATTGGGGTGGCGCATTCTGTAGAAGTCAAGACTGCACGCTTTCCATATTTGAGGCCGGGTTCGATTTCAGTCCGCGTCAAATGGAATTTGTAGTGGTCCGTGGCAGTTTGCCCTGCCTCACATCCATTATCATCTTCATCCTCATACTAACATCTCACTTCGCCTTTTAGATCAACAGATACACCTTATCGGGGAGTCTCCATAGCCTCGTTTCTGGGTCGGAAACTCATGCCATTTGATAAATAATTCAATAAGAAATAAATAGCTCAGAAGAAAGTTTTAAAATATTTTTGTCACTTTAATTTAACAATGAACATTGAAAATTAATACAACTTTCACAATCTTCTTTTGCATTTAGTAAAAAGAAAGTTTGTATTCCATTTAATTGCAGTGAAGGTCATCCCGAATTTCAGCAATTTATTTACAACTATTTCATTTTAGCTGGTTCCTTTCTGATAAAGTTTTAAAATATTTGTTTATAAAATGTATAGAAAAATTATAACAGGAGGAACTAAGAGAACATTTACCAATGGTCCCGCAACAAATTTAAACTTTTATTTTCATTATAATTATTCAAACTAATTATTAAACCCAACAAGTGAACAGATAGAATACTCGTATGTGAGTCTTACTATTATGCAGATTCCGATAACGGGAAGTTTAAAAAATTATTCTTCAGACTGATTATGAACGAGCATAGAAGCATTATGAATACATTAAGGTAACATCACGATCGTGCATACTATTTGTACTTCAAGTAAATGTTAAGTTATCGCCCCAAAACATCGCTCCACAATTAACCTTCTCCCTCTTCACCGCCATTTTTCTCATTTTCTGTCGGAACTAACTGACTGAAGTAACTAAAAATACAATAAAACAGAATAATTCACTAAAAATAGAACAAAGTGCATTATTTAAGAAGTAAGCGTAGCAACAGCCACAGAAATGGGAGCGGGAGCGTTGTGATTATAATCATAATGATTATGGGAGACATTATCACTTCAAAAGGCAAACAAATGTCTGAGAGTAACTCCCTTTACGTATCTCAGTTTCAGTCATTCAGGCAAGTTTTAGGCATTTTTAAGAACTGTCCTTATTAAATTCATATAATTTATGAATTTGAATAATCTTCCCTGGAGAAACAAAGCGCATTGGCTAAATGAACAGACAATAAATCTTTTATCTAGAGGTAAAAAAAAAAATATTTTTTCAGTGTTAAATCCTAGTTACCTAATAAACAACAAGACATAAAATAGCGATTTCAACTTAAATTTTCAATTCATTCAATTCAAAAGTTTTAGGCAATACGTGAACAGTTGTGAGAGGCGAGTGAGAGTGGGGCGGTCAGAGCTGCTTTGGGAGCTGAATGGAACGGGTGAGCCCTTCGCGGAAGGAGAAGCCCCGTTCGTTGAAAGGGGAGCGGCCGAATGCCAGGCACTGGACAGCGAATGCCAACCCCCGCCCCCGGCGCTCGCTCACCGCGCCCGCCCCCAACCACCCACGCCGGCAAAAAGGTCAGCCCCAGCGGAGGTGTACTTCGCCCGCCACGCCGCTCCAACTTCAATGTAGGCTCCCCGCCCCTCGCCATTTAGTCGGCGGCACCATCGCCTCCCTTGTCGCCAACTCCATCGCTGCCATTGTTGCCTCCCCCCTCCGTTTCCAGCGGGGAAGACCAAGGCGAATGCACGCAAAACATACACTACACTTACGGCACTAATGACCTCCGAATTGTTAAAGCGCTCGGAACCACTAATCAATCAATCCCCGTTTCGGACACCATCGTCGCATTCGCCAGCCCTGCCATCGTCCCCCAAAGCTCCGTCCGTTTCAACGGCCGTTCCCAGTATCGTCGTCGTCCTCTCGTCGTCGCTTTCGCCGCCAAACTTGGATTTATTTACAATGACACTTGACGTTTAATCAGATGTTACGGTGTCATTCAATCAGGACTTTGCACGTCACCAGAGTGACGGCCCTGCAGTGACGTTCAAGCTCCCGATTGGATGACACCGTAACAGCTGACTTACATCAAGAACCAGTGCAATTAAACCGGAGTATTGTATTTTTACCGTGCCCGATGCTCCAACTTCGAAGCCATCTCTGCCTCCGTTGTTCCCAACGCTGCCCTCTCGCCGTTGCCACCGCACCCCTTCCGCCGCAGCTGCGTTTTCCGTTTGCTCGCTCAATTTGTCCCCGAGATTGGCAGAGGTCGACGACCGGCTCCGCTCGGCGTTCACACACACGTGCGCACAGCACGTACACACGCTAGCGCAGTTATTTATTCCTTGGCAAATCCAATCACCGTCTCCATCCCTCCATTCACCTCGGGCTTTTTAGACTCGTTCGCCAATTGCGTGTCCGACATCAAAGTTCCCTCCCTCTTTTCAGTACCCCCCTCACTTCCGTTTCCAACAACTCTTCTTTCTCCTAGTCTATTCTAAAATGCGTATACGGTTTCTGCATCCAGACAGGTAATTATTGTTTTTTAAAGCAGTAAAAGCGCAATTTATACATGAGTAATGTTTGTTCGGATATACCTTTTCTGCTGGCAGCAATGAAGCAATCGATCTAAGCGCATTTCGATTGAATTCTACTCCTTACGATAGAGTCTAGCCTTGATTCCTCAATATTCTATATTTATTTTTTTAGGTTCTATGCCTAAAAAATGTATTTTCTATCTGAAGTATAATATCTGAAGAACACATGCAATGACACACAATTTACATACGAAATATTAATTTAAGTGCTGAACTTACAGATGCATGAATTGGAAGAAAATCTTCTGAATTTAAATAAAGTAAATTTTACTCGTCTTTTTCGGGATAATTCCAAGTTTGAAATGAAATATCAGCATTAAGCTGTTAATTATAAATTAAGGGTTTTCAGACATAGAATTTCGTTACGTTGGATAGGACGTACGTAAAACTTGGTTTGAATGATTAATTAGGGTTTCCGAGCGTTTTCCAACTGCTAAGGTCATTAGGCCATAGGTGTAGTGCATGTTTTCTTCATTATTTTCGGCATTATCTTCCCCTGTTGATGGTGAGATCCGGCGCCTATCTACCGCCAGCTAGCGGAGTTTCCCCCAACCACGTATCTCCGCCAGCGGGGCACCGCCCCAGGCGGGACAAGCTCTGCACGCTCGGTCAGTCTCCGGGATGTGTGGTAGTGTAGTGCATGTTAGTGTAAGTGCAAGTAAGGGGGAAGTAGATATAGAACAAGGAAGGGGAAGGAAAGATCGACCGCGGTGTGGCTGTTTGGTTCGGAACTGGTCCGGCATTCGCCTGGTACTGATCGGAGAAACCACGGAAACTTCCATTCAGAGCAGCCGGCCGCTCGAATTTTCTCTAGACAGCAGTTGAACTGGATCTAGCTATCTAGCTAGTTTCGAAAATCCTGACACCGTCAGGACTCGAATCCTAAGACTTCCCTGTCACAGGCACTGGCGAAGAGCTCACATTTGGCTCACCGCCAAGAACAAAACCTAGGTGAGCAATAAATATCCATGTAATAGTGGAAACAACTTAATACTACGTGACTGCAGTGATAAGAACAGAAAATGCTGCAATGAAAACATTTGAGCTTTAATTTTGATAATTCTCGCAACATTCTCTTCAAAAAGACCGTCATCATTTTCAAAGCAAAGACAAGGATAGGATGTAGGCGGCGTGACGTTTTCATTAACTCGTCCACTTTACCCCGGATGTTTGTTTCCTTTGCATCTACATATATCGATCACCTTTCGAAATGATTTATGACTCCTTTCAAAGACTCGTTACCTGCCGGGAACTGCCCTTGTTAACTGAAATGATGTGAGCTGTTACCTTTTATTATTTGTGCCGACTACCACTTGAAAGCTACCAATTGTACAGCCATTGATACACAATACAATCTAATGTTCTAAATCGTGCCAGAAGCCGTAGTCACGGCACAAGAACCATTATTACATAGTTTACCGAGTGTTGGAGGGCACAGAAATGCAATGCTCGCCGACATTTATTTTTCCATCGTCAGCGGTTGCTAATCATATTACTCATTCTACGAACATCAGTTAACTCTCCATCGTGCAAATTGTTAGTAGATTATTGATACATTTAGATTTATTAAAAATACAAGATTTAATGAATTTTCATAAATTTTCAGAAATATTGATGAACTAATTAGATCTTCTGATCTATGAAATTGTACAATTCAGGATGTGCCACTGTTTATTTCCTATAGAACTGTAAAGTGTGAGAAGAAAAAAATAAAACAAAAATTAATAAATAAACGGCGAACTGTTCACATTCTGATGTCACACATTGGCTTTCTTCGTTGTTTATTTCAGGTAACACAGTGTTACAAACCATTAAAAAAGCTAACAATTGTAACAAATAAATACCTCCTCACAATTTCCAAATACGAGGTATGTTTTAAAACTTTGTCAGCTAAGACTAATTTTATGACTCATCCGTTTAATGATCTTGAACCGCAAAACAATGTATTCTCTTTTAGTTACACTATTTCCCGTCAAATCTTGTAAAGAAACATACAACCATGCACAAAATACAACCATACCCGAGGTGGGACTCGAACCCGCAATCCGTGGGTCCGAAATCGCTATGGCATTACTGCCTTAACAATCTCGGCCATCCGGACCGGCAACGTAACATTTTGTATTTCTTACAGCGGGATATTTTAACTACTGTACTCGTAAATTACGTAATTTCTAACTCCTCGTAAATTAGACACGAGATTCGGAGGGTGAGCATTCGAGTAAACGTCGATGATTTTACACGACTTTTTTTGGGGGGGGGGGGCGGATGTCCCCATGAACTTCCTCAGAAATAAACGAGGATTACGTATTCCAAAATTATACCTCTTCTAGGTTATATCAATCAATCATTGAAGACAAGCGAAAACTCGAAGATGCATGGCAATTATGCTTATTTTCGAGTTGAATCCACGCACTTCTTATGTCAAGTAAAACAAAATAATACTACTAATAATAATGATAAATATTAATAACTTGGCTAATTACCTATGGGATCAAAACTGTACGATTTGGTGGTGAGGGGGGGGGGTCGTTCAATCAATTTCTCATGCAAATGAAATTTGGTTAAAAGGCCTCTTTTTCTTGAAAAATAAATAGCTGAAGTAAGGGCACATCCTTAAAGCAAGTGTTGTATGCATATGTGTATTGTGTGTGATAATATGCATATGTATTGTCGCTGTACGTCATAACTAGGAGGCGGATTTTAATGAAATGTCATTTTTTTTCTTTTTACTTTAGAACAATGCCGTTCAGTATTGAAATTCATTTTGCATTATGACGAAACGAAACGACCCATTTATATGTAATTTTTGGTGCATTTTTCGTCGATTTCGACTAAGTCATTCTTTTTTTTACCTTTTTACAGCATTTTTCGCTTATTTAATCGATTTTCATATCATTTGAATGGTACTTGCTTCAAACAATATTTACGAGGTGCAACAAATGTTCACCATAGAATTCGTGAGTAGCCTATTAGATTTCTTCGCTCATATATTGTAATGTCAGCCGTTGTGAGTACTTTGTAATCTAAGGTTCCTTTGACGTTTATCGGCACCATTGTCATTTCGGCCAATTTCGCCATTCGTAAAAGCAGAGATTTTCTGGTAAAAAAGACCAAACCCAAAGTTTGCAAGCTGACAAAAAGAAGCAGCCTCGGTTACATCAGTAACTTATCGAACAGCTTGAGTTGTTCATGTATTTCTACATTTTCTACATCTATCAAACATTTTCTAGGCCATTTTTATTTGTTTTTAGGGTATTTTATTGATTTTTTGTAACGTTTTAGGTCATTGAAATCCGCCCTCGTGATAACATTTATAATTAAAACATATTTCTTTCAGGTCTGTGTTATCAGAGATATTCATGATTTTCCGTCCTTACGTGTTTCTGTTTTGTAACACAAATTTATTTTGTTAAAATATTGTGAAATTCAAAATAACTACTATTTACACGTCCATATTCTTATTTACTTCATATAAAACACATCTATTTTTACAATTTTTGTATGTTAGTCTGCGAATCACCTCAACATTTTTGATGGAGTTATTTAAGTGGTAAGGTAAGTAGGAGGTATTTTGTTTGGATAATTTCTGCTCTTCTTTTAAGAACCTTTCAAAATTTCTATTATAAAAAAGATGGTTTCTTTTTTAATAAAAATTACATTTTTTGCCTCGATATTAATGAATGGTTACCATCAAAACAAGAGAAAAGTGAAGATGTATGTACATATTTGTTCGTTGGTTCGTGCGTTATCTTTCAGTTTTTCACGAGTATTTCGAAAACAATAAGAAAATCCACCAAAGTAGAAAGGAATTTTCTGAAAGCCCCGTACAATTTACTACAAAATACAATTTAATTCCTTCCGATTGCGCAATTAGACTCGGAGTAATTACAAGTAAAAATTGAAAACTAATTTCGCTGGAAATGGACGGGGTGGACAAGAACGAATGGGGCGAAACATATTGGAGTTGGGTAGAGCTGCACAGAACGAGATTCACAGGGACCGGACGGGGCGAAATAGAGCAGAGCAAATGAAATTACGTCCATTTCATGCGCAGACAGAATTAATTCATCTGCTCGACTAATAAATGATCGTGAAAAATAAATGGCCGAACAAAGACGGGTTATTTTCGATTGATTGACTCGTTGATTATCTCGCGCTTCTGAGAGCGTCATTATTCATTACTGTCATGCACATTTTCACTAAAATTTCCGTTACATATGGGCAATATTAAAAACAAGATATTGTTTAAAAAATATGGCTCTGATCTTTCTCTTTTATGAGGGCATCAACTGTTTCGATCATTATACACGTAGGCTAGAAGTCATGCTTCGATCATTACTTCCATAAGTGTAGTGCATGTTTTATCAGGGAGAGAAGAATCAGAAACGGAGGCATTGTATGGTTTGCAAGAAGCATTGAAAAAAAAAAAAAAAAAAAAAAAAAAAAAAAAAAAAAAAAAAAAAAAAAAAAAAAAAAAAAAAAACAAACAAACAAACTGCAAGACACGCAGAATAACAGTCACTGAACTTCTGATGCTTCTAAATATGAAATGCGAGACCCAAAATATGTTAAAGAAATCTTGGAGAGACAACCAGTTCCATGGACAGCATTACAAAAGAATGGACTAGGCGCAGATCAATAAAAATCAATCCTATATGTGGCTTAAAGAATGAAGCCAGAATCCGAAGCAGTTCTAATAGCTGCCCAAGATCAGGCGTTGAGAACACATTATGATAGAGCGATCCTCAAAATTTCTCATTATGATAAACGCAGCATTTGACAGGAACAAGTACAAAGTCGATCATATTTTCTCATCTTGTCCAATCCTAGCAAAGACAGAATACTTGAAAAAACACGACAGGGAGTGTAGTTACTAGCAGATCTGTACCGCACTCGAAGTTCCAAACACATGCCCCAAGTAGTCCGAACATTCACCAAAATCGGTGACGTCTGTTGGACTCTATACAATATTGTGCCACCAACAAATTCAAACGGATTGCACGATAGCGGCAAACAAACCGGATATTGTTATCCGGAATTTGGAGAAAAAAACACGTCTGCTTATACATATGACTGTGTCGTGAGATCAAAAAATCGTAATCAAGGAGGCAGAGAAACGTCTTAAATACTAGAGTTTGGAAATGGAGATCAGCCGAATGTGGGGCGTAAAAGTACAAGTCGTCCTTATAGTTATCGAAGCTCTGGGATTTGTTCTGCAAAATTTGTGTAAGAACTTGGCTTAACTCCCAGGCCATTCAAAAGACTCGGAACTGTATAACATTGGCTTTATTGTGAACAGTCCACATTTTGCGCAAAGTATTGTAGAGGCACCAATAATCCTTAGATCTGCTCCTCAGGAAGCTGTTTGCAACATTGAGTAGAATTTATATTTAACCGATTTATAACATCTTTAGTCGTAAATTAGAGGAATAGTAATGAAATTTAATGTAATCAGGGCAAAAATTAAAGCTTCTCGTAATAACATTTGTATTAAGTATAACAATAAAGTAAATAAAGTGTGAAATAATACGTAGTTTTTAACGTCAGGTAATGGAAATTGCATTTAAAACACTCAAGTAACAAATGTACTTCCTTATTGTTCTATACGAACATAAAATTTATGATTCAATCCTTGTCTCGACTTCAAAATAAGCGTCCTTACAGGAGGACTCCCATTTTTCAAAATGGAATACGAGCGAGCGCTCTTTCGGAAATCGTCCACCGCCGAACAAAGTGCAGCGCTGCACGCGACCAGCGCGACACCGCCAGCCCTCGCTCGCTTCCCCGCGGTTCTTTTTCCTCGACCCCCCGCAATCACCCGCCTGCGTGCCGACCATTATCATGTCAATCGCCAATTCCTAGGTCGAGGCGAGGCGAGGCGAGGCGAAGCGACGGGACGCGACGCGAGGCGGTGCGCAGCTGCCGAGGCGAGGCGAGGGGCCCGGGGTCGTTTAGGGGACGGTCAGAGTGGATCCGGGCTCTGCAGAATTTCCGTCCTGGAGAACATGGCTGTCACAGGCCGCGTATTTCAGACATCCATTACAACGAGGTAGTCTTCCCCGGTCGGAGTCACTAAAACCTTCGCTATCCGAGAGACGCCGCGTCCTACGCACAGATGCCAAAGTTCCGGCCGCCATTCTGCGACCTTCCTCAGGACGAATGCACTGCAACGCTGGCACATGTGCCTAGCACGCGGCGTCTTCCGGACGGCCATGTAGTTCAACATTCCAGTGCACACACGCTCGCACAGCGTCGGACGCATCGTGAAGAACAAGGTCTCCTTAAGTCGGCAGAACGGTATCAAATTAATTTTTACTCCTTTGGTCGATCTCAACCATTCAACACGGACACAGACAAACTTGTTTTATACATTAGTTTATGAACGGAAGTCCCATTCAATACTCCCAAAAGTATGGCAATTGTAAAAGAAATGGGTTGTTGATACTGTCTTCCAAACCAAAACTTCACCTAACTAATTAAATTACAATATGAAATTTATTTTATAACGTACCTCGCACGTAATTTCAAACGTACATGATATTACACTTAGCTCAAAGCGAGAAGTTTTAATCTCTTCGATTACATGTCGAACGTCTGACGCAGTCGAATTGCAGGGCCGCAGACGCCGTTGGCACCCGAACGCGCATCCCTTGCCGCCGGTCTGGCGCGGCGCACATTTCCTCCCGAAATAACACCCAAACACCGCGAATCGGACACCGGACGCGACCGTAAACACAGGAAGTCGCGTCACGCTCACCTTGCGGAAGGTCAAAAGCGACTCGCCCGCGCGGATGTAAACAGAAAAGGAAGAAAAAAACGAGAGAGAAAGAGGGGGAGGGGGAAGGGGGAGAATTCGCCACGGTCACCTTGAAACGGGTTACATAAAAGCGCGGCGGTCGCGTCCGCGAATTAAAAGGCAGGTCGCTTCTCCTTTCTCCTCCGCCCCGCCCCGCCCCGCCGCCGTCATCTCTCTTCCTCCTTCTCCTCCTCCTCGCAGTGCGCGAGCGATCGGGAGGGGAGCACATCGATCGGGGCGCGTCCCACCTGAAGGAGCGACGGCGCGACGAGAGTAACAGCTTGTACTGCGCCGCTCTGGGAGTATCCGCCCAGGCTCCTCCCATCAGCGCTTGAGGACGGTCCTCGATCCAGTGGCGGATCCAGACGGGGTCACGGGGCAAGGTCCTCCCTAAAGTACCTAGAGTTTTCGTTTGTTACCTCCCCATTACGTGGCAAAATTGATTTAAATATTCATGTTGAAATTATGTAATTATTTAACAAAAATCTAAGATGACCCCCCCCCCCTAATCATTGGTTGGATCCGCCCATGCCTCCATTAAAGATTTTCTTCGAGCTGCCCTTGACCTGGTGAGCAAACGCGGCGATTGACCCTCGTTTCTCTTCTGAGCACAAAACGCAATTCCCCCTAACTACGTCATATACAGTTTTCACTGCTTTTCACGTTCAATTATAAATCTGTATGCGCAGACAATAAATGGTAAAGTAAAAAACTTCTTACATTCCAGGACACGACTTTTAACTCATCTCGATACTGATGACAAATAACATCGCCTTTGCAAGTTTAAAAGTCGTGCCCTGAAAGTAGAAAAATTTGACTCAATCACTTATTCCCTGTGCATACGGATTGCATTTGCTGAATGCGACGTTCGTTTAGTTGTTGATTTCCTAAAAGCGACATCTCCATTGGTCTCTCTAGTAGATGTGGCAATAATTACACCACCTAAGCGGAAGAAAACCGTGAGAATGAAAAAATGTTTCGTTAATCTGTTCGGTTCACATCTTCGGAAATATCAATGAGTGATTATGTTGGCTCTCAAAAGACAGTCGAGGACATTAGCGAAGATGACAGCCAAAAAGTTGGTGGTGGCACATACAAAAATCCTTCGTCAAAGGCAGCAACCAGACTCTTCTATGATTCGAATCCAACAGGCCGCTCATAGACAGTGATACAGAAACGAAAGCATGAATTATTTATTAAATGTCAAAGCGGCTTTCGATCAATTAATTTGTATTCGCCGGCCAGGATAACACATCCTCCAATTCCTTGCACCTACGCCACTGTGGCGACGCCATGTGAGAACGTGCGAAAGCGAATCACTTATGCAACGACCGCACCGCTGAGCATTTCCATTCCGATCCACAACACGATAAAACTGGCGCAGCAGTAATAAACACGTTCCCCACCCAACACTTACGTCGGGCGCATCTGACTGCTGACTGCTGCGACCTTCTCGGCAATGGAAGGTCGCACGTTTAACGGAACAAAACAACTCGGCGATGGATAAGTGCGAAGGCGTAATAATGGAGTAATCGCTGAGGAAGGGTATAAATAGAAAACGCCAAAGGCTGATATGCGACGGAGGCGCGCTGAACATTAGTTCCGAAAGCTGCCGTCGGAGAGCAGCACCTCATACAGACGGCAGAGCCCCTGGGGGAGAATAGGACAAGCGATTTCTGTCCCTCTCGGCAGACTTCTTTCTTCAGAGAGAACTAGAGATTTATTTCGGGGCCAATGAGCAATAACGAATGCTATGCAGTAAGGAGGGCATAACAAGTTCCACTGCATACTAAAGTGGGCTCGCCAACTGTGGCGAGATTGACTTTTACGATATCTTTACCAGAATGTTTTGTTTTTTTTTAATTAAAATGTATTTTTAACAGATAAGATTGTTTATTTGTATGAATTATATGTTTTACTCCCCTCCCTCCAGTCGTCAAATTCTGAGAATTGACACGAATTTAACCCTTAAAATAACATGCAGTTGTTCATTTCTTACAATAAATATTTTTAACAAACGGAATAACATTACATGACCTCACTACTAGAAATTGCAACGTTTTCATCTTTATCCACAAAATTGAATAGAATCTCTTTTGGAAAAATAAAAATGACAATTTCTAATTAAAGTTTATTTTTAGAACACTAAAGAAAGTAACTTGGTAATGCCTAATCCAACATGAAATTTAACATAAACTGGAAGTGTTCACATGTCTAAAAGACTCAAAAAGTTAAATTTTTCCTCTTTTCTTGCATTCAGTGTCATTTTTGATTTGGGTAATTATATTATATTTCATATTAAATGTTTTGTTAATTCACTAATTTATTAATATTCAAAAGCAAAATACTTAAATTGTTTGTACTTTCTATATAGTACAATATTGTATGAATTATATAGCCTACCAGGAAAGTTGCTCCGCAGTGGCACCTCATTGGCGAGCACGCTTGCAAATGAAATTATGTTGGTAGCACAAGCTGCAGCTTGTAATGAGAGAAAATTTAAATTTTGTACTCCCCAAAATCATAAAATATGTTGGAAGTTGTGTCCCCTTCATTTGTTTTCTAATGATCTGGTTGCTAACAGCATAAGTGCAATTTTTAGTAAGAGGCCCTAATTTAGCACAGTGTTTGAGAGGCCTCTCCTGGTGCACTGTACTGTTGTTTATTACTATGGAAAGCAATTATACTGTACTCTCTACTTCCTTTAATTTAACATTACTCAAAACAATTAATCAATTATGTTTTAGAATTTATAGATATTATTGGTTGAAATTTGTTTTCCTCACTCAATTCTCATCTAGATTACTTTAAGATATGAATCCATTAACTTTGGGTAAGAATACTCAAATTATATTGAAGAATACAGTTTTAACATCATGTTATGGGAACAATTAAAAACAAAAATGCATTTGTAGTATTTGCAGGAAGGAAATTACAAAACATGCCTCTCTAAGATGATAAGAGGTAACGCATATTGATAATTGTTTTCACGTATTTATGCAGTGTTGCAGATGATATTGAAGTTCTTCTTGTGAAATAATTATTGTTTTAATGTGTTGTCATATAAAAATACTGTTGCAAGTATTAAAGTATTTACAATGAATTTTAAAATTATTATATTGTAATATGATAAATAATTTTTATTCTGGAATTAAAAAATGTTCTTAAGTAAAAAGATTTTTCTTTTTCATTAAAACTTCTACACTTGGTAACAAATTATGCAAAATGCTGTTTCCTTCTCATTGAATATGAATCAACGAATAAATGTGTGTATAATTTACACATACTTAATATGCAATGATGTATTTGTTCAGTCTGATGGGGTTCGCAAAATTACCGCTTCTCAGCATCACGTGTGGTCATAACTTGACCTAATTCTGGTCACAAACATTTACCTGATTCCTATTGCAATGACCAAGAACAATTTTTCTTTTCCTTCATCTTAAGAATGAAACTTCTTGTCTACTAATGTTAATTAACTTTCAAGAATAATAAATCTTTCTAGGGCAATGCCCTCTTATTAGCACTCCCAGCTCCCACAGTTGTGAGCATTCTTTAATTGACATAATGGATATTATTTAAACACTTTAATAAAATGCAATACAGTTTGAGTAGATGGAGTTAAGCCACAAAAATGAGTTTTTAGAAAAGAAAGAAAATCTCATAATTTAAAGCAGTTAATGTGTCTTAAAATACTAAATTCCCATCCTTTGTTCTTTAGATTGTAGATGTTGCCTTATGTAATTCTCTGGGCAACAATACCCAATTTCACAAAAAAATAATACCTTCATCTGAACCAAACATTATTGAATTTAACTTTCCTCTTTAATGAAAACTTTGCACGAGGCCAAACAATTCACAGACTTACAAGAAGGAACTGGATTTACATATGCTAATAAATATTAAACATGAATGAAATTATACAGTAAACCCTCAGAAAATATGCTCTGGTTCCAATAATTATTATGTAGAATTTATCTGGCACTTTTACTATACTATTTTTACTATATTATGAAATTTCGAAGATAAGAATTAGTAAGTTTCCACAATGGAATGTCAGTCACATAGGAAATTTGACAATTAGCACCAGAGCAGCATTTGAATAACATTCCGAGAACGTATCCGTAGCTACTTTCATACCTTGCAAAGGGAAGTTCCTTTCTTTCTCAGGGTCTGTTTCATACACATTTGTAGGGATTTGCGACTTGTGAACACCTCTTGGATTTGTAAAAGTTCAAGATGCAAGTTCTTGTAGTTCAGCAGTGTTACCAATATCCTCAAAGGCACACATATCCTCAAAGGCTACATATCCTCAAAGGCACACAGTACTCGAAATGTGATTTTTCTGTTAAATATATGTAAATATTAATATTAAATACAAACAATGACATGCATAAAAACAAACTGCAAAATTAAATTCATTAAAATAAATATAGTAAAAAAGAATGTCTAATAACAATTGAAGTTTTCAAGAAAAATGTGCAGAAAACTTAGCAAATTTCAGAATCATGATGCTTGAAAAATGAACACAGGTTAAATGTGAAGATTGTAATGCATATTATGCATTACAAAATCATGTTTAAATAAATGGAAATTGTATTTTGTGCACATACCAAGCGAGCACACTTACTGATCATCGAGGGAAAATATGCATTTGCATGTAATTCTGGTCCCTAGTGATGACCATCACAATGAGCTTAATTGCGTGCCCAATTTTGTAGCACAGGCCAGTGTAGTTAGAGATTCGATAGTAGTACATTTTTGTTGTTGTACAAGTAAAGAAGTCTGAGCTAATGGGACATATATTTAAATAACCAATGATAAAGAAATATAGGGAAGCAATTTAGAAATATAATTTGTACACTAAATCTAAATTAATAATTATTACATGCAACTTATCTGGGATCTTCATTAAAATAATTGACTGGTTGGCAAAGTTGAGTAGTTTAGAGGCAAAACTTTCAAGAGAATCTGTAAACTAAGAAATTATACATCGGTTGTTTAAAAGGAAACTTGAAGTATCACCAAACTATGAACATGATTATCATAGTTTATTATTTGATTTTGATGTTGAAGCCAAGATTGTACAAAGACAAACTTAGTTTGGCAAGCCAAGGATTAGATCTATATCATTCTCAGAAACTCGGCTAATATTTTCAATAAGCTTCTTAACATAGTTTTTAACTACATTTACTTGTAGTTTATATTGTAATCCTGCATAAAATGGAGCCTAAGTTAATAATTGAATAATAAGCCCTAACTAGAATTTGAACAATCAGAGGAAAAGGGAATTATATAGGATATTTAGCAGGTGAAATTTTTAAATACATAATGAGCACTCACACAATTTAATGCTACATTAAATAATTTTCTACAAAACTGAATTTATGTAAATTAATATACATATTATTCTTATTATGATGTGCAATGTTTTACATGCATAGGATGAAAATAAATAATGATTCAATCCTCAGAAAAACAATGAATGTTATGTTTAGGAAATAACTTGTTATTCTCACAACAAACACCCACTCACACATTCAACTTTGCTTAGTTTACAAATATTTCTGCTTGTCTATATTTAAATTTCAAATTCTTTGTTTATAAGTACACAAAGCCTTCAGTTAGCAGGAAGACAAATCAAAAGAATTTAAAATGATAAGATCTAAATTGGGAAAGGTAGTAGAATTAATGAATCTGCAAGAAGAGCGAACTAGAAAAATACAAATCTTGGCATACAGAGAGGAAGTATGAAGAATAATCTCTATCAATCAATTTCTGGAGACACTTAAAGCACCAAAGGATCTCGCTTTTTAAGTACATCATGATGTAGATACAAACCAAGCATCCATCAAATACATTGGCACAAACTGCTTGGAAATGCATAAGTAATTATGCTTTGCACAGAAGAAAAATGTTTAGGTATTACCAATAAGCATGGAGTCAATTAGGACAAGAATGCCACTGCATTACTAGAGGTAGAACGTTTAACTAACAACAGATCGGTTTATGGACAGCCAATCAGGATTCTCTGTATTGCCTGCATTTCTTATGATTTACAGGAGAATTTCATATATCAAGCAAAGCTGGCTTTGTTTCCTTAGCACACTTCACCACAGATTGAATAAGTTTCACAAATCCAGTGTCTTTAGGTTTTTCCAAACCTCGCAGGAGTCTATTTTTCATGACTGCAACAAACTCACGATTGCTCAGTTGTCCATCCTCTGAAAACACAATTTTGTTTTAATACTCTTAATAATGAGGTAGTATAAATAAATATAGAGGAAAGAAGTCTTTCCTCTATGATATAATGTGTGAATATTTGAAGAACTCAGTTTTCAATTATACAGAATCCATCTCATTAAAAATGCAGAACGATTTATAGAATCATGCTTTATTAGTTGTTTTGAATTTTTAACAGGCTCAAAACACTAGTATCAGATATGTTTCATATTGAAAAAACATGCAAGAAGAAATAATGAAGTACTGGTGTTGATAAGAGAACATGACCTCTTTCATGTCAATCGATATATACTTATGAAATAGTTCTATTTGCTAAATTTGGCCATTATTTATTTTAGAATAAGGAAATAAGGAAAGAGTGGAAATGACAATGAACAGAAATCAGTGGAGAAAATCATATCCAAAATCAGTTAAAGTTATGCCTTAGTGATGATGATGATAATGATTTATTTTAAGGCCTTGTTATTAAAGAAGTTTTACTGTCACGACAAAACATTTTATGTTATTATGGCCTATGTGATCATTTTGAATACCATGGTTAAAAATTTTATTAGAAGACGAAACAAAAAGATTAGGCATTATCTACTTTCTTGCAGAATTCAAGTTCATTAGTTAGCTTTCTGAGGAAAATCATATCAGAATTAAATGATTTCAATGATAATGTTTTTTAGCACTGAGAATTTTTATCAAAATGTGTTACATGAAAACCCCAAACTGAATTTGTCAGATTACTGAAGTGTATAAGTAAACAAATACATTTGCATTATTAAGATATTTATATGTATCCTATATGCAAATGTATCATATTCAGTTCACATTTCTTGAGGATTACAATCTTTATTTTGAAGGCTTAGCTAATTCAATAATTCCTGAAGGAAAATCTAACAGAAGTATTAATCCATATACTTACTACACATTTCTAGTTTCATTTATCAATTTTCGTTTTTACACTAATCATGAGTAATGAACAAGTAAACCACAAAGTTTAGTTTGCACATGATCCTTACTTAATTTTTACGTTCAACAACCCGCTTCCAAAGAGGGCCAAAGGCATAAACATCTTCACAGGGACTTCTTGGTACATAAATAACTATTAACACATAAATATATCCACTAGTAGTTTAAGATCAGAGAGCTTCATTAAAGCCTCAAATATCTAATCTGAGTATTCATTTGCAACATGTATTTGCACATAAGAAGTAAAAAACAACAAACAATATTAGTCTTTATTATAAACATTTGCATGTTAACTTAAAAAATAAATAAAAAATCTTTTAAAAAAAAAGGAAAGTACTCACGGTTTTCATCAAATATAGTGAATACGACATCAATGACATGATCAGACAAATCCACGTGAGCGACAGTTTTTGCTACATGTTTCAATGTGGCTGAGGGACAAAAGAAACAAATGTTCGTTAGTTCACCACTGCAAATACAATAGAAACATTCTGCAATTTAGTAAGAGAATTTTAGTAAGCTGATAATGATCCTCATTCTCAATTGCAGCATGAACAATTTTCACATTATAGAAAACAGTTTAGAACACACCATAAAAGGCGAACAGTCAAACTACACAGGCAAAGAAGTGAAATGGAAACAACAGTTTGCACAGGATTTATCCAAACCTTTATGCGCGTGTATCTGTGATGTGATGTAAGATCATGCAATAATATTTCAATAGCACTGTCATTTGGATGCTATGTGAAACTTCATTAGAGCACTAATGCCATTAATTTCATTACAAAATACTTTTGGATGACAAAAGAGAAACCACTATTCGAGTAACATTTGTATTTTAACCAAAATATTTACTCATTAACAAACAGAACCCATCCCTTACACAATAAGCCAATATAATACACCCAAAATAGTAAATCTGTAAAATAATAAAACAGTACATTTTGATCTACCACATGTATTCAGTCTACATGTAAAACAATAAAAGATCATTATATTTAAAAAAAGGCTTCATAATCAATACAGGTCAAGCTTTGAATGATACATATTATAAGTTTTTTGACACGTTCTTTCCAGAGCCATCACAATTGGAATTTTGAAACATTTTCCAAGCAAATGGAACTGTTCAACACCAATATCATCAGTGGAAAGCTCAATACAAAGCACACAATGAAGTTGGACCATACACCTCGCCATTTAATGCATTGTTTCTGCACCCCAGATTACAATCAGAACATTTGAAATTTGACATTTTCATTGTTGACTCTTGTAGGGAACAAAATCCTCTGAAACCAATATTCCATGAACTATCCAGCAGGATTCTCTTATAACTAATGTATAGAAAGAAACATGGGTTTCTAACATATGGAAAGAAAATTCCCGTAATTTATAGTTCTCCGAACAACCTTCTGCTTCAAATGAGTTCACCAATAATGAGGTTGAACTGTAGTTTTTTATGTATTAAAGCCACATTGCAGTGGCGTAATGTTCAGGTCAGCAATGTCCGCAATGGGAGCGGACCTCCAGAAAAAAAAAGGGTCTACTTTTAAGCTGAAGGTTTTGCAAATGTAATAAACATTCATTACTTCATACTTTCTCTGTCACTTAGTGATAATTTATACTATAAAAGATTAAAAACAGAATCTTCCAGAAGAATGATTTTTTTCTGCGTTGGTAGCTTATGGAATCCTGTTTCTAAATCAATAAAGGTAAGCATTCAGGATTTTCGTTTAGGTTTTATATTAGCCCAAATTTCATAAAATTAAATAATAAAAAGGCATATTTTCCCATTATTGGTTATTAATCATACACTGATGACTTCAAATTTTTTAAAAGACATTTTTATTATTTAAGGTAGGTATTAACACTATACACGTTTCCTATACACTTTTATAAAGGAGGCCTAGATAAAAGTTTTGTGGGTGGGCTTACACACATTTCGTTAAGCTACAGCCAAAATGCTTATGCTTTCTTAGTGAAATAAAATGATGTAAATTTCAGAATGGTAGAAAAGGGAGAGAAAATGATTTTTATTGTGATGATTTATTTTATGTATAATTTTAATTACATCCATTTTCATTCAATTTCATAACACATTGGGTTTCACGACCACCATGAACTCTCGTAAAAATTTGGAGACAAGTGTGCAAAGGATAATTTATATACTGAACAGAAACTATCAGTTTGTAACAAAATTTTGAAACAAGAATAACACTAGACCCTTTTCTATTATAGAAATTGAACTGGACATGGTATTTTTCAAAAGAGATGGAAAGGATGGTGATAATGTATAATCAGAGATTTACATAGAAACTATTTATGTGTACCAACAATCAAGCAGTGAAAATATCCGAAATTAATTTTAGCATTCAGATCTTTATTTTATTATTTATGCATCTGTTTGGTGCAACTAGAATGTCCACACAATGTCTATCTCAGTAACAAAAACCACGATTAAAAGAGTTTTAAAGAAAATGAAATAGTGATAGCACAGGCAATAACTTTTAACATTTTCATTAGCTGGCAATTTTCTAGCAAATTTTTAATTTTTATTTGATAGTAAAAATTACTTATAAATTTAAAAAATTCTTAAGTGACCTCTATAATATTAGGGCGTCACCCTACATGGAGGTAAACACAGTCAGGAGATTAGAAATTCTTTATATAATGGTTACATGCCTCTAAAGAATAAATATACAGGGCCGGATCCAGCCAATCATTTTGGGGGATTCTATTGTATATTTTTGTTAAATAATAAACATATTTGTTTATATATTTTATATTATTTATATACTGTAGATGTGATAATATACATTATTGTTTAAATAATTACATAATTCAAACCTAAATAAATATTTAAATAAATTTTGCCAAATAAAGTAAGGTAAAGGAAAACTATGCCTTTTTTTGGGTTGGGGGAGGGGGGAGTTAGGGCCCCCATGACATACCCTGGATCTGCCAGTGTAAATATACATATGCATCACTACATGTACAATTTGTATGTACTGTGTTACAACATGAAGTCAAAACTATACTATTCACTCATTGATCTTTCCTTGTGCACCCATGCAAATGATGGTCATGTATCAGATCAATTGGACAATTTGCCATGTGTTATTAGGGCTTAATACTTTCTCTCAAAAAATAGCCCTAGAAAGGAAAAACCATTACCCCAGTCAGAAATCCGTTTAGCATTATACTCCTGGAGAACAATGAAACAAAATAATTTATGTGACACATTTCATTCCTAAAACTGTTTTTTTTCTTTCTTCCTACTTTTGATTTAAGATTATTCTCCTTATATTATGAATTTTTGGAAGAAAATTGTTTTTACATGACAAAACAACTATTATTTACATAAAAATAGGTAATAATTTTATACAAACCTTGATCAATTGAAGCTCCAGCAATGTGATAAAAAGTAAGAGCTGTATCAACATCATTAATGTTGTTTAAGAAATGAAAAAATTTCAAGTAATCTTCCCGACTTATTCCACGAGCATTTTCCTTGAACCTGGAAGCAACAAAATACATCACAATGTTATTTATTTTACACAATATTATTTATTTTATGTTATGAAGAAAAGTTAATACATTTTGTTGTAAAGCTTGCTGATATTGGTGGTCATTATAATATTTAATTATTTTGCACTTACTTCTTCTTCACACGTCTTAACATTTTCGTTTTCTTCTTTTGTGGGTAGCCAGCATATGCCAGCAACAATTCGGTGAAATCTGCTTCAGAGATATTACCATTTTCATCAGGGCCTTTGCGTAAGAACTGAAATGAAAATGAAATGAATTAGAAGATTCATTCTCAGACAAGTCTGTTACCTTCAAATATGAGAATAATGCAAAAATAAATGTTTAGTAAATTAAAATAATTGTGTTCAAAAAAAGTATTTATTTTTTAATATGCTATCCTCAAGACAAAACCTGACTGTTTTGGATGAAATATATTTCATTTTGAATAATATTAAGTTCCAAATAAGATCCTCAGGGGAAGAAGATCCAGGTGGTGATGTACACATTCAATTTTACTTCAAAAATTATTTATTTAAATACAAAAAATAAAAATTGATTCCTGCAATTTAAGCATCTTGAAAGATTTTATACATTCAAGTAAATAAATACATGAAAGGAATACTCAGCACATATTTGTTAATATTGTTTTCTCGATACAGTTGTTAACATCTTGTCAATATTTTTCTGCATTCTGAGAAAGTTTCTTTATTAAGTATTCTTCCAATATGCACTGTCTTAAGCAAGAATCCCAATGATCACATGTACTTTCAATAATATTTTAAATAACCTATGTTTTAGCTTCCTCGTTACTTCAACTGAAGTTCTGCAAGCTGTTATTACCAGCAAATTGATTCTGACTACACATGTTAGAGGAAATAATTTATTGTATAAAGGAACACGTTTTAAGTTTCAGTGCATGAATCACTACCTTTTTCAACAATAACAACAACAACAAAAACAAAAAGGATTTTTAGAAAATCTTGTTCTGAAAATTGCCCATATTTCATGTAATATTATGCAAAAACTACTAATTTTTCCGAAAAATGAGCATGACCTTACTTAAAAATCAAAGTATTAAGAACAGATTTTATTAAGAAAACCTGTCTTCAATACTGTAGTTGTAGGAAGATCAGAAAAAAGTACTTTTGCAATTCTCGAAAATTTAGAGAATTCCACAAATATCAGACCTGAGCCATTTTCATAAGTATACTTTGCTCTGGTTGAGGAAGACTTTAAAGAAAACATTTGGAGCTATTTTTTAAAAATTTTCAAAATGCCATTCATAGATACTTTACCCCAACAATCAAATTATGCATTTCAAATGATGAAAATTCTGTCCATGATAGGGATGTTTATGGGAAGGTGGACAGTTTGCCGTAAAATAATTTTTCAATATCAAGGACCAACAAAACATGGATTCTGACATCACAATGTGATAGAAGAAGTTACGAGGAAGCTAAGTATTTACTACATATAGGAGCAAATAGTTTTTCAATATTAGGGGCACACAAAACGAGTTTTTCTCTAGGAAAGAAGCTCTTTTTATGGCAGCATTACAATACTTTCTTGTATGCATAGTATACTATGCATACGAGAAAGAAGAATGGTACATGGTGGAACTTTCTTGGGTGCAGATATTAAATAACTACCAAAATCAATCATCAATTTTGATAGTTTGGTCATGGTTATGAAAACTGTTGACCAGTGTCATTATGTATAATGGCTTGGGTAATTAATTTTTAAGGGAATTTGAAGATAATCATTTTGAATAACTTTTGTTGATATTATACGGAATTATACAGAGATAATTCAACTTTCATTCATCACTTTCACCATATTCCATAGATACTGAACAGAGGCCTGAAATGAGAATGTTATTTCTTCAGTAACATTCTTAAAACAAGTGGTGCTACAACAAGCATGTATTATTTCAAGCATTATTTGTAAATTTACAATTTTCGAAAATTCAGGGAGTTCAGCAAATCATTCTTTTAAGCACTGCTGCTTCAATCCATGCAAAAATGTAAAGAAAAAATTGAAGTCGTTTTTGAGGGGAAAAAAAGAAATAAATAATAATAATAATAATAATAATAATAATAATAATAAAATGATAATAATAATAATAATAAAATGATAATAAAATGATAATAATAATAATAATAATAATAATAATAATAATAATAATAATAATAATAATAATAATATTTTTAATTGCGTATATTTCGCTCTAAATTACACGAAAACTCATATTTTCGAATAACTGAACATGAACGTATTTAAAGTTCCGACAAGAAGTAACAGATTTCACTAAGGAAAAAATGTATCTACGCGTTCTACTCGTAGTTGTAGTAAGACAACTTCGTAGTAGGTCCCCCTCTCCGAAATGCACTTTCGAAGTTTTCAAAACATCAGAGATTTCAACCAACGTGAGATGTGCGCCATTCTCTAGATTTATTTACTTATAAGTTACTACGGCCTGGCAAAAGAGTTATTCGACCGAAAATTCGCAGTTTTCCGACGCACGATTAACGTAACTTTCTCTTCTTACGAAGTACAGAGTAAAAATATAGCTTGCTTCTTGAGACAAGAAATAGTGGAAAATCTCATATTCATTTAATTATGTGAACAGGTTTTTGGGGTCACATTGTGATCACCTTTAGAGCCATAAATTAGGATTGATATAATTACGAACAAAATCAAGCAGTAATTCGCATTTATATGCAATAAATGAATTTAACTTCAAGAACATATTATTTATACTCGTAAATTAAAGTCTTGCGATAAGACTATCTTATGCTACAAAAGCTATAATAACATACCACCCCAAGTAAATGAAAATTTGTTTTGAGGGGCTTCTCATACTAATTTGTTTCGTAATTCATGAAGTACTTTCTAATGGAATTTATAGTTTAAATTGTAATTATTAACGGACAGTTTGGGCGTTCGCGATTCTTTTTTCACGCTTAAACTTGAGCCCAATAACATCCAGAAAATGAAATATTACTTTAAAAACATGTAACAGTGGAATCTTTTGAGGGAAAGAAAATTGTACATGTCGCAGATAAATATTAAACTAATACTGTATTTAATTCCAAGCCTGAAAATATGTTGGTAATTTCCTACGTTCGAAACTAATTTAGAAAGGAATATCTATTGAATTTATTAATAAGAGAAATTAATCTAATTAATTAATTAATTATATATTGATATAATTTATACAAACCTCAAGGCTAAGAATTTCCCTTTGCAGTTGCTGCTGAAATTCCAGGAACTTTTCAATGGTCAACTTCTCATCCATATTTGGTCCGAAAAAGTATGTCGTAAGAGCAGAATTCACCCCCTACAAACAGTCAACATTGACACAAGTTAACATGGTTTTGAAACTTATAAGCACATAAATATATGAAACACTTTTCCAAAACACTTTCTTCTTTTACAAGAACAAATCACGCTATTTCTGGAAGATATTTCGGCACAAATCCCTTTTCCTATACACAGCTAATTGATGAATAAAGAACCAACACACCGTGGTTATTATCATTTGAAAACTTAGTTGTATCGGTAAACTAGATAAAAATTTGATTCGACAGTATTGCCAACAAAGTAGCAACCCATACCCGTCTCTACTCCTACTACAACTAGCAAAGGAGATCTAAAAAAAACGTGGGCATAGCAGAGTTGTTTTAATGTCCAAAAACCAAACTAGGATCCACCTCTGCATTTGGTCAATGGATTTACGAAAACTGGACGGAAAAGCTGATCGAGATGGGAGTCAAAGACCCAGAAACTGAATTACAATATGTAGTACAGGCATATTCAGTCTATTAGAATAACAGAGGACCTAATTTGAAAATTTCTTTATGGTTGCCTGAAAATATTTATGACACTTGTGAAAGACATAACGACATCTTTTCAACATCTCTCAACAAATAAACGAAATATTCCCCAGACATTAATACCATAAGTTTTGGTCCTACAAAGGACTACCCTATTTTCCTTGGAGTCAAATATTCCGTTACATTTTTCTAAACATTTATCTCGGAAAACAACATGGTGGTTACGCACGCACAGTTATGCAAGGAAAAAACTAAGCCTGTCGTAACAAGTTTGATTTTTGGCAATTTAAGAGATAACTTTTTCTAGATATAACAAAGAAGATGCAGTTCACGCAGTTTCGAGGCACATCTTCTGAATTAACACAAACACAAATCTTGAGGAACCACGAACAGGCACTCGCATCAAAGTCACTTCCTGGCACTTGGAACACTTTTAATCGAGAGACGCAAAAGGTAACACATATTCTGTGATTTTATCTGTTTCAACAGGACTTATCGGATATATTGCACGTCTCCATTTTCTGGATATCGGAACAACTGTACAAAAATTGGAGTTGGGAAATAAATAGAAATACAGAACGAACAGAAGATTGGCCATATTAGACAAGGAATCTATTTAGAAAGGGTGCGTTAATAGCTCACCGACTTTGCCTTAATGATTATAGATAGAACTGTAGCCCAAGAATTGTTCACCAGATGAAGTTCTTAGTTGCGGCCACCACTGGTACTCTCTTTACCTTGCTTACCGTTTGGTTGTGACCATCCGAATCCTTCACCAGGCTGGTCATGTATGTGTGGTACGTCGGACTTCCAACTACGTCCAGAGCAATAGGAAAGCCTAAACCAATAACATATCACCTACATCCAGGGACGGATCAGCCGATCATTTTTGGAGGAGGAGGCATCATTGATTTTTGTTAAATAACATATTATATTGCATTTTAAGTTTGTAGAGTATACACGATATCATACCATACTGTTTTTAAATAATTACATAATTCTAATATACATAAATATTTAAATTAATTCTGCCAAAAAATGGAAAGTAACAAATGAAAACTGGGCTTGGGGGAGGGGGGGGATGGCCTCCCCGCGCCATAGATCCCCCACTGCAAAACCTATCACTTGCAATGAACGGATGGAAACGCTGGCCGCGGGGTGCAGCCTTCGCAAAGCCACTGCCCACCACGAGAAGATGTTTAAGCCAAGAACTATCGGAATATTATTGTGGAATTAAGGGACAGTACTCTTTCCAACTATTCTTCATTATAAACTTATGTGTGCGCACATTTACGCTATTTTTAATTCGACGATAGTAATACAAACATTTTTTTATTAATTCATTTTACAACACGTTCTTAATCGCGTACAATGGAAAGAAAGCGGCTCGCGGAGTGCTGGCGCGCTCACCTTGAAGGTGTTGCCGGTGTTGGCGTGGTCGCGGTGGCGGCTGCCGATGCTCGTTTGCTGGCGGATGAGCGTGGCCACCTTCTCGAACTCCTCCGAGTCCACGTCGCCGTCGCCGTTCAGGTCGAACATCCGGAAGGCGATTTCGAAGTGGCGCCGCGACGCTGCAACACACACCGCCCGACACGCTCGCTCACTTCGCCGTGCACCAGCCCGCCCGCGCTGGGGAGGGGTTACTCTTCGCAGGGACCGCTTTGTCACAGGTTGGGAAACGCCAGGCAGGGCGATGGCAGAGCAAGAGATAGCGATGGCGGCATTTACAAATGAGCTGACTGAACGAACGCAATGACAAACTTGCCTTGCTTGCAAACATTGCCAGCAGTGGTCAAGCAGTAGCTGTCAAAGCGGTCCCTTTTCATAGTTATCTCTCAATACAGCACAATTCATATTCCAGAGTAGGCAGTATCTTGCCATCAGATAATAAAGCCAAATACATATTTATAATAATAATAATAATAATAATAATAATAATAACAATAATAATAAGCTGGCCCCCGTGGCGCAAACTGTTCCGGCAGCCGTCTGCGCCGAGGAGGGCGTATTTTCCAGTCCTGCGTAGGCATGGTCGTATGTGTGATTGTCCCCCTACCCCTGATCATCATCCTATGAGTACATAATTCACAATTCAAGGCGTTACAACCTTGTCATTCCAAGGGAGAGTGCCGAAAAAAAGTAGACACCCCATAATTACATACAATCTCTCTGAGATAAATGAGACAGAGCCTTGGAAGATAACGTGTAGATTGGTCAACAGTGGATATCAAGCATATAATAATAATACTAATATTTACAATAATAATAATAAACAGCAATAATAGTGGTTATGATACACGGATCAGTAGAAAGGTCTTCGCAGTCAGGGAAGAGACATGTCCAGCGTTTTGGCTGTCACGATCGGAACCATCTCCAGAGCAGAATGCGACATTCCTATGCGACATTCGAGAAGTCCAGCAGAAATTCCACATCGGTCATCCGGAATTTGAAGTCCGGTACACAGCGACAGAGGGTAAGTCCTTGCCGGAGCGTAGCCTTGGGGGATTAACGCTGATCGGAAGGGCGGGCCGCGTGTCGCGTCGCGTCGCGTGGTTTGGCGTCGTGTCGGGCCGCGTCCGTGGAGTGGGGGTCGGGTCCGAGGGTCGATGCATGTCATGTTCGGTTAAGGGAGGTTTCCGAAAGGGATTCGAGGGTCTGCGATGCGGACCTCAACAAGAAATGGGACGAGAAAAGGAAAATACCTTCAGAGAACATAAAGACGAGGAAGAATGAGACGGAAATAAGATTCAGAAAACGCAACTGTTTCAGTATAAACAAAATGGTAAAGTGGAAAGCACAAATGTAAAATGAAGCACACGAAAGCAAATGAGAGAGAGAGAGAAGATAGTGAGGAGAGAGAGAGAAGATAGAGAGGAGAGAGAGACAGAGAAGATAGAGAGGAGAGAGAGACAGAGAAGATAGAGAGGAGGACAGATTGAAATAGAGAGAGACAGAAGAAGATAGAGAGGAGACAGAAATAGAGAGGAGACAGAGAAGATAGAGAGAGAGG
The DNA here is from genome assembly GCA_017312745.1 of Gryllus bimaculatus. Taxonomy (NCBI): domain Eukaryota; kingdom Metazoa; phylum Arthropoda; class Insecta; order Orthoptera; family Gryllidae; genus Gryllus; species Gryllus bimaculatus. The sequence continues at coordinate 3,802,616 of BOPP01000127.1, read as the reverse complement.
AAGATAGAGAGAGAGAGAGAGCAGAAAGTAGAGAGAGATATGGAGGAAGAAGAAACGGAGAGAAGCGGAGGCAAACGAGGAGCAATGTTGTTCGCGCGCCGAGCGCCCTCGTGCGGGGGAATCCCGGCGTGCGACGGCCTTCGCCCCGCCCCGCCCCTCCGGCGCGCCGGCTCGGTTACGCGCCGCAGGGCGGCATCGCCGATGGCGGGGGAGGGGGGGGGGAGGAGGAGGAGAAATTTTGATGCATGCGGCCGTCCCGCCCCGCCCCGCTCCGCCATGCGGGAGTGGATTTGAAACGGATACCGTGCAACTCGGATTAAAGAGCGTGAGCGACAGCTCGAGCCCCGGTGGCTCGTCACATGACGTCGGAGGTCGACGCGCGCTCGGAACTGCGAGTGCGCATGGCGTCTCTATACGCGTTACGCCACAGAAAGAAGGGAGGAAATCTAGAAACCGAACGGAAAAGCAATAAGTAACTGGCTTGTTTACAAAAATAGCTATGCTACTGAATGGCACTGACTTTCTCGCACACGGTAGTTGTCCCACCCTTTTCCAACCAATGGGCCCCTAAAAGAACATTTTTATAATGTCCACAATTTTTCAGTCCCCTAATACTAGATATGAAATGTGGGTTACATAATATTATAAAAGATTAAAACAAATTTTTATAGAACAATTTGGAGCAGACCTTGGGAAGTGACTATTGAGCTTTTCTGAAAATGCGCAATTTTGAGCTTATTTTCACAGAATAATTTTGAATTTTTGAGAAATGTCGTAAGAAAAGTAAGTCGTAATGTCGAAAAAATTAAAGCACTCGATTTTACAAATGCAATAATTTTTAAAAAACTGCGCATATTTAGGACCGAGAGATGTAAAAAAATTAATTTCTGAAAAATCAAAATACTCAAAATTGCTTTTGCCACTTATTCAATTTTGAGCATTGAGCAATATCAGTACCAAAAGTCTCAAACAAAATGAAGCTTTTTTTGAAAATCTTTTTAAAATTGCCTTTATTTCACGGAAAATAATTAAGAAAAGTTGATTTGGAAAGTTTTGATAACGTTTGCATCTATGAGCAAGCGATAAAGTACGTTTCTGTAAAAAACCCACACATTTTGAAATGTACTTAATGTTCATGTAAATAAACATAACTTTGGAGATTTCACCCCTGTGAAAAATCATTTTTTCTTTATTAAATAGTGTTACTTTTTCAATTTAGCCCTCTTCAAGTTCCGCCCTAGTTTGCGTTTCGCCTCAATCCAAAATAATTGACAGTGAACTGATGCTTGTAACTTGTGCATGGTGTCCTATGATTATACAATCTCCTTTCATCGCATTCCTAGACTTGCTCTATCTCTGTCGATTTTGCACGTATCGCTTCCGTTAAAATAAACACGTAATTTCAACGTCGGTAACTGCAACTATTCGTTATTTCCAATATTAGGGCGCACTATTAGAAAAAAAAATTTGCAATTCAAGGGACCTCGAGTAACAGAAAACAGTATAACGCTGTTAAAAGCCTTCCCAACCCGCACAGTGATGGACGAGTGAACCGAAGGTCTTCGAATGTGTCGTGGGTGAGTAGCAAGTTAATTAAGCGCCTTGCGGTAGGCAACCCACCCAACACCGAAACCCATTTCACGCGGCGCCTTTCAACCGAGCGGGCGGCAGCCCACGGCGCAGACAGCGCTTCCGCTTCGCCTCCAGGAGGCGTCGCCGAACAAATCTCGTCTAATGAAAGCAGTTCGCGAAAATAATGCAAAAGCCCCAGTCGTCGTCTCCAATCGAGCTGTCGTCTTCGACATTAAATATTTGCGAGTTTTTACGCACCTTCGTAACTTTGGAATTTTGATGACTGAGAAGTCAAATTATATATACGGAGGGTGGGAGTGATACTTAGATCTATAGTATATTTAAAACGAGTTCCAGATCGCTTCTCAGAGACTCTTTGTCAGCTAATACCTGATATCTTCCGAATGGATTTCAATTCAGTTTTCATCATTGTTTAGGTTTACTTTAGATTTCCATGCACCGGACCATAACAAAAGAAAAATCATCATTTCTTCGTGACAACAAATTTTGTACTAAATCAGTGATTTTGTAAAAGAAAGTAGTGGTGCTAAAACATCACGTACTTTCTCGTTCGTATTTTGACGCCTTACGTGCATAGTACTCCAATTTTCGAAAAATTTTACATGATCTTATTTTAAAATATTTCTTCAAGAAACAGATTTCATTAAGGAAAAATATCTTTAAAGTAATAATTGAAGGAATACTGCGGAAAAATTTTGAGTTATTGCCATTTTAGAAAAATTAGGGATTTTAAAGGATATGAGACATACACCACTCTCTTAAACGTATTTCACACTACACAACAACTAAAAATATAATCAAAATCTCTGGAGCATTTTTTTGAAAAATTTGAAAATGTTCCAGGGGCTTGATGTAAAGTACTTCCAAAATTAAAAAAAGGTTTCAAATGCAAGGGGCTGCGACATATGCGCGATCGATTGGGGAATATCAATTTTGGAGAAAATCGGCTGAAATGTTTAGCCACTAGCTATGTTCACAGACAAATGGACGAACGTTTTATTGTCATACGATTTTTCAGCATCAAGGGCCCACGCAACACAGATTCTACATCACGAGATAGATTATTTTCCTGCCAAAATTTAGCAACTGGATTACACAACTGGCAGCATTGCACAACTTTCTCTCAACTCCGTAGCGAGAAAGTAAATAAGTTACGCTATCCACGGATAATATATTTCGGGAATTTCGATTTTTTTGTGGAATGTTTTGATTTCTCTTTTACTAATTGTTTCCAATAATATGACAAAATTAAATTATATATCATAGTTTTAATATTATGGACTTAACAACTTTACTCCTATTTAGCTTACCGAAAAAGTATTTTACTTCTGCTAACAGCTTAACACTATTGTCCACTAAAGAACCTCAAATAAAACGGTACATTCACATTTTCAAATGACACTGATGCGACGAACTAGAAAACAATTTTCGCTTATAATGGGCTCGCCTGGCTCTATTTGATATCGCAGCACACACGTCGCTTCCAATGGAAGGCTTAATTTCCCCCGTTCGCTCAATTTCCATTTACCATTCATCCGACGCCATCAATCATTGTGATCGTGATGGAAATGCCTAAGTGCCATTGGCTTACACAACCGAGAGGTTTGGGCGCAATGGTTTTGATGGCGCCTTCCCTTATGACGTACATGCACATAAATTCATCAATCACAGACTTCCATCCAGTACAACTTGGCAGATAGAGCTCCAATTGGGAAAGCATAATACGTATTTTATGAAAGTCATAAACAACAGACTCCTTTAAAGTTATTTGGCCCCAAAACAGTTTGTTAACTTAATAAATGCCATGTTTTTACTGTCTTGCCTCACTTCGTAAGAAGAGAAAGTATTGTAATCTAACTGCAGAAAACTGCGATTTTTCGACATAAAAACTGTTATTGTCAGGCTCTGGCGACGAAAAAGTGAATAAATCTTGTTCCAACACGTAGACTTGTTTTTTTAACATGTTCAGAAAGAATCAGTCGTCGTATGCATCAAAAAACGGTGAAAAATGTTGTGCTGGATCCGTTTCCAGTGATCTCTGCGTTTTCAAAAATTGCAAAAAGGTAACGTTCAAAAAGTATACTATTGAAGATTTTGCGTTAAATGAATTTTTTTTTAAACTAAGAAGGTTTAAATAATGCATTTTTATTGAAAAAACGTGTAGCTTTCGCGTAATTTCTTCTTGAAGTTAATGCAATTTAAAAAAAACAACTCATTCCATGCAAAAAAGCAGATTTTATGACGAGTCCTTCAAACTTGAACATTCTTGGGATATTGTCGTCCACATCGTCGAGGTACAATATTAAAAGTTTCTGATAGTTCGGCAACAATGCACTTTTAAAATCTAAGACTACTTGTGAACACCCTATTTTAATTTTTTTTGCGACCTTATAAATGTTTATTAAAAATTGTGAGTAGTTATAAGATACGTAGTAAGGTTAATAATTAAATATCAATTTTATTTCGTGCTATTCCTGGCATACAACAAAAAAACTTCGAAACGCAATTATTCGAAAAACCTTTTTAAATTTATGAAAATCTGCAATAATATTGCAACAGGTTCATTTAGTAGCATGGTGCCTTTACAAATAATGAGAGAAAATGTGTGCTTTTGTAACAAAGCTAGCGTAATAACATCCTACATACTATTATAACGGAAATATTTTTCTGATAACTCCCTTTTTTACGGAAGGAGCCATTCCAAATTTTTCATCTTAATCCTTGCGTGAGAAAACATTTTTGAACGGAAAACAGAATTTATTAAGCTTTCGCAGCACAAGGGGCACTTTTCCACTTGCCCACCATGTGAATACTTTCAAACAATGACATTATAAACAATTATAATTAAAACACAAAAACAAAGGATATATATATATATATATATATATATATATATATATATATATATATATATATATATATATAAACTTCCACATTTAAAAATTAACTTCACGGCTAAACGGAATCGAAAAACAATTATTTGTTTTTCCCTCATACTTCCTTTCCCTAAAGTTGGCGGAAAAGTCTTTACCCACCTAGGATGCGAAAAACCTTTACTGCCTCAACCATGTTAGTTGAATTTTATGGACTTAAAAACACTCACATTTAACAAGCGAATGCACGAAAAGATGACTTGAAAACAAATGCAATGCAGTTAACAATGAGTTGGCCTGTTTTTACACTAAGCAGACTACCTCCGAATATCTCGTGTTTACGGCGGTACTAATGATCCTCTGCTGTCTTGTTGTGGAGTTTAACATTTGCACACATGTATAACAAGTAGTTAAAAAAATTAGGGAAAAGTCTCCCGAACAAAATCAATGGTAAATTCACGGTCAGCCGACCCAAGCGCCCATGCGTCGAAGCAGGGCTGTTCAAAGAGAACGCCGCGAGAATGTTCTCGTTTCGGGAGCTGCGGGCGAGCCGTGCCTCCGGAGGGGCTGACGCGCCGCGACGAGGAGGTGACCCGGCAATTGAGGCCATTTGACCGCGCGCGACACGCGGCCCGCGGCCCTCCTCCGCTCTGCCCTGCGCTGCGCTAGCGCCTGCTCCGCGGAACGCTCAAGCAAAAAGGTGTTGCACGATTCCAAAGAATCAAATGGTGCCTTTTCCGCAACACAACACGATTTGTACACTTACAATTTGCGATTAACATTTCAACGCTATTATAGTATAATTATGTTGTGTTCTGGATTTTCTGTTATTTCTTCAGTTATACATTTTAGGTCTGTTTCCCTTAATTCATAGAGCAAGTGCTTAAATGACAGCTCGGTATGCGCCTTGACGGTGCATGTGCACAGATTAAACATTTATATAAAAATAAAATTCAGTATTTCTCCTCACTAACAAAGAGACACGAATATGTTACTACAGCGTAAAGTAAAACTAAATATAATAAATATTTTTTCACACGCGTACTTTAGTTTAAAAGAAAGAATCACAACCTGATATCTTGACGTAAGAAATTAATGATAAGATTTTTACCAGTTGCCAATATAGGATTCCTGTCATTGAAAGGGGGAATTGAAACCATACATTTCTTTTTACTTCATCTGCAGAAGCGAAGATATTAAAAAGAACTTGCCATAACATTACTTTTTATTTCAGGGAGAATTACTTTGAATATGTGTGTGATAGTATTAAATCAATGTATTTATCTAATTTTTCGGTCCTTATTAACATTTTTTCATTTTCCACCCCAGATTTCAGCAAACGACATGGTCATTAAATTCTAAATCTTCTACATTTAAATACTCCTCAGCTGTCATCATTACAAACAATGGTGTCCATTCTCACCATTCAAAACTATACCAATACGCAACTCAATTTATGGGTAGAAATGAAAAGTTCATGAATTTTTTTGTTATCAAATGTTGCGAATAAAGCTCTTTTCTGCCTGCATTCGCTTTTCAAATGTACGTAATAAATAAAATGTGCTCACCATAACTTGCCTTCATTGCGTACTTTTCATGTTACAGCTTTTATACTTGGTAAGTAAATAAATAAATAAATAAATAAATAAACAAACAAACAAATACATTTCATCTTGACCCACTGTGGCGTCGTTAACACGAGGGCCAGAACCGTTAGGTTGGTGAAAGTACGCTGCGGAGGAGGAAGGGTTAAGCTTGAACATTCGGAGTTCTGCGCTAATGGCGGTTGAACTCATTAGAGCCGCCAGAGCACAAAAAACCGTTGCTGTCAAACTCCGAGGAGGGTAGCTACGCGTGCCTAACCGAGAGCAGGCAGCCAACCTGAGGTGCTGGCATAATCAACCTTGTGTGTCAGGGCGTAAACCAAGGTGCCTGCGAGCTCGCCGCCAGTGGCGAGTCTATCTATGGAACAGTGGTGGGGTGTCAGCTCAACTATTAACGCGGTGCGTCCATCTGCGCCGCGTTCTCATCTCAGTTTTGCATCGGCTACTGGTACGTGTATGATACAAGGAGTTAGGTGTAGGAGTGAGGGCGAGATGTCCGGAGAGTAAGGAGCCAGGACAATCTCACGTGCCTGTTAGGCACACGGGTCGCCACGATCCGGGTTAAACTTATTTGGCGTCAGGCCATGTGACGGTAATGTGTCACGGGGACAAGAGGTCGCAGACGGCGCGCGCATGCAAACGCGCTGGCTTGTAATTTTCTGCGGTACAGCAGTGTTCGAAAGGAAACGGATTGCCGGAGTGTTTTAATATTAGCAGAACTTCATCGTGTAACCTTGTACATAGATTTTGAATATATTATTTTTGTTGTGTTTATTGAAATTTATTTCTTATTTCACCATAACGTCACAGACTCGGAAACCTTTTTTTTCTTAATTGGTGGCAGCGGTTTTTACGAACAGCCACGGGTAGTGAACTTGCCCACCAATGTTTTTTTCTTATTGTGGCCAGCGGTGTTTTTACGAAGCCCACGGGGTAGTAAGTGCTGCCCACCAATTTTTTTTTCTTAATTGGTGCAGCGGTTTTACGAAACCCTCCGGGGTAGTAAGTGTACCGCACCCAAATTTTTTTCTTAATTGGTAAGTGGGTATTCAAAGTGTACCCACCAATTTTTTTCTAAGTTGGTGGCAGGTGGTTTACGAAGCCCCACATGTGGCAGCAGTTCCACTAGTACAACGGCCATAGAACGCGGAAGTAGCTGGTTTCAACGGCGGGAACGGGCAGTGCTGCGTGCCTGAGTCATGTGGTGCCGCTGGAAATACCTGAACAGTAAGCGTTGTGCATCGGATAAGTTGTTGGTGCAACATCGCGTCGTATTCACGTGGCGGTCGGGCAGTGTCGTGAACGCTACTGGTAAACGAATTGTGCGGTAATGATCGGTACGGATAGTTTCGGGGCGGTACAGTCCGACTCGGAACTTTTTTTTTTTCTTAATTGGGAACTTGAGCTAATGCTAGTGTCATGGGTACTGGTACAAGTGGTACTCCGGAACTGGAAGAAGACCAGTCCGGAAAAGACGCAGAACGAGAGGAAGGAGCGAAAGGACACCCGAAATCCAGAAGCGCGCACGCGACACCAGAGGTCAACAGAACGTTAAGTGATGTTTTTTATACCAGTCGGTGATCAGACTTCAATCGCAATGGTCTTTTTCTAGCGGGGTAGGGAAGAGGTACTTGTGAGGGTCGCGATGGAGATGGGGAAATTTTGGAAGGGGACGAAACTGTTGTAAGGTTACAGAGGTATTAATCACGGGAAGCGAGCAGTACGAACATGAAGATTTGTAGGCAACTCGCCGATCAGTTAAAGAGCCGATCGCTGAATCACGGGCGAATTCAAAGAGGAGAACGGCAGCGCGAATTCGAAGAGCGAGAACGCAGCGCGAAATCGAAGAAAAGAACGGCAGCCGCGAATTCGAGGAAAAAGGAGCGAGAACGCATTAGACGGAAACGGTCGTAAAAGGCTGAAAGTTACGGAATCAGGCACCTTCGCGCGAATCTTTGGGTGTAGTAAGATTCAGGAAACAAAAGTAACATTCGTATTTATCAGGTACTGGATAGATTTAAGAGGCGAGGGTGAGGATATTACCGTTATTTTAAGTTGTTTTCGAAGCGCATGCTCGTCAGCTCGACATTGCGCCAATCGAATGGATCCAGTCAATTTAATGGGACTGCTTCCCAATGAAATCAATAACACTGGTTAGTTGTAGGATGCGGATTTCACCAGAGCAGGATTAATGACCAGATCTAAAACTCTATTATAGAACTATGTAGTAAATTCCACGCCCGAAAATGTCGTCAGATGTTTTGCAGGTCACGCAAAAGGAGCAAAAAAAACTACTTGGAATGTTTATGTCGCGAATGACGAATTATTTGCCAAAAAATGGATTTCAGGTTTAAAAGTTGAAACTTACGAAGCATTTATTAGATTGATTGTTTACCAAGACCAGATGAAACGGAAAGTACCGGCGACATGTCGGCATCACTCTTAGATATTGGGCGAAGTTTCAGCAGTCCAAGCACCTTGGCACGCAAGGCTGGACACCTACGAGAACAATCGATCTAAGTGGGTGAAACGAAAGAGTTTTCAATTTAATAACAAGGAGGCTGTGGGGGATAACAAATGGAAGAAAGGACAACGAAAGCGTGCCGTTCACTTCTAACCCGCAGCGCTAAAGTAGACAGGAAGCGCACTTCGACAAACACTGCAGGAACGCACGTGCTATTTGTGTAAAAACCGGGGCAACATAAGAAATATTGCCCTCAGCTTAAACAAAGCGAGATAGTGTGTCACGTGGTTACCGACGGTGCGCAGGAATTGTGCTTCCTCACACGTTTTGTTCGGCCACGGGTTTGGGAAGAGCATTACCATTCTCGGATAGCAGTGGCTACCGTAGATCTAATCACGCAAAGCACGTGCATGCCTAAATCAATATACAGGCGAGTCCGTACGGGTAAGGCAGACCCCTGACGAGGCGGCCGAAAAAACTTACCGGTGGCCAAATTGAAATTTTAGGTCGTTTGGTAACTTGTACGAGGCCGCAGTCGCGAAAATTGCGATCTAGAATAGACTACATAATTAAGCAAATCGGGGTCTGCCTACGATGGTTGCGAAATAAGGCATAAGGTTTCTTAGAAACCGCAGTTTTTTGTGCAGCCAGAACAAGGCCCCGACGGCAGGACAGGTGGCGTGGGCGCAGCAGTGACGGCACCCTTGTGTGGTCAGGTACGGTCAGGCAATGAAGGGGTGGGCGGACGGTTAAGCTAGGCGAGCTTGCAGGCACCGGCGGAGGAGCGGAAGCGCAGTAACTGAGGCGCGGACGAACAAGGAAAACAGTGTATTCAAGGCGGGGGGGTTGACGAACCATAGGCAGCAAAAAGCCATTGTAAACGACGCGGAAAGTTGTAAGTAGATTCTGTGTTGTTGCTTTGGACCGTTTTAGCGACCCGGCGAAATTGTAAAGAGCTCAGAGGCAGGATGAAGACTCACACGCGTTAATAGAGCTAGCGGAAGGCACGAGGGCGGAACGGCGCGATTATTTGATAGAACCGGCGGCCTATTGTTCCGAGAACCGGCAAAGCCAGCGCGGTGAGAGATTCTCTCATGCTTGTGATGCCGCGCCGTGTATCGTGGCAAAGAATTTTGAAACTCTGCCATGAAAGTTGCTCACGGTCTTTAGGGGGTCACGAAGATCCAAGACGCGATGTCGAATATTCGTCTTCTGGCCGAATGTTGGTATAAAGATATTGAAATTTCGGTGCCCAGCTGCGATAGTGTTGCCAGCGAGTAGGATAACGGCGCGAGGAACTTCGCGCATCTTTTAAAATTGTACCAACATCGGGGCGAGGCGTTCGACGGAGTTAAAAGTCGAGCGCCGTGGGATGGCCCAGTTTCCGAGTCTGAGTCAGGACATAAGTTCATATTCCCACGAGCCATTATGCGTGCTTTAAACCACGAAATATAATCTGGAGGCGGTCAACGGAAGTCAGTAGTTGAAGGGCATAGTGGTATTTTAGGGTATCTTGTGCTATTCAGGAGTTCGGGAATTGGATTCCCGCGAGAGCGTCAAACGGATCAATCGGAACTGTCGTTTTGCAGCATCACTGAATGGCGGAATTCGCCGAAAGAGTGCGTGGCCATTAGAGCTAGTTATGATTAGATCTTAAAAATTCCTGATAGTATTATTTCGACTTGGCTCTGAAGTAGGGAAGAAAATCGTCATGATAATCAGGTTAGCAGGGTCAAGCTAAAATCGAGTTATGAGAGAAATATTAAGATTTCGAGTAAGTGGCTTGTTGGGCTACATAGGTCTTACGTATGAGGGGCGGTCAGAGGGTATGCGGACGTTCGCGCACTGAGCTGTTTCGGCACACGTAATCGGCCGCTTGGTTCGCCTTTTGGAGATATAAACAGCGCGGCCGCTTAATCAAATAGCTTGTATTGGATATAGAGTGCTCACTTTATGTAAAATATAGAATGTCGGTAGGAGAATGCAGAATTCAGGCTGTGATGCTACGCGATCGCAGCATGAGTAGCTGGAGTAAGATGGATGTAGTTCATTGGATCAAATTGTAGATGACGAAAGGTATAGGGAACAGACCGGGGTAGTGATTGATTTGAGCCGTAATGATTAAATGAGCGGAATCCGAGAAGTTATGGGACGGTTATCAGATAGTCGAGTGTTTGGCTCTAATTTGGCTTAGATAAACTCAAAGTTGATGAATGCTCGACAAGCGGCGGAGATGGCGAAGCGACGGATTCAAATTGATACTGACAGCAGCAATCCCTAGGTTTTGGTTACGTTAACACGAGGGCAAAAAGTCCGCATGAGTTATCTGCACGCGGTTGGTCTTTGATTAAGTTAGCACGCGATCTTCGAGACTGGGTGAGATCGAATGGGAGAGCGAGAGCTTGAAGGGGGGAGTGGTGTGAGAAAAGGTTCTGAGATATGTAATTGCCGGATGCGCTTAGTCGCAATGTACGATGTGAATGGACGTTGATCTTGCAGGTGTAGAGAACACACGTTCGTGACAGACTGTATATAATGTCCGGTTGAAAATTGATGTACAATAATATTAGTAAATGTTCAGGGTGAATTTCGAAAAGTGTTGTTGTTTGTGGGTTTATGTTGTTGTTCATAATGTAGGGGAAGGGGTGCGGAGTACATGCGCCATATCAGAGAATCTAAGTCTACATGAGGCACAGATGATATGATGATCCCAGATTGTGTAAAGTATAATAGCAGAATACGGTTTACATTGATACTTGTACCTGTATGTTCTCAGAGAATTGAATCTGTACTTCAAGTATGCTATCATGGTAACTGTATCCTTGATTGTGTATAATATAAGTCGAGTATGGTATTGTGAGTGAAGTTATAAGGTTCAAGGGAAGTATTGTATTGCGAGTTGATATGTCCAGGGATAGTTGAAGAGTAAATTGTGTCTGTTCACGATGTAGTAAGTTGAGTAATGTGAAGGGTTAGTACAAAGGTGGGCAAACATGTAGTCTAGGTGGGTGAAGCTAGGGCACAGCACAGGCACCATAGATCTTATTAGTTGTTTGTAATTACGAAGCACAGGTTTTGGTTTTGTTGACTTTGTGTTGGCCTGATTGTATTAAGCGAGCCGTAAGATTTTAATGAAAATGTGAGGAATCAACACCGCTAGGGTTAAGAATTAGCAGAATTTTTTAATTTCCTTGTGCAGCGACAATTTTTGGGCTTGTGAGACGAAAGGAACAATTACTATACCAGTGCTATGCACTGGACTGGCGATATTACTCCGGCGGGTAAGTAGCGGTAGGGAGGGCTCTGTGGACGTCGCGATATAGGCACGAGCACGGGAGGGCCAGAGAATCCGTGAGTGATTGGATCGGAAAGTACGCGGCGCGGGAGGAGAGAAGGTAGGGAGTGGGTAAAGCTTGGGATCATAGGCCAGATGGTTTGCACTTGCTCTGTGCGGTTTGACTCATGGTTAGAGACACCGCACGAGGGGCAGCATCAAAAAAAAACCGTGTGGTCTGTACCAGCTCCAGGAGGGTAAGGGCTAATAAGAGGCGTGCGTAGCGGTGCTCAAGCCGGAAAGCAGGGGAGCCAGCAAACACTGACGTGTGGGCATAAATCCACAATAAGGACGAGTCGGCTCTGGTGGTGTGGCGGGTAAAACCAAAGGGCTGGCCTGCGAGCGCTCTGTCGCTCATGTGCGAGTCGTATCTAATGAACGTGTGGGGGTCGTCAGCCTCAACGTATTAACGCGGCGTCATCTCTGCGCCCGGGGACGTTCTCAATTCAGCGTTCTGCATCGGGTAGCTTGTACGTGTATGGGTACGAAAGGAAGTTGGTGTAGGACGTCTGAGGGCGAGAATGTCGGTAGAGTAAGGGCCAGACAATGCTCACCGTGCTGTCTTGAGGCACACGGTCGCCATCGACCGGTTAACTTTTGGCGTCAGGCCATGTGATCGGTAATTGTCACGGGACAGAGGTCCGACGGCTGCGCATCACGCGTGCTTGTATTTTCTGCGGGTAAGCCAGGTTCCGAAAGGAAAAAAGAGTTGCCTGAGTGTTTTAAATATTAGCAATTCAATTTGGTAGGGACTTGTAACAGATAAATCTTTGAAATATAATTATTCTTTGTTTTGTTATTGAAATTGTATTCTTCATTATTTCACTTATCGGGTGTCAGCAACCAGATATCTCATTCCGCCGGCGCGCCCACTCGCCGAGGCGGCCGCCGGGGCGCGTTGAGGAGCAACTGGGTCGCCCTAGGCCCGCTCTTCCGGACCTCTGCTTGCGCGCGATTTCGAGCGGCTGAGCTAAGATTGAATGCGGGTTGTTAATCTTTGACCTCGGCTGCTAATGAAGGCAGTTAAAAATTAAAGGGCGCGCATGTTTGCGCAGCCCCGTGTGCAACGAGTCTTCGTTAGCGTCCTCGACGTAGGCGCCATTGTGCGCGGGCCAACTGGGCGTGGCGAGGGGTAGACGCGAGGGCGGGTCGTGAGGGTGGTAGGGCGCATCATATGAAGGGGGCGCGAGGGGGCCGAGGGGGGCCTGAAGAGCGGCGTCCCGGGGGCGGCGGGGAGAGGCGCAGGGACGAATAGGGTAGGCGGAGCTCACAGGCGGCATTGCTCGGTGAAAGTTGGAGAAAGAGAGAGAGGCACTAAGATACTCATTAACAATCAGCTCAGCACATCTCGTTTTTGTTTATGATCATACACTTAAGTAAAATTATATAGTACCAGAGATCTTGTGATCTTGTGATGCAGATGTCTGCGTTAGTTATAGAAAATAATTTCAAATTTTCACTAGTATAAATTGAGGAGGTAGCTAGAATTACAGCCCTAAAACTGTGTTTGGAGAAAAACACATTGCAAATTTTCGATCATAGAGTTCTACACACTGGTCTATTTAATTGCGGATTACATATTTTAATATACCATTTTAAATTAATTATACCATATTTAGAACGTAATTAAATTCATCTTAATTTCAAACATGAGACGTAAAGAAAAAAATCGTTATACACTTTTTTTTGGAGAATGTTTTATAATTATTATTGAAATGGTTTAAATTACAAATTTTATTAAATTTTAACTTGATTTTATTATAAACTACTAATACAAATTATTTGGTTAGTTACTTATTTACCAAAGGGTTCATCTTGTGAACTATAAGATTCGGATTCAACTTTGTCGTCAGTTCCAGGGGAAACTACTTGGGTAATACAACCTTCAAAAAAGTTTTGGTAAAATTGTTTGCTTTCTTCCTTTAAGTACCCATATAAGTTCCGAATATTAGTACTTTTATCCGGATTAAGTGGAACTCAAACGACATGTTAAAGTGCAATATTCTGGAGAACTCTCTTCATGTAACGGAATATTGTTCTAGCAACCTAACAAATAGAGATAAAATAATGAAAATTTGCCTGGATATACAAAAAAGTACGCCAAATTCATTTCTTCATTCTTCGGAAAAAGATCCCACAGTCCTATGAGCCCCTCTTCTAGCTACCGCCGCAATTGGTTTCTGTGGTTTTGACTTTCGATTTGAAAAAACAAAAGCGCTGTGGGAATATTTGTACACACTTTTATTGTATGTGCTAGAGTGATGCCTACAGGAAACATTGTACACATTTTCAGAATTTCATGTGTTGATTAAAAAATATTAAAAAGCGAAACAATTCACGAGAAGAAAAACAAGTAAGCTTAAGATATTAAGAATAACAGATGTTTCTAAACACCGTGGACATTTGGCTCCTAGAAATACAAATTTTGGTTAAGAAACATGTACGTTCGAAATATTTTAGCATGCGCAAATATTCATTGGGATCAGTGCTATATGACAACTTGCTGTAACCTTCCTTCTAATTTTGGAATTTTTGACGCGGGTACCGAGTTTTGAATGAAAAAGGAAGTAAAACTGGAAATTAAATGCAGGTTAACTTAATAAGTAACTAATAGTTCAATGGTTAAAACTACTGGCAGTTAAAAAGCGAACTTAAAATAGATAATTTAATGGTAAAAATTGTAAAATACTAAATATCTTCCGAATGCTCTGATAACCAGCGACAATACAGAAATTTAAACTCCCTAAGCCCGACCATTGTTCTTAGGGTTGATACACTGATGTTTTCGGAGAGAATGATCAGCACAAATCGTTCTAATACCTTCCAATACATTTCACGAAGTTGAGAATATGGCGAGTACAAAGTGTAGAGATAGCGCCAAAATTTCAGTTCACTGAATATTTGTTAGAACTTTATGGAAGTTGCATGAAGTTGAACGAAAATTATTTGGAATCGACGAGATTACAATTACCTAGTAATAATATTTTGGATAACTATATATGAACAACATCTTTGTGATCCATAGTGGTTGCCTTTGCCTTCCAAGTAAAATTCACAAGCCACTAGCCCTTTCTGACGACCCATCGTTCCATGCAGTGCGGATGGTGCAGTGTTTCTGAATTCATATCGGAGAGCACACAGCTCAATTACGTAAATAAACTCCCGAAGTTTTATAAGAAGGTAATTTGCTGACTCGCTGACATGGGAACAGTCGTTGAGAGGGGAAGTTAATAAACCGGTGGAGTAACTCTTCGTTTGAATTAAAAGTTACAGCATGAGGATCACAGAGGAAGAGGGAAGCAACAGACACGACGGGCAACGTCTTTTGAATAGCCACTATCTGTCATAAGGAATCAAAGGGTGTAAGTCGCGACTAGTTTTCACTTTATGAATCTAGAAACACAATAAACTGATCACCAGGAACGGACTGTGAGCGAATAAGAAATAGTGCACAGTTTTAATTAGTTTTTCTCCAACACACATATTTAGTTTTACAACCAAATATTTTACAATAAAAACAACAACGTACAATAGAATGACATTTCGAATAAGCGTAAGATGTTTTATAATCCACAGCACATTTATCGAAATAAAACTACATATTTTTAATGAATACAAGTATTCCTACGAACGATTTATGGTCACCTCAATTATGCCTACAATATAGTATTTACAGTTAATTTGCTGCTCATACGCTTTATTGACTTTTATATCAGACGTGAACCCCTTATTTATGGTCATCTCATTTAAATGTACACGTAAGCTTCCGCGGCTCCGGTTCACTTCTTGGCTGTCTGGGTGACGCCGCGTCGTTGGCTGAGAGGCTGACGTTTCACCTGTCATGTTGCAGGCTACCTCAGGGCAGAGACGAAGTGAGTCACGCGGCGTCACCCGGCCAGCCAAAAAGTCCTCTCATTTAAGCCTGTAACCCAGTATTTTCTCTATTAATTCTCTGCTGTTACTCTTCTTGAACTTTTACATCAGACAAACAGGTGATACGAGGATATTTATGGACTATTTTTTTGTATCCGGATGGGTCAACTGCTACGGCCCTTCGTCCCGTAAGGATAGTTTACGTTATGCCCGGGAAGCGGTTGTGTCTCTTTCCCGCTGGAACGCAAGATCCGGCGCCCACCTACACGTTGGCTATGGGGGAGGGGATCCTTCTCCTAGCATCTTCATCAGAGGCGTACCGCTAAAAGCTCCAAGGTGCCGGCTGGTCTCCCAACACAGTAGCATGTGTATAGGAAAGAGGAGGGACTTAAGTCGAGAGGGAATGATCGCGCGCCCCTTTGTTACGACCAACGAGCTAGAATATACTACACAGAGTGGCTGAAGCGCCTCATCTTTGAAGCAAATTGAAGCCATGTTTTTTGCGGACAAAGCAGCGTTCTCTGAGAAAAAAGTATTCTAGCAATACGTTTGGCGCTGATTACGGACGGTTCCACCGCCACTCGTATGTTTGGACTTCAAAAAACATGGCGGCCACTAGTTCGGCCTCCACCAAGAGCGCTGAAACTATTTGGACAGCCTCTCTATGTGGTAGTATATTTTAGCTCTTGGTTACGGCGCACGCACAAGAAACTACCGATCCGATAAGTAATTTTTTCCTCTCCGTCGGCTTAACGCTATCTAATTAGCGTCTAAAATCTGCCACCATGAGAACTCGAACCGCATGACCTCCTGGACAGAGATACTTCAGCTGAAACAGCTGCCCGAAGTCATCTCGATCGGTAGGCCATACCAGAGAACCTGCTTATACTAGAGCATTGAAATTAGACTGAATGCTGTGATTTTTCTGTGAGTGAACACAAATTCCTCTACGTTTTTGAGCAAAATATAAATCTTTAAGGCACTGGTAGAAAATTGCAAATGAAAACACACAACACCTGTTAAATAAAACAGACTGAAAGACTCAGAAAAAATCCCTATTGTTTATACCCATTCCATTTCTTTCGTCGTGATTCTCACAATCAAATTATTTTTCTTTTTTCTGTGGCAGTCGCATGGAAGCCTTACCCGGTCCAATGGCTTCCTGTCACGCACTCCGCGAATCGGATAAAACACATCTGCTCGGCCGCGAGGTTTCTTCGATTGGCTGGAAACAGCAACGCAGGCGTCGCTCCCCGCAGGGGCCGCGAAATGTTTGTCGGCCATTGGCTTTGGCGTTAGAAAAAAAAACCCCTCAGAACAAGGCCATATGCAGGGACATCTTTTGCACAAGAAACTTTCCGAAAGTAGATTAGTGCTATCTTTGTAAGTGTAATTCATTCTATTCTCAGAAGAAACTTAAAGAACGAAAGTGGAACATTCTTTAAGAAAATTTTGAAAATGTCCCAGGGGCTTCATGTGAACAACCTAAACACAATACAAATATTTTACTCGATCAGACTAAAACTTGAAAGATAACCAACACTTTTGGTATTGGGAAACTGGACAACGTACCATCCCGATGAAATCTCGAAATAGATTTTCCGCATCATTACATTAACTTTCTCTTCACTACTTATCTTACTCCATATCTACGTACGAATACGAGAAAGAAAAAATGTATATATTTTTGAGAAACTGTCGCAAGGGCTAAATGTAAAGTACCCCCCAACAAATATTAGTTTCAAATTCGCGGGCCCTTCGACATCAGCCAGATCGATCTGTCACTCTTTTATCGGTGACAAGGGCTTACCAAAAATATGGGTTCGACTGCGCTACTTATTGAAGAAATTACATATTAGAGCAAGAACTATCCAATTTTCCCTTTCAGTAAACCACAATGTGTGTTTGTCATTCGATAAATCAGCAAATTTTCCCCGCAGCACCACAAAGCTGCCACTTCTTACGAAGTAGATAGGAGAGGGTAAAAAAAATCGACCAATCGGCCACATTGCCTTGTGCCCTCCACCAGAAGCGCCAAGCGCCGCGTGCCAACCGGGAGCCGCCTCCTGCCGGGGGAGGCGGGTGGCTCCATCCCGCTGCGAAGGCGGAGGAGCGGGGGCGGGTGCAGCGAGTGGCGCGGCCGAGCACAGGCCGGCACCGACAAGCCCGCGCCCTCCGCCCCCCCTCCTGCAATTAACCCACAAGCGCGACGTGCAGACGCCACACTCACACGCGAAGAAGCGCACGCTTCAATAATCACCGCATAACAATATCGAAGGTATTATCAAAAATCTAGTAGAAACAAAAAATGTTATGTATTATTTGGAAAAATTGGTCTTTCTCCTTGCAAAATTATCCGAAAAGCTGTGAAGTCTTTCTTGAAACCTCGGTTCTAAATAAGGACCCTACGCACGGCTAAGAAAAGTAAGGAATGTGGTATGCCTAAAGACCCCTCAAATCTGGAACACTAAGTGAGAACCCCCCCGAGAAGAATATAATAATAATAATAATAATAATAATAATAATAATAACAACAACAACAACATCGATCCATGCGTACATTGCCTATTTTGTAAATCCTTGTTTTAGAAGTGAAACTTACTTCATTCTGGAAACAAACAATGAACATCCAGACTCGTTACATCATACATAATGTGCGTTCCACCGTATACGCCTTGTCGGTGAACGAGGAAACTTTCTAATATTGGTAAGCCATTATTGATAACGAGATTAGGAATATAAAGTACTCCATTTAATTTCACACAATATTTAGAATTCTGCTCGTCTCTGATCTCCCATGTAACAGAATGCGAGGTACCCAAACGAGCTAAATTTCTTTAGAACTTTACTTTTTAAACTTCTGTAGAATAGTTCCATATCCACAAGTAGTACATTCACAGCGTCAAAATCGAAAAAGATATTCAAATCTTTATTAGTGGCGAGTCTCAAGCCATAAAAAGTGCTCTTTCGCCCTTGAATGAAGATCAAGAAATTTTTGATGCAACGCAACTTGGATGCAACGCAACGTGAATTCCATTTGAATAAATAAATTGTTAAACCGATTTGCTGTTCTTAAATCATTGATACTTCTAATTTCAACTGATGACGGTAGACGATTACGGAAATGATACGATGTTTCTTAAAATCCAAATTGCATTTAGCGGCAATGCCGCCTTGCACACCCTGGCCGCTACCCCTCCGCCCGGGCCGCGCGGAGTCCGGATGTCCAGGCCGCCTACCCGCAACCCCTGCACCCCTGTGTGTTCCTTGAACGAGGGCAACGCCACTCCCTTGTCCTTGCCTCCCCCACCTCCCCCACCCTCCTCATGGCAATGAGCGACTGAGCACTGGGCGGTGTAGCCTCTCATGTAACCATGCACTTGCAACAAAGGCTCATAACAAACTTCTTTTAATAACCAACCCGGAGTTCATATCCCTTCCGTTACAGACTCACTCCCAACATGTCATGCCGACATTCGAATATTTAAAATGAATTACGTATTGATGCAATTCACACTAATGTGCTCAGATCAATTCAACAAAATTCTACTTCAATGTAAATTTATGCCTTAGAATAGATCTTTTAACAACTAGTGTACGCGTGCGAGAACTCACGCATGCTAAATTCCCTAGTTTTCCTTTTCCATATTGAGAGGGGTAACGAAACGTATTTATTTTTTTGCATAATTTATAAAAAGGTAACTTCCAATGTATGTATAGAATTTAAAATAAGAATAAAGACCATTGAAATCGAAGTTTGAAACAAATTTTGAATAAAGGTTTATTCAGTATTATAGACATGCTATTGGAGCAGGTCACAACCCTTCCTTAAAACATCATTTGATGTAATTATTAAATCTTCCTTGACAGTTCGCTTTTCGCTTTCCTTGATAGTCACAAAAATACCACAAAAGCTTTTTACTCTCAAGAAAGCTACGTCACTAAACACGCTGACTTAAAAGTCAGCGAATCACTGCTGATAACGAAAATTCTGATACAGGTAAAACACTCGCTAACCTCGGCTAAACGTTAAATTAATGCTTTCACTGCACACATAAGCAATTTTCATCGGTATCAAGCAACTTTTTCTATAGAGACCTCATTTGTAAAAATCGGTTCTGTGAGAGACGCAAAAGGTATGTGTACTGAAATAATTTAGGAGACGACAGTACCGAAAGACTGATCAAATACCAGCAACTAAGCTTTCGATAAAGAGCATTTTTGTTTTTGCGTCATTATCGATTAAGCAATACCAATTCGAGACCAATATTATCGAAGCAAAGCGTCTCTAGACGCACGATATGCGAGTGAACAAAAGAGAATGGAACAAAAATCACAATAACAGAAGAGTGAAGATAAAAGGAAGGAAAAAAGAGTAGATAGAGACGAAAAAGGAGATACAGAAGAACCAGAACGGAGAAATAAGTAACTTTGAGCAAGGCCCAGTCAGAAAAATGCTGTTAAGGTAACACAAATAACAGACGAATTACGAGCAAAGTCCGCAAAGTGGAATCAAGAAAGAAAAAAGGAATAACTGAGCCTTTGCAGAACGACAAAGGGCTCCGAACGAAAGGTCAAGAGGCCAAGAAGGACGCCAGCGTGTGTTGGAGAGGGCAGAGGTCAAGCGAGGCACCTACACTTGCAACGAGATGAAACGAAGCTTTGTACTTTCAAAGGCAGGCGAAATACAACATGTAAAACATGCGATGGCTCCTCGAAGAGGTTCTGGCAGCGGCCTTTCAGATCCCTTCGAGAGGCTCTTGAACGCATACGATCAAAGAACTGCTGAAGAACATACGTTCCCAAAAGGCAAGCATACGCATACATATTTACGAAGGCAAAAGGCAGAGAAAATCAGTGTAAGTCTTCGGGATGGACGACCGGGGTTTAGTGGATAGACCACTCATATCCCACCTTCCGGTCGACACATGTGGAATTTATGAGCAATACTAAAAGTTCAAACCTGTGGTTCGTTTTCCATTACCCAGGAAAAAACTTTATTTCGAAATGTTACTCACATTACATTGTTGATACTTTTATTCATCGTCCAACTATATATAGTCGAAGGGTGGGAAAGAGATTCTGAAGCTAAAAGGAAACGTGTGATGACTGTACTTCGCCGCTGTACGTTACATGGTTACATTTTTTACTGTTTGTGACAAAAATAAATAAAATATCTGTGGTGGACAAAGCGGGTTCTCAGGAGGCTTCGGAGTTCTCTGGCTTTTCCGACCTCTGCTTCTCAGTCCACCTCTGCGCTATTGTCGTTCAAATCATCACCCATCAAATCCATTCTTCTTCGGGAATGGCCGAAAAGTCTAAGGGAATGAGGACTGTACTAAAGAATATAATTAATACTCAGATCAGCATTACATGCTTCGTGGGTGTGCAAACAATACAATGGAAAATTTTATTTTTATTTTATTGAAACCCTGTTCCCCGGTTATCTTGACAGCTCATACCGAATACGAAATTAATTATAAAGAAGATAATGAGTACATTGAATATCGCACAACATATTAAATTTTAATTCTTCATATAATAGGATGTGAACCTTACGACAGAGAGATTTTTCATGAAAAATCGCAAATCCGGGGACAGTATTACGGACTCTTATATTATTAAACGCTTCGAGCGATGTCGCTTTTTTTCTTCTTTTTCTCGAATTTAATACACTTTTGTTGGCACGCGAGAAAACTAATTTTGAACAGAGTTTACTTCTCTGGCCAAATTACAATCAGTACCTTATTAGACAATCTGCACCGAAAACATTAATGCGAAGCGAATTAGTGTGACCAGGAACCGCTGCTGTAAGTTGCCAATCAGCAAAGAGCAGTCGTGAAAAAAACGGCCTCTCCACAGCTGCAGGTATTGAGAGCAGCTCTTCCGCCCGAGAAATCGACCGACGCCCTGATGACTCCTTCACCAACAAATTCCCCATCAACGATTTACTAGAGGCGGCCGTCAAGGTCATGCAAGAAAAGGAACAGGGCTTCCGAGAAAAGGTGGCGGCGCTGTGCGTTGCGTAATGAGACCCAAACAACGGGCTCAGGACGGGCGTC
Source organism: Gryllus bimaculatus (assembly GCA_017312745.1). Classification (NCBI taxonomy): domain Eukaryota; kingdom Metazoa; phylum Arthropoda; class Insecta; order Orthoptera; family Gryllidae; genus Gryllus; species Gryllus bimaculatus. Next base: position 3,780,813 of record BOPP01000127.1, on the reverse strand, counting down.
CGCTTCTTCCAGCTGGCAGCGCTCCTCGCTCGCGGCGTGGGCGCAGGGGCTGGAAGCGGCGGGAGCACCCCCCCCCGCGGTGTTACATGACATGAGCGATGCACAGGGGCGGGCTTCCCGCCAGACACTCGCAGCGCAGCGCAGCACGCCTGCCTGCCCGGCCCGCGGGTAAGGAGAGCTCTTGGCGCGAACGAGTATCTCACGTTTTTTACAAATCGAGTAAAATATGCTTGTGACATAATTAGAATTAGGCTACAGTTACAGAAAAATGGGCATTTTTAATACAGTGAATAGGGATCTTACTTATATGTATTTAAGAACAAAAAAAAAATCAATTTACATTGTGTTTTTGACCACTGCGAAAAAATACAACAAGCCAAAAGGTACGTAGGAAAGAACACGCGTAGAACACTCGTTTTTAAACACTTCATACAATTACATTGGCTGCGATAGCTCGGCGGCTACATGTGCATCTGCGTCAGGATTGGGAGGCCAGGGGCCCAATCCTGAGAGAGGCGAATTTCCTACATTAGGTAGCTAGCTGCACCGCATTCTATCACAGCCTGGAGAATTCTAGCAGCGAATGCCCTCATCCGTAGTTTTCTCTAATAAATATTTTTGAGTAGTACTCAAAAGAGCGACGGACCACCTCTAATTATTACTTCACTTTCTCATGGTTGTCCCCTCCTCTGCGGCCACACTACTAGGGCTCTCGATGCCGGCCAGTGAGCGATCTAATAAGCAGGAAACGATGAAGGATCAATGTGGGGATGTGTGGCAAATACGAGTATAACGGAAGGACCGCGAAAATACAAGTCCAGTAAGCACTTTGTCCATCACAAATTCCATAAGGAATGGCAGAGTATTTGAGCACACGACTCCAGTAGTGGAAGGCGTATGTGCTAGCCATTACGCCACGAGCCCACGGGAAATAGCATGCACTACACTTGAGAACCTCAGAGCGCCCGGAATTAATATTTCCTCATAAATTTAACTCAGCGTGGTAATTAGATGAAGGGGATCCAGAGGGGCAGCGGGTGTTCAATCAGAATAATACGTTTCACCTCGCATTGTATTTCCTAGAATGCAAAACCATGACGGGACTCTCAGCACAGAGCGTAAGCATGAGGAAGAGTCAATTAATAAATAACATAAGGAGACATCGATTTTGCAATTTTTAGATGAAATCAAAAGTAGGCTTTAACAAATATTTTAGAGGCATCTTAGGGCACCGTTAAAGGCCATGAATTACTTTTAATCCTCATGAAACGCCTCGATATGATTTTTTTTACCTAATGGAATAAAATGGCATTAAAAATAAATTCGAAACCTAAAGATAAAAGTTCGTTAAATTAGATATTACGATAGACGGACTTATGTACAAGTACAGTAACCGGGTAACCTGCAATGTTCATCTGCCCCTTACTGTTTGACTCCTGGTCCACCATCCTCCGTTTGGGACAAGCGAGGTCTCAATGGAGGCATCCCGGTCTGCTGATGGGGAACTGGCGTTTCATCGTATCCTAATCTAATTAGAAACCTCAAATTAACGTACGTTTAATACTGTTGAAATCGGAGACGCCACACTAAGATGGTACATAAATAAAACTGCACTTATACTAGAAAATCGTAGGGGCAGCAGCCACAAAAATCTGGAAAACACGCAAATACAAAATACAATATTAAAGAAAAGCATTTAACACTACACGCACACAACACAGGAAATCATGGAGAGAACGATCAGCGGACTCCACAGACAATTAACGATGTGGACTGTGGCGTCGAGCCAGGACGGCGCGAGCAGAATGCGCAAAGCGAATGTCTGTCATTGTTTGCACTACGAACAACGAAATGTCAGAGCAAAATGGCTGCGTTACTGTACACCGAAGTTTTATTTGAGTTGTATTATTCGGACGGAACTTGTCGCACACGATTTCAGGGTTCTTCTCGCTATCCAACACAGCATTATGCAAAGAAACTTTCTATATGAACTCTGGGAGCTGATGATCAATGAACAGATCGTTGATCTAAACCTCCTAAACTCCACAGCCTCTCCACACTTTATGAACCGTAAATCTTGTTGAAGTACTCACGTTGGCGGTTTCCCCCATTACTGCCTACCTTAATTACGAGTTGGGAGATCTAGTATATACACGACCAGATAGCTAGACAATCACGAATTTAACTTTAGGAAAGACCAACTTAATGAATATTTAAAAATATGCATTAGCAGTGACAACACATAGGGGAAATATTCATATCTAAAAAAATTACATTAAATATGTTGGAATAGCTAAAGTGTAATGGAATGACGAGCAAAACGATACGTCATTAATAATTTACTGAAACTGCAAAAGTTCCATTTTCTTTACACGATTGATCTTGAAAGCAAATGGGGAATTCAATATAAATTTACAGGTAATTCATTATTTTAAAAAAGGGGAATTAATTCTTGAAAACGACATATACAGGAACAATTGAAAACTCCTTTTCATTCACAATTCCATTTTCATTCCCACACAAATTGAAATTAAATAAAACTACTTGGAATTGCGACCCTTAGGTCGGCAGCCGGATGTATCAACTCAAGTTCACACACTACATTGCTGGTGAATTTGAAAAATTATTTACCAACACTTTTCTAAGAATTATGGAAAATGTGTCAGAATAAGGTACCTACGATACAAACCACACGACATATTATTAATAACAGATCTTCGAAGTTTTATTCGAGTTTTATTGTTCGACAATTAATGAATAGCGTAAGGTCAGCCACATTTATGGAAGGATTCACGGATTACACACTTTACTACATTTTCAAGATGAAATACATCATTGCAGTTTGCACCCCACAAAATTGCGGGAATTAATTGGGAATTCTGTCATTTGTAACGATCGCAGACTCCCATTCAGCAATCCTATCTTGCACATTAGACAAGAAGGTACACTCCCCAACTGCTACAGTTCCCAACTTCCGAACACGACTTGGAGTTAGGATTAAATCGATAAAACTGAATATAGAAAAGTTTCTTTGCAAGTGTACTTGTCATGCATTTCGAGCACGGGGGCAGGGGAACATCGAGATCGTTCTTACAGAGCTGGAACCTAATATACTATTTCTTTCCCGGTGTGGCATTTTTGTGCACCGTTTAAGGAACTTGTCAATAGTCACTACGGCACACTATACTCTAGAGGTTCTAAAAATCAATTGTTCGGTCGATTCTTCTCTTACAGCAGAAGAAGTAGAATTTTCACCGGCCGGTTGGAAACCTTCCACTTTAATGACTTTATCGGAGCCACTCAACTTTCACTTTAATAAGTAACCCAAAAACACTTTAATCTTGGAGACAACTTCTGCATATGCAAAGCCCGCCAGCAGAGGCCATCTGCCCCGCCTGCTGCAGGAAGGCAGCCGAGGACTGCGAGCGGCATTCTGCTTGCGCGACCTCGCGGGGCCGAGACGGCGAGCGTCAGCGAAGCAGTGCTCGCGAGGGCGATGGAGGAGGCAGGGAGGAGAGGACAAAGACCGCGAGGGAGGGGAGGGCGGGGCGGGGGCGGAGTTGCAGTGGCGCCGGAGAGGATTTGTAGTAACAAAGAGATGTGAGGCGGATGCACACGGCGGATAGGAGTGCAGGAGAGGAAGGGCGGGGCGAGGAGGTGGAAGAGGCGTGGGTGGGACAGAGATTGGGGGCAGAACCAACTAATATAGGCGCAACTAGACGCGTCGTTGGTCATGGGGGCGCGGGAAACGCAGCGCTTGTCAAATCACAAAGTGGTGCGCAATCCGATGCACATGCGCGGGGCGGCTTGTTTATTGTTGCGCGGGCGGGGTGGGGGTCAGGGGGCGGAGCGGCGGCGAAAGGAGGAAAGCAAGTAAACTCGGAAACGAGCGGAAGGCGCTGGAAGCTCCGGAAGGGAGGGGCGGGGCGGAGGCGTGGGCGGGGGGCGGGGGCGAATCGGGCGACGGGGCACGCTGGCTGCTGAGCCACGAATCCCATCCGACCTCGCCGCCTCTCCGCTACGGCGTCTGGCGAATCTCTCTCGCCGCCACCGTCACAACGCTTTTCTCCGTTGGGAATCCGTCACTACTCTTACTCACCCTATCGGCCCTGAACCTCTGTACAATCACGCCTCCAGACGCACTATCACTCAATTTACAACCGTCGCCACCTTTGTCTAGACACCATAAAAAACTACAAAGAAAACCCGAGGATATTCTCCATGTCAATCTACATCGAGCCCAGCGCTATTTGCATCCTAATCTCGTGCTCCTTACTCTGGAGCCCGAAGCCGCTCCCAATCTATTATTCCAACTCATGTTGAGCGTAGGGCACGTAAATGCAGGTCAATGATTTCATCAACTAATACTGAATGAATACTGCATTCAGCATCAATGAAGCTGAAGAGAAAACGGCGAGGGAATCTACAGAATCTGAGATACCCATTCGTCGTCACCCTGGTCCAACCCGTCTCCCGACACCGTATTTGCCATCTTATTGCCCAAGCGAAAGTCCCGATGGGTGGAACATTCAGCATTCGAAGTAAAGCCTCCGAGTCCCACTGGAGCCTTCGGAGCCAACCCTTACATACCAGAGGGTAACGTAATCCATCCTTCCCACCCTCGGGCTGTCCGTTGCTTGCAACTCGCAACACGGGCGGCGGCCCTCTCCTCTTTTGTCGATCCTTGCAATTGTACTGCAAGGTCTGGGATTACCAGCTTTCTTCTCGTCATCGCTCACTGTTTGAGCGTTCATCCAGCACAGCCAGCCTTCAGCCGCGCAGCTGCCAGGACGCTGCACCGCCGCCACCACCACCTCCAGCCTCTCAGTCGTACTTATTTCCCCCTCCCAGGTCTTCCTCATCTTCGCCCGGCGGTGGGGTCACGGCAGATTTGCCCTTTGCCGGGGCGGCGCGGCTGGCGCAGCGTGGCGGGCGGGAAGGGCGCGAGGCGCGCTCGCGGCTGATCAATACGACGCGCGAAGGCGACTCGCGATCGAGCGCCCCGCCGCCACTGCGCTTGCCCGAGCGGCGGGCCGCGACCGAACTCTCGGCCCCAGCGGCGCCGCGCCGCCTCGCCTCGCCTCGCCACTACCTGCCCCGCCCCCTCACGTGCGCCGCCCCACAGCGGCTTCTTTGACGAACAGCTCAAGCGCACCAATCAATGGACCGCGTGTTGAATGCGCAGCACTCTGGACAATACATCAAAAAGGTGTTGGTATTAAGGTAGTTGGATTGCGTTGGCTGAACAAAACAGTCGGCTATTTGATACCGATAATTTGAAGCGCATTTCCAAGACAACGGTGACACTTCGGCCTTTCAGCTCTACTATAAACATCACACGCCATTCTTTGAGTTCCGCCAAGTTCCCAATCCCACAAAGAGTCCAAAATTCCAATCCCTTTGAATCCCGCAAAAATTACAAATCATTTTACACAAAAAAAAGTACGGTTCTTATTGACTTTCTTTCCTTGCGTATCTACCTAAATATGAGCTTCACCTATTTATCAAAAGACACTCGCGCGCTTTCTGTTACAGGAAAAAGTCCTCGGCTGGAATTCGTTCTACCCCCTAAATCCAATTACATTGCTTTTACCGCAGCGTTTATGTTTTACGGAGATGTTCCGTTTCCTCCCTCTGATATTGCAACATTACTTCATTATCGGCTGTCGTAATTATCTCCGAACTATCGGTCAACACAGTCATCCCATGTACAGACTAGATTACGTTTCAGGTACGTAAACAATATTTGAAGTTTCTTTCGTACGAAAACTAGCCATCAGAGCATCCGACTACTAGAATTCTCCTCTGGACAGGTACTGAACTATACCTGTAGATATGTATCTAGTGTCGAAAATTTTGCCACGGTCCTAAAACCCTAGGAGACATGCTGCAGTGATGAATTCATGCCCTAAGCCAACTCAGCCGGTAAAACGGAAATGAATTTTTCAGCGTCCTGAAAGTGTTGATGTTGAGACCTTTTGAAGTCCGGAGGCAAGAAGGTTCTGAAAGGACATCAAAGAAATCAAGGAAGTGTGCAAAGAAGCATCAAAGTGATCTGCAAAAGTTCAACGAGGAGAAACGGAAGCGATGTAACTTTCACATTCACAGCCTGGTGTAATGCGAGATGCATACGGTATCACAGTTCAATAAATAAAAAGCAAACGCAAAGCCTCAGAAAACGGCATGGTGGAGTAAGAGAAACGGTACCACACCGCAGTTGTTTAACTAGAGAGCATGTTCGGCGGAGCGCAGCAGGTGGGTGAAACGAAGAGAGGCCATGCTAATTCGAAGAGGTGATTTGCAAAATGCTTAGCGCTGGTCAAAGTGGCGATTCTAATAAGACAATAGCCAACGCACGCGGAAGGTAATTAGAATAGCTCGTCGAGATATAATTATTAGAGTGGAAGACTCCGTGCGCAAGCTGGCGAGCGCGAGGTCACTGTGGAAGTGGGGGTAGGGGTATGAAAGCCGGATTAAACAGCACGGCAGCACGAACTAGGCCAGGAGGGGAAGACGACGAGGAGGGAGGATCGGAGGAAGAGCTTTTTTGTGTCGGCGCCAAGGGTTGGATGCCTCTCAAGAAGAAGACATGACATTTGAGACGCGACATGGAAGAAGAATCATTTGGCGCCGGAGGAGTGAATACGATTAGGAGGGTCACGGCGCAAGTTGGTAAGTTGAGTTGTCACTCAGGGTCCGGGGGAGGGGTCCCCAAATGGTCGGATATAGGTCCGTGCTGGAGGTAAGTAGTCAGGCTGTAAAGACGTTTGCGACGGGTCTTGGAGGGTAGCCAGATGGTGTGGGGTGTGAATACTAGTGCGGAAGAGGAGCCACGGCATCTCTTGACCCTGAACGATGGTCTTGTGCCGCTCGAGGCCAGAAAGCCTCGAGTTAGTCAGACACGGGCCGGGGGAGGGGGATACTATTCCTTTGCATCATTTGGGACCTGGGAAAAATTGCAGCTTGTCATTGACCCGTTCCCTACCAACTACCTCTTGTCACGACTGCAGGCGCGCTACATTTGCAATGTTTTAGTGTAGTAGATGCTGTGGAGACAAACAGTGGCGCAAGTATTAATGTACAGCCTCATGTGCACGTTTTGGAGAGGCCCGCCCGCAAAGATTTAGTGCAAATATGTGTCAGATAATTGCAAATTCCAGACACCGAAGGCTAGAGCCTTCTCACCTCAGTCAGCAAGTGCAAGAGAATTTTGTGTTAAAATAGTATTTTTAGGAAAAAATGCGTTGAAAGTACGCGAATCACACGCCCCAGCTTGTGTTATGCAAATGGCGGATGCCGAAGGCCGGGGCCTTGCCGCCAACGAGGAAAACCGCGAGCGTTAGGCTCTTGTCACATCACTTCTTTAGCCTAACGCGCATCCGATTGTGACATCACAAGTGGTAGATGGTGGAACAGATCATGAGCCGATTGCAAATTAAAATAATGCGTATTACACGCCTTAGGCCGCATGTAAGACTTGTGTTGTACTACATTCATATATGACGCGTCCGGCCATTGTCAGATGCCAACCAGGGGCCTTCGATGGGGACGCTGTGGAGTGCAGATGAAGGGCGGGCACCCAAGGGCGAAGGGGGCCGCCAGGAGGCGGGGTGGGAGGCGCGACCGGGGTGGAAGGTGGAGGCGTGGGCGGGGCGGGGTTGCGTGGGGCGGGTGGCGTGGGCGGGGGGTGCGGGGGTGCGTGGCGGGGGGTGCGGGAGGCGGAGGCGAGTCGGAGACGTGACGTGAAGGACGGGGGGTGGGCGGGGTGTTGCGGCGGCAGGCCGAAAAAGCCCGGCGGGCCGCTCCGGACCGGTAATAAAGCCAGGAGCGGGGGAGGAGCAGGCCGCTGCAAGATCCCTTTGTGCTCTTTGATGAGAGGTGGCTCACGGCCCGCCGCGGCGCTGATATGCGCGACGTCCTCAAAAACACTCGGGCGGGCAGGGCGGCGCCAGCATTACGCGAGGGCAGGGGGGGGGCGACGACGAAAGCGGAGAGCAAAAAGGCTACAGCGGCAGGGCTGGATGGACTCGCGAAAATAAGGACCGGAGGAGAAACGCGCGGTGCATCGCGGGTGGTCGGGGGAGAGAGGCTATGGCGGTCGAGAAAAAGAGCGTCAAGAGAACATGATGTGCTGGCGCGACGAGGTGGGTGGGTGGGTGGGTGGGTGTGGAGCGGTGATGGGGGCTGGGGACGGAGGCGGTGTGCGGCCTGGCGGAACAACAGAGGTGTTGCGAGAAAGATGAGGAAAAGACTGCAAATAGCTGCGCCCACGCCATTTGCGAAGGTGCCAGCTCGTTTCCAAAATGCCCTCCGCTGTAACGTTCAATCTACGCTAATTTATTTTCCATGGACGAAGACGGATCAGCACCGCCACAATACTTGCTCTTGCACTGAGCAACGATAGAGCGTTAATAATATTTGAAGATAAATGCTATATTTGGCAAGCGAAGCGACGTCAAGGGATAGGAAGAATTGTACTGTTTCCAAAATTCAGAAACTTTCATACCATCAAACCTCTAAGAAAAAAAAATCATTAGACATTATAGGAAACAACTGAAATGAATGTAATGAATTTCAGAGAAACATCACAAAAATAAAATTAAATGAAGCAAATATCTTAAAACAGTTTTGTGCAACTTACTACTTTAATGCATTACCGGATGTTAAAGAACTGTTGAAAAGTCTGGAACTAAAGACGAGAATCATTACCATTTTAAGGGTCTTTTTCTTGACAGGTTTGGGTAGATTTTTCGCCTTTTGAATCTGAGATAGACAAGCAAATTCCAACATGGAGTAAGGGAAAAAAAGAAGATCGTTCAGTGTAACGTGAGAGAGAATGAGAAAAAAACGACCCTTATTTCAATTTCTAAAATGTTAAGCAAAATATCGGTGGAAAAATTAATTTTCATTCGAGAGAAATAAAAAAACCAACTAGTGGTTCTACAGAATGGCACATAATTTCCCGTATTAGTTGTCTATTTCCATTGGTCTCGGCAAGCTATTTGAACTCGCAGCTTACTTTTGCCTGCTACCATCTATTGCCGCCCAAAGTACATTTTGTTTGGAAAATTTCTTATTTTTCGATTTACTAATAATAGAATGGAAATATTATTTTAAGAATATGAAAGAACAGTACAACTTCAAATTAAATGGAGATTTTTTTCTGGACGTTTTTAAGAAAACAGCGCTTACGCGCTACAGTATTTTCGAAAATTGAAGCTCTTTTTCACAGACAAGTTGAGTTTAGAAAAATTTCATTAGACGTACATTAACTCACAAATACAATGTTTACAAATTACTGCAAATATGCGTATTACTAGCGTGAGAGATATTAAATTCTGAAATTTTGAGCTAGTTTTGAAAGAAAACGATTGTGTTTTCGAGAAGCTTTATGTGACATTATTTAAAGCACACGTACTCATAAAAATAATGTGAGCAAATTGCTGTTAATGTAAATATTAACGACGTGGGAGGCAAGTAAAAAAACTTGTTTTTGCAATGCGCGAAAACTACTAAAATGTTTAAAAGAATGCACATGACCGTAGTGAAAGAACAAATTATGGACAACAAATTTTATTTGAAGAAAAATTCTCTAACTTTAATTTTGCTAACCGAATTGACCAATACTTCTACACCATTACCAACGTTCCATAATCTTAGTAATTGTGTGTACGATTACGAGACGATAGTGTAATTCATTAAATAATTAAACCTGCTATTGATTTTAAAAAAGAACTCATCAGCAGTAACACATATAATCTTAAGAGATGTTCATACTTTCACTAGTGAATTTTGCATAAGCCTAAGTGTACTGCTCTCCACAACCGGGTCAACAATCTCATTTGGCAACTGAGCTACAGGCTTTCATTTAGTTGGCGACAGCATTTCAATGTCCCCATCATTGCCGCCACAGGTGGTTTGCGGATAGAATCCCAGGTTTCCGCGTACAATTCTTTTATCTCATTTTTTTAAAAAGGCGGTTTTTCTACGCCGAGTCTCTTAGAAATAACATGATAGTAGCGATGATAGTTGAAGTAGATTTTTATCGTGGGTGGCGCCGGTGCCCGCAATATCCTCAGCCACGTAAGCAGGTACTTGCTTTATCGAATGTACTCTCCTCCTAAAAGTAAAAAAAAAGCTAATTATCGATCCAACTGAAGGACTCTTGTGCGGCGTATCCGACTTCAGCCACTGACCTTCAGACACCCGTTTGCGTCATTTTATTAGCGCGAATTTTAAATGCCAATATTATAACAAGCACTTGATAAAAAATTCAATCTTGAACACTTTCACCGTAGGGTTTTTGATTGGTTACCGTTGAAAATTGTCATTCTGTACCACTTTAAAAATGTTTCTCAACACTACTCGCTCTCCATGCAACATGGCGGCCAGCGTCTGGTCTGGATTTTCAAACGAAGTGCCCGTCTGTGATCACGTGGTTCATGGCGCAAACTGGTGCTGTGCAGAACGAGCGAAAATCGGTGCGCTGGAGAAACTCACCCATGTATTTCCACCATGATCGGAAAATGACAGGACTCAAGGAAAGCCTATTTCTTCGTCGTTAAAGAAGGCACCCAATTTGACGAATATACGAGAAAACAACTTCAGTGACGACAGAAAATGCAACAATCATGGGCGAACTATCGCTGCGTGCGATCACAAACCTGAATCGCACGATCATGTGCCTTGTAGACAATAAGGTGGTGCCAGTTCCGTCGAACAGTCGGTCGAGAATGGAGAGTCATTTTCATATGGCTCATTTGTTCAATAACTATTCGCGAAATAATCTCACCCAATGAGATGTTGTAGTTAAACAAGGAAAGAACGAGAGTATTGAAGCAAAATTTGCTACACAAACAAATCTGGATCTTCTGGGGTGGAATTTCAGCCAAGTGCAACAGGAAGCATCTGTGCAGCATCGACGCTGCCCTGGAATAAACAGAAAACGTCTTTCGAGAACAGGATGTTATCGCATTTACCCATCGTGCACATGTGCAAAAACCAGCGCGCCATCTTCCCCTTGCACACATAGACTGGTGCTGAAACGCTTATGTGGCTCGGGGCCATTCCACTCACTTCACACGTCTTATCTACACACCCGTAATTAATCACCGTCATTTAATCGAACAATCTCATATTACTGTTTTTACTCCTGGAACCTTTCCTTTTTCTTTACCTGTGTGCTTTCCGTTCACTTGTGAGAGAAATGTGGCTCATTTTCAGCATTGTCAATGCCGTAAATGAACCGTCAGAACCCACTTGCAGCAGTTCTTTTTGTTTCTTATTTCCCGATTTTCATAGAAATCCATAACGTTGTGAATAAAGATTTTGTATTACTAGATGAGTACAATCTGTTGAAATACAACCGAGAAGTGGAGGATGTCGTTTTTTGAGGAAGGGAATGAACGAAACACGAGAGGACTACTTGTTGAGTTTTAACCTCGCTATATTTCCTTCTAAAAACGAATGAGAGTTTTGGTAAACAAGCATTAATTCATTAAATATGGCTGATTTGCAGCAGGCTGTATGAAGGAAGGAAATTACAGATTTTCCCAGCTTTTTCCTCCAGGTATCGAGTTTTGTACCCACCAGAAGACTTGAAGATTGAGGAATCGGATGATCTATTTCTACGTGGGAAAGTAATGAAGGGTGTAAAAAATGTTTCAAAATCTATAAGGCTATCACTAAGCAAGTAACGTTTTAAGGGACCATACCCAAAAGTACCTTTAATCTATGTAATTTTGTACTCTGTCGTCGTATCTGATAGGCACTGAATAGCTTTCTTCAAAAGGAAAATATCGAAGTTTTCTGTAAAACGCCCAGTTGTGTCGCATTCAGAAAGACTTGCATGCCTGTCGCACGAGCACTTAGTATTCCTGGCGGGCGCTGCTGTGCGCTTCCGCCCGATAGCCCTCGACGCCCCTCGGAGACGACGCCTGCGCTCGCAGATACCGCGCCCCGCGCCCGCGCCCCTCGCTCCGCGCGATGCGACCGCGTACTTCTCGCAATGGCTTCCGAAGACGGAGACGCTGGCGCGAACTCGCCCTGAACTTGCGGTGGCGCATGCTCTTTTTCTTCTATTTCTACATTTCTTCTTCTTCTTCTTCTTCTTCTTCTTCTTCTTCTTCTTCTTCTTCTTCTTCTTCTTCTTCTATTCCTCCTCCTCTTCCTTTGGTCCGTTACGGCTCCGATTCATCTGGTATCTCCATTGCTTCGGCGGGGACAAACATTTTTTTCGTTATTGTGGTCTTTCGACCTCCCACTAAACTGAAAAATTTCCTTCACACACGGTTGGGATACATTATTTCAAGGTGTTGGGTTGATTTTGACGTAAGTTTCTTAAAATACGAATTTAAAGGCTAGTAGAAATAACAAAATAAGCCATGTTAGTATCTCGATTTTCGACGAAGTGTGTCAACTTGCTACCGCCCCAAACCCTACATGAATATCAATAAGACGTAGAAACAATTCAAGCCACATTTTCCCGAAAATCACAATAATTATATTTATAAATGGCGGGAGACTTGTCTCTTATCTCATTGGTGCCCCACTTCTTTCAGTTATGTTTGTGTTTGTATCAAGAAACCGTTGATGGCGTCCGACGATTCATGCATCAGTTGTTTACAAATAATTTTAATATGTCAACGACAAATTATCACCCAATTGTATTTTTCCAATCCTGTCGTTTTGTGTTTCGTTTTTCTGCGTTTACGATTTTCAAAGAGCGTAAAATTTCGACGTGCAATGTAAAATGAGTGACATAGACCTATCAACGTGAAACATTGAAGACATTTTTGAAAAAAAGACATGCGGGCCCCTAATGAAGAACCTCAAAATCCAAAAATCCGTTTCAAATGTATTCTCATCGACTTTGGATAGATTGATTGGGGGCAATCATGAGGAACATCCTGAATACTGTTTACACGCTAGTATTGTTCACAGACGTCAAACACACGTTTTGACAATACTGCGTTTTCGGTAATGAGGGACCCTACAAAACGCGAATATCCGCCAATATACACACCCCGATGTTTTGCAGCCTAGCGTAACTTTTTCCACACTAGATGCGCGGGAAGTAAATCTCAATGTCGGCATGAAGGACGGCTTTTGTTATGGAACGTGCCGCTTCTTTTGAATCCCCAACCCCCGCCTCGCCCACGCACTTCCTTCCGCCCCCCCCCCCAGAAGGCACGCGCCTCGTTTGCTTATCGAGAGCCGCCGCTTACCACTTATCGCCCGCAACTCAACGGGGGCGGGCGGCCCCTGCTGTCGAAGCACGCGCACGTTCATTACATACGAACACGACGGTTCAGAGGCGTCTTGTGAAATATTAACTGAACTCGTGTACTACAGTAACGGCACACAATGTTACATTCCGGGGAGGGCAGCAAATAACTTTTCGATCATGTTCCACCGCACACTAATAACGATGGTTGTATCGCGAACAGTGTCCTCTTTATTTTTACTGGCGCTAACACTTCGTTTTCGGCTGGGACTATACGTGTTCTGTTCAGCCGTGTTCATGTTTTCTTACAAATAATTTGTCATTTAAAAATACATTTGCGGGAAAACACAGAGTGACATCATTAACTAAAACTAGAATAGGATAGGGTAAAGAATCTTACATCTCCGCTACTAATCCTGTGCCTTTGCCCGATTTCCACTTGTAAGTACTATTGCTAGGAAATTATCCCGAGAACCGTTGTTTACAATTCGGTTCGGAAAATAGTAGTGTTCGCGTAGCGAGCCTGTAGACGCTAAACATGATTTTTTGTAGCTTGCTTGTGAAATTATGGTGGCCGCAAAAAAGGATTTTTCTTCGCGTTATATGGTTGGAGGTTTGTTACTGTTTCTACGTTACGATGACATCAATGAAGTTATCTAAAATTCTCTTGTTACCCCCAAATCTTGGAATACCTTGTGAGTGCCAAATTTCATTCCAGGTACGAACAACACAGCGAAAGCTGATAAATTATAATCACAGAACTTTATGTCAACTTTATAGAGGGATAAAATTGTTGCGAGACTACAGCCAATATTCCTCGTGCCAATTAGGCTGCTAATATTTAAATCCGGATTTTTACGTATCTTCCTTTTGACGTAACAGAAACGAAAGCGATATGTAACCATTTTACCACACAATATTTCCATGAAGAATTTTCCAAAACTTCCCATTAATTATTTTCTAAAATTCTGATTTTTTCAATTTTCGTCACAATTCAACCAGCTTTACAGCGCACAAAAGTAAGCGCAACGAAACAGTAGTAAAATTGTCGTGACTAAGGTAAGGATGGAATTCTAAATTAACGAAAGGGCGAGGGAGGAAATTACCCTAAAAGGAAACGACCGCAGAGGCATTCAATTTCGACCCATCACCCCCGACACACACCACACACAACACAACAACACACACACACACAACACACACCACACACACAACACACAACACAACACACACTGCTAGTCGCTCGCAGACCACTGCAAGTGCCGCGGCGGGGCGGACGCCGTCGATCCCGCGCGCACGGAAAGGTGGCCGGCCGAGGGGCGGGGCATGTTTTATTCCTTTTCTCGCGACCGCCGCCAGCCGCCGCGTCGTGGCCCAGGTCAGGGCGCCTGCCCTCGGCGCCGCACCGCAGCCCGCGCGAAAAACGCACGCGCCCACGGAGCACGGGTGCGCGGTGTACAGCAACTGGTTGCTGCCGGGAAATTGGCTTTTCTCTGTTAGCCTTTGGCGAAGGCGTGTTGGGGTACGGAAAAATGAGTGGACACAGCGTGACGCCATCGCGATATCTCCACAATTTCTGGGCTACCTCCCGAGATGATACCCTGATAGCCAAGTGGCACTTCCAGTGAATAAAGCGATTTTGTGAAAGGTTTCCGTGTTGTTCCGGTTCCCCAGCTGCCTCACTGCAGCATTTCATCCTGAACCGCGCCATCATCGTTCCACCTAGCCGTCAATTCGTTTCTCATTCCAGTTTACACCACTGTAAGGCTTACATATTGGAATTATAACGAACAACATCCCTCAGAGGGCGTAGGCGTACATATTCCTTTATCATGATCGCCCAATCCAAAAATGTCCTGAGTTTTTAATTAAATTGGATCATTGGATCACGGATCTACACAGCTCTAGAAGGTAACGAAGCTCAGCGTTGTTTTTTGGCGTATCATATCAAATCATTTCCCTATCATTTTTGTAGCACAAAAATAAAAACAACATCCACGAACTACCCAATCCTCGAGATACACGTACATACGTAAGCTCGTATTTTGCTCCCGACATTTACGTAGTTTTCCTAGAACTAATGAGTTGGAAGATGCATATCCCACTAATGCTCAATTTCACGGACCCATTGACAGAAAATAACCACCCTCAAGGCACAAAAAATATAAAATATACGTCGTTACTAAACATAAGGGTTACCGCAAAGTCTGGCATCGTAGCCCGCCTTAAAGCGACACACAGCAGGGAAAAAGAGATCGTGTTTGCGAACGCTACTAATGTCCGGCGAAGCGCGGCATTTGAGCCTTATCTGATGAGTGGCGCAGTCTGTTTGCGCGCTCTGGCTGGACAAACAGTCGCCACTCACTTGTTGCTCCACATGACGAGGGCAGGCAAAGGGATGCGAGACGACGGAGCCTTCAAAAAGGGAAGAATGTCCACACACATCCAGGCGTGTGTATATATACACACACATTCACACTCTCGGAAAGAATCGAAAGCATAACAGTAGGATGTTGACGTAAAAGGTCGAATGGGACACATTATCGAGATTTGTCCAGGTTTGTTATATTCTTCATTTGAATATTTCTCAAGAAATTAGTTTACTTCAGGACAAATAATTTATCTTAATGTACCATTCACATGTACGTGGCACACTTTTTCTTCATGCCAGAGCAAATAGATTAGTTATCGACCGATTTAATTGTCGCAATTAAGCAATCAGAAGCTTCAATACCAAAAATCAAAGTTGTAACGAAGCTCCTGATTGGGTAACTGCGTCCAGCTCATTAACTGTCAAAAGACACAATAATTAAATTACTCAATTTTACTGTTTAGCTACTATTCTGCTAACGACAAAAAAAAACAACAACAAAAAATACACTTAATTATTTATCACTACATTAGTTTTGTAATGAACTAACTTAGCACTCGTACATCAAAAACAAACAAAAAACAATAAAACAATTACTTGCTAGGGGTAAAATAAGAAATAATGCATTTCTTGTATTACCCTTCGCAAGCCAAGAATATTTTAATCCGCATATTCTATTGTGTAATCTGGAGCTGTGACATTCGCCCAAATTTTAATTGTTACTGATTTCGCCAAAAATAAAGGAACTTCAGGAAACGGCAAAAGATAGGGTCACAACCAGTAAGGTTGGATCATGTCAAGAAAAAATCTATTAGAGCTACTTTAATAAGGCAGCAGCAAAAAAGGTAAAATATCTTAGCCTAGCAAAAAAGGTATGTAAAATTTGTTTACATAAACGTTTCGCAACAAATTCTATGTAATCACCGCAGTGTGTGTCGTCTAGACATCAAGACATCGTTACCTTTTTCGAGAAGTTGACTTACGTAACATCCGCAGTCAGATTTTCTGATGCAGATCCACTGTCATTGCTAAATACTGACCTACACTTGGAGCAAATCACCTTGAACAGCTCACAATGGCAAGAACACTGAACCATGGCCGTCAGCGGCCTTCTGCCCACGGAAGGCAGCGACCTTCCGAGAACAACGCGGATATCTCCGGGTGATGAGAACAGACGGCGCGCCGTTAACATTTCGCGACTGATCTTCTCCAGGATGCACTCGAAATCCCACCGCCGCTAGGACTCGAATGTGGTCTCCAGCTACACAGCTGGGTGGGCATAGCATTAGCTAGATGGGAATTTTAGAGGCCTGTGCTCTCATAAATCATGCCCGTGCTTTCCTTCTCCGAACTCCTCCACCCGTTTGCTCAACCAATCGAGTTTTTGCAAGTCGTGAATTTGGAAACGTCAAAAATGCACGTATTTAAAGAGAAATCCTTCACTACTAGCTACGCCAGGGAAGCGAGAAGAGATCGGCAGCGCCTTATTTTGGTGTAAAATGCAACAGACATTTGGCATTATCGGCACTCCACGATGGTTTTGTTAATCGCGGTAGGCGAAGGAAAAAGCTTCATAATCGACTTGGAAAAAAGCGGAAGCGCTTGGACGGCAGCGAGGCTAATTAGCCACTATATGCTAAACTTAACTCATCTAACTTCATTTGTGCACTGTCTTGAGGTAGCACTCATTGTACAACGCATTCCACATGTGTTCCAACCATTTATTAGCTTAGGCTGTTTGCAAACAACCAATACACACAAACTAGCATTCCGCATGATTTTGACAACTCCAGCTTTAGTGCAAATACGCGAATGTTAGCCCGACGCTCGAATTAGGGCTGTAGTGCTACAGGAAGGACTGCCATTGGGAAATGGCATGGACTCGTACTGTTCTTACCTACCACCTTTCTGCCGATTGTATTTCCTAGCTATATAACAGCACACACGAAAGTCCATATAATGGACATCAAAACACCTTCAAAATGGCTTACTTTATGGTGTCATGTGGAGGCGCAGAGTAATATCAGTTTCCAAGCTCCAACGTTTATTACGAAATAAAACCTCCAGCTGAATGGTCCAAATGTCTTCTCCAGGAGTTCGAATGACTTTTTCACACGACCTTACAATATGTCTCTAACGCATTATACAGAGAACGGACAAAATATTTTAAAGTAAGTACGAAAGGAACACACGATAACTCTCAAAAGGTTTACTGTTACCGAATGAGTTCTTGATTCAGATCTGCGCCTACAGTCAATGTGTCCTGTCCTCCTCGCAGCACGGCTTCATCAAGAATACACAGAGATCGCGGGAGAGAGCGTTAGCTAACTCTACAGAAAGAATTAGGATGTACGAAACGACCAATCACAATAACCAACGGGGAGGGGGGTCATATTTACTTGGGTATGATAGGGCATTTATATTATAGCAACGCATCAACCTCTTCCAAGAGCCAACCGCATATCCTACACAGGACGATCCATGACCCCAATACTTTCATTGTTCGTGCTTCATCTTCTAAATAGACTGTTTGGTAACTGAAATCTCTGAAACTCGAAATATTTGCCAGCTCGAATTCCCACGCCCAGCTTCGAGACATCGAGGTTCCACAGCGCACCTAGTTAAAAGGGCATTCGTGCCTTTCAAGCCGTCGGACTAGTCCACGTCCAGCCGCGCAGACGGGAAACAGACGAATTGCCGAGCTCTTCCCGCCGTACACCTACGCGCCCCCGCCTCTCAGCGGTAATTTTTTTCCCGCTCACCCGAATTTCCGGAGGAACAGGTGGCAGGCTCCGGCGCGCGTGCGGAAGCGGGGGAGAGGTGGGGTGTGGGAGGAGAGGGGAGGGGAGGGCACGCGAGGAGAAGGCGGATCGATCGCGCGAGGGCGCAGCCGCTGCAGCAGCTCCGCGGCCAGCGTCCACCTCGCTCTACCTTCGTTACCATCGCCTTCGCCCTAGCATCATTCTCCGAACTACACGTCGTCCCGTTCTAGTTCTCGCCTTCGACCTGGTCTGCGCTACGATCCCGCTCCTCCCCGCCTCCAACAGGCGGCCTCCCGGTCGCAAACGGAGCGTTACAACTCGGCGAAGGACTCGCCACACCGGCTCAAGTGGAAAAGACCCTCGAAACCAACTCGAAAGAAAAGCACCAGCGATACATTTGTTTTGGCTCAGTCTTGCTTCACTGTGCGGCTTGGCTCACTCCGTGGGAAGAGGCAGTGTATAAACGTCGTTTAAAAAACATGATTACAAAAATTCCTATCCCTTTGTTACAAATGATGGGATGAATACCACTTTTATTTACCATACTACAAAATATGAACTATTGACTAAAAAATATTCTTTCCTGACACATTTTGCGGACACGCTCTGTGTGTGTGTGTGTGTGTGTGTGTGTGAGAGAGAGAGAGAGAGAGAGAGAGAGACTATGTGTGTGTGTGTGCATGTGTGTGTGGTTACGGGTAGAAGCTGATTCGTGAT
Source organism: Gryllus bimaculatus (assembly GCA_017312745.1). Lineage (NCBI taxonomy): Eukaryota > Metazoa > Arthropoda > Insecta > Orthoptera > Gryllidae > Gryllus > Gryllus bimaculatus. Next base: position 3,761,738 of record BOPP01000127.1, on the reverse strand, counting down.
TGAGAGGTCACAGTTCACACACACACACACACACACACACACACACACACACACACAAACAAATTTTACGAGCAAAAAACCTTTTACTTTGACTCGTGAGCTTTCGAAATAGATCGTTATTGTAATTTTACAATGTATTATCCTGTCACTAATTTACCTTTTCAAATAAGATTTGTGGAGCGTGTAGAACTCAAAATCGTCTTGAATACATTGCCATCATTCCCCAAATTAGTGTGCGTGGCGAAAGAAAGAAATTGGCCGATGGAGGCAAACTTGATGCAGCATCCGACCTCACTTACAGGAATGTGTGATCACTCATTTAAGGATAACGACACATTGTGTTAATAAGAAACGGTCACTTCCCGAACACTCATAATGAGTGACCACAGTAAATTTCTCCCCGATTCTCTGTTACTGCTGGGCTAACATGTCTGTGAATAATGAAGGCATTTTAAGGGACTTCCTGGAGCACGCGGCAAAGGCGGAAGCAGAGCAGGACTCGGACCTTCTGCTTCGTAATTTAGAACAAAATTCATATTCGGAGTTCTAGACGGGCGCATTATTACACAGCAATATTAATCACATCTTTATACTTAAAACGCAAGGGAATTCGCATTAAAAAAATTGCGTTTTTCACTCAACCACAAATTACGTGATTTTTTCTTTAAATCAAAGGTACAAGAACTCTGATGTATTAATTTGCTCTTATCTTATCTACAATTCCAAATTTGCTGCTAGCCTCACTACCCGCGAACTCCCCGTATTTTCGATAATTTCAAAAAGTTAACATTTCTAAACTATAAAATTGACCATAGAGATTTTTGTCTTAAAATTTGTTCTAAAAAAATCAGGTCTCCAAAACTGTCACGTACATTTAAAAAGAAAACTAACAAGTAGCTTTCGCGTGATTTCTGCTTGAAATTAATGAAATTTATAAAACATTTTCTAAAAGGCACTTCAAATTTCTTCTTTAAATTATTCTCACAGATACGAAAAGGGGCGCGTAAACGAATGGCGCAGGTCTCGGTTTCGTCGAACACTGAATTTTAGAAAGTAGCAAATTTAGAAATAATGGGACCAGGTGCTGTTGTAGCATCGGCAGTTAATAAACGCTTTGCTCATAAATTTCATATTCCTCTCCTTCGTTAAGGGTTGAAAAGTCAAGCGGTTTGCTCAAACGTCGTATATCATAATGAAAAACCGCACCCCTTGCCCCGCGCCTGACAGATGTCGTCCCAGGGGATGGCGGACGCTTCCAGGAGCCGCGCGCAGGTTGTCTGGCTGCCTGCGGCTTCGCGTTTGTTGGAGCGAGTTGGAGGACGCGGGGCGGGGCGGGCGGGGCGGGCGGGGCGGGAGCCCCAAGGAGGCGCTCAACCAACTCCAAGAAGTTGCCCGCGGGCCCCGGGCGCGCCTGCGGGGGCGGCTGGCAACCGCGGAGGTGGCGCGGCACGGGACTTACCCCACCCCCGACAAGAACTTGCGTTAAAAAGGGAGAAAAAATCGATCTTTCGTTTCGATTTCTCGTTCGTCTCGCAAGTCTGAGCCAACGAAGCAAGATAGATTTTTTTTTCATAAAATTACTTATGGTTTCAGGATGCGCTGTTACAAAAGGTTTCTGGTAGGACGTCCTTATAAGCAATAAAACATTAAAAACCAATCGTATCGCAATGAAATGATCCGTTATGGAGAGACAAGTTGATTGATCAGCAACATTGTCATAAGCATGTATTTTGCCGATACAACCCAAAACAAACTTCAAAGGAGGCAACTCCTAATCTAGCCGCGCCGCGCCGCTTGTGCTTATGAATCTAATAGTAATACAAAATGTTTATCTTGCAGAGTCACGTCGCATCCTGTCTGATTGTAACTTTATAATTTTCTCACATCCTCTTTGTGAGTTAAAAACAATACCTATCCCTATTCGAACGGAATAATTACACAGAGAGAGCCCTCGTAAACATCAGGCGACATTTCCGAGAGCGACACCACCTTCACGGCTGAAGGAAGAAAAGTAAAACATACAACAACCCTGAACACTCGGTTTAGATCTGAAAGAGAAGAAAATATCCAAAAGAAAACGCCACCCCAGTTTGAACGCTGGCCTCCCATTGTTCGACCTCGCGTAAGCATTTGCCGCCACTCCCGCCTCTTCCGCCCTTTGTATCAACACAGCCAATCTGTTTACAGCCTGGTGTACGCGCGCACGGAAGTTGCACGAAAAAGTCGTAAAATGGCCATCTTTGTCGTCGACCGAGCTCGAAATACTTCAGAGACTGGTTTGAGACCAAATATTATAACATGGATTCATTTCAAATTTTCGATCTGAAATGTAAAACAATTTCGTTTTCCCAATTGCAATTCTTGCTGACATTATACAAAACACCGTATTTCTTTCCAATAATAACGAAACTTACTTGGATTTTGCACCTAAAAATAAATCCACACAATATAAGCGCATATTTATACTTCACTTCACCTGTAATCCCTAACACTAAGGATTTTTGTTTAGAAAGAAGTTCCAGCTTTGTAACCAACATTTCATGATTTTCTTCTTTAAATGAAAGACAGTGGGCCCTAGATGTATCAACATTAGCTCTGATTTTTCTTAGATTCTATCGTACTGACACTGAAGTTTTTATCTTAAATTTAATAGAATGATCGTTTATTTGCAGTCATACATTTGTCGACATGCAGCGCGAGGAAGCATTTGAGTGTGGAATTACAGTTGGAAAAACTAAAATAGCGACTTTTACGAGTTCGAAGAATGTTTTTGAGTGCCAAGATTAGCGAGGGCATATAAAAGCATTGTCCACCAATCTTATAATATATGTCACCCTTGACATACAGAAAACTCATCGATTACAATGATAGGTGATCCTTTACGTTTTTCAGTGAAGATTGACAGCAAAATTCCTTTGCCACAGTTAACGACAGCATATACGTTCAGATGATGGTAAATACAAAACATTTCAATTACATACTCCGAAACATGTAAAATCATGTCCAAAAACGTGTAATATATTATATGTATGTTCCTCCCTCATTACATTAGTCTTCGAGAATAAGCAGTGTATAACTTGAAACAATATTTTTGGAGTTTTCGATTCCACGTGTCGTGAACATTTATCATTTTTAAACTTTTCTACTGCTCTATCTTTGGCGATGCAATTGCAAGGGTTCAACTAAATTGTATTAAAAATATTATTTCAAATGCTGCAAATTTTCACGATGTTGTCTAATTCAGAATTAGTTCATGAAATGAAGTTTCAACTACAATAATATTTACAGATTATTTGATACTTTAGTCCCCCTCTTTGCTTCCGTCTTGACCCTAAGGAGAATACAGGTAGGGATCCTCCGGAGGGGGGGGGGGTTCGCACCCCGCCAGCAGAGCGCCCAACCCGAGGCATGCGGCTGCTGGCGCCAAGGCAGCCCTGGCTTCTGGCCGCGCGCGTGACTGGGCCCCCGGCTCGGCTCTGCCTCGGCGCCGCAAGGCCGCAACGCCAGGCCACAGCACCTCCTCTCCCCTCAATAAATGGGGACCGGGCCGATTCCGCATTCAAGAATGCGGATCACTGGATGAACTTCCGAAAGTAAGTAAAAAAGGGCGTTGAACGTGGTAAAAAAAATGTAAACACGGTAAAATTTGCGTCAAACAGAAACAAACAAATTAAATTTATGTACCTAAAGATTCATTACTACGAAACTCGAATCTTGGAGTTATCATACCGAATACATATTGGAGGACACAGTTTCAAATTCGGTAACTTTCACGTTTTTCTGAAATTGAGTCAATGGCTACAGTTTGGGAATAGAAGTTTGTGTACAATAACACAGGTTCCTTACAACTCGTGAAAATGCCACTTACTGTAATAAAAAATCGAAGAAAATATCAGATAGACAGTTGTCACCCTAATGGCGAACGTACCTGCATCACAGGATGCATCAGATCCGACCTTATGCAGCTCTCATATCACTGTCCGCGTGCCAATGTCATTCCATTATTTAGTTTTCGCTTAATTCCATTATAGTAATCTGGGCTGAATTACCTCCACATCTTTACTAGCAACAAATATTTTGTACCACATTTTCATTATTATTCACGATAATTACAAACAATACGTATACGGCGATCGAGGGTTTCAATTTATATTATACAGTATCTTTATGGCGACAGTGATGTTGCACGTTTCCCCTTTACAAGTAGTGCTTAAAGTTCATGGTATTGAAAAATTACAAAAAGTAGAACACAGCAGGGAAGAAAAATTTATGTAAATGAGCACATGTGAACAATTGAAGGGCGTATAGTTTCCAAAGAAAGCGCGATGCACCAGTATGAGTTCGTGACAACATGATAATTGACACCCCAATGTAGCATGACCTTTACCATTACCTTTTGTAAGATCACGTCATACATATCCAAGACACTTCAAAATTGATAAGCTGGGTTATGTACAAACTACTTGGAGGATCTCCAATACTAAGTTCAAAGTTATTAGAAGCAAAGGCGGTGCCTACAACTATGCATTCTCAATGGTGATTAACCTTGCCAAATCCAACAGTAACCGGAAATCCATTATTTTATCCACATATATACCGACCTCGAAGACGTTTCACCCAATTATTCTCACATGCCATTACTCCACACCAGATTTCCTGAAGTCTGCGAAGAGACCTCGGGCAATTCTCGAGCCCGTTATCTCATCCTCCACGTCACTAAAAAATCAGAAGCCAGAACTACGGTTAGCAAATCCATGCCACCAATATTGTTTAGTGATCCACAAGAAGTAATCAATAATAAAATGTCTTATTCAACTGCGGACTATCTGAGCACATTAGCAAAGTAAAGAAGAAATGTTCAAGGGGAGAGGGGGAGGGGTAGAAATCGAAACCGTGTCTCGCGCACGGAAAGCAAGCACGCTAGCAGCATGACACCCTTCGCTCTCACGAACTGCTTCAACAAAACATGCATACACAACTGTTTCCTATTTGTACGAACTAAAACAGAAGTCCAACAGAATAAATACAAGTAGACATGTCATATGTTTCAATGATATTCGACCTAATGAATCGAGCAATAAATATAAATGTAACTTCGAATTAACTTCACCCCATAGCACGTCATACACAGTTTTAAAATGTTTTTGACGTAAATAAATAAAAATAAAAAAGCAATTTTCCTAAATTTGTGGTTGACGCAGACCACATCAGTTTTATGGTATTGATAGAAAATATTAAAACACAAGGTGATAACCAATCAAAAATGACGGATGAAATCGAACTCCAATATTAATAACTCACAGTAATTCAATTTCTTTGACTTTAAATTGACTGTTTTTTTTTTAAATTTAAACTTTCCTTAATATCAGTAATACGTCGTCTTCGAGACAGCGAAGCGATTTTAGGGAGACGGCTGAAGGGGCCACCATGTGAAATTTTGTGGTAGTTGCGATTGTTGCTATGTACAATGAATGAATCGAATTTGGTTCCTCTGGTATTTGTTCCAATCGTTCGGACACACTGCGTTCTTGAAAGCCTGTGTATCGAAGATTAGGCAGCAGCCGGCCTGTTCAGACATTTTCCAATTATCTTTAGAAGGGACAATTTGTCTAATATAAGAATACCCTAAAACATTTTTACTTTATCATATTCGCAATTATATAAGGAGTAATATGTGTAAGTATGTAAAGAGTAAAATACGAAGTATAGAAAAAGTTATGCAATGCTGCGGCAAAAAATGGGAAATTTTAAACAGAAAAACATTGTCGTGTCATGCTACAAAAAAAATGATAATTTTTTTTCTAATATGTAGTAAATTACTTGCTCTTACACTTTGAGCAGTCGGAATCCACAATTTGTGGGGCCTTGATACTAAATTTATGGAGAAATGCTTGTCCGTCTGTAAACAACACTAACGCCATCAAACGTCAACAGACATTTTTTACAACCAATTTTCAAAAATTTAAAATAATGCGAGAAATTATGAGCTGTTGTAGCATCACTAGTTGAAAATGTGAAATGATTCACCTCTTCATGGCAGTCGCTGGTCTTCTTGGACTGAAAGAAGGAAGCAATTGGGAAAAAACCTAAATAATGTTTTCAGTTCATCGGCAACGCGGGTCGGCGGATACTGACGTAACTGACAGCCGATTGGCCCAGAGCCTGCCGTTGCCATGGAAACTTAAGACACGCCACCCACCTGTCAATACCACAGTCTCATCTCCCGCAGAATAGATTTTTCCACAGGAAATGCTTTTTCTTATTTTTTGTGCATTTTGGTTTTATACTTAATTTTTTTAAATTGTTGGATCAATCTTGACAGTAAGTACTCTCCCATCCACATATATTCTGTACTACTATAACTATTTTTAACTTACACTTTTGTTTGTAATTTATCCTCATTACTGTGCAGTTTCATTTTGAATACATTCATGCTAAACAATAAAATCAAAATTTGTTTTCATTTTGAGTCAAATAAATTTATATGATTTTTGTTCACACATACTGACGAAAAATTTTACGTGAAAATGATCCAGAATAAGTAAAAACAATACACTTTTCGAATATTTTGTACTTTGTCCAAAAAGAAAAAAAGATTTCCGTGTGTTAAATTATTATTATTATTATTATTATTATTATTATTATTATTATTATTATTATGTGGCAATCCTATTTCATAAAATTTTGACTGTTTAAAAAAGGTTTTGTTTTTAGTAACCTAGGCGGGTCAATGGCATTTATTCTGGCAAAAATAGGGGTGCAAAAAGGCCGGTAACTAATGAAAAATTAAATTTAAAAGAAACTATGTAAAAAAATTAATAATTAAAATAATAAAATAATTCACATTTTTATTCTAACTCTGAAATTTAGATGAGCACTTACGTGAACGGAAATTGCCTTTTCTTTGTAACCTTCTTTCCACATAACCACCGGTATAATGACCAAGAATTAATTTTACTCGCGACGCTCGCTGTCTCTACAAAATGCTATTGTGGACTAAAATGCTATTGTGTATACTAAAACAACTCCAGAAATATAATTAATTGATTCGTATGGTTAAAAGTCATAAAATCTTAACAATAATAAAAAAAAGCATTTTGCTTGACTTCCAGGCTTTAACTAACCACCAATGTACCTCCCTAGATCTCGAGTTCCGATTCAAACTGCTGCCGCACCTCCATTGCCGCGAAAACCACCTAATTGTGCCGCCGGATGTGGTTCCAAGAGCACATTTTACAGCGATCCGTCGGTTTTTTATCGCTCTGAAGACGTTCTATAAGAAAATAAGTTTCAGGTGGCTTTACCTTTAAACTATAAGTAATAATATGCCAAAAACAACTCGGTTTCTATATTGCTTCAGATTACTCAACATTTTATACTGTGCAGATGCATGTTGTGCAGTACATTCTTCGTCGCAGAAATGAGAAATGGAGCATGGATCTAAAAGAGAATTACATTCTCTTCAATAGTAAAATGCGAATAAGAATATTCATCGAGAGGTGAACTAAGAGAAGGGTGAAAAGTAACTATGAACGGGGGGAACTAACCAGACAGCTCTCTTTGTCATTCCAATGGCAATGAATGAACAGGCAATTAAGACTCGTTCCAGGGAGCGTTGGCAAAATTCAAAAGAGACCAGTCTGCAGGAAATAGGTTCCCAAGTCGACAATTCGCTTCCCTCACGTTCCCCAAACGAGCGCTAACGACAGGGAATCAGGATGCGTGCGATCACGTGTGATCCCTATCCCACCGTCCCCTTGACCCCCATCCTTCTCGCACCTCTGGCCGCCCTTGGCGGAAACGCCTGATTGCGGGAAGATAATTTACTTTCTTCAATTGCGGTTTGTAGTCTGTTCCATTAACAACGACAATAATTATATGGAAATGTGCCAGTAATAATTGATTCATTATCACGAGGAAAAATTAAGACTAGAAAATCGTATGCCCATATCTACGAAAATATCCATTTAAACCTTTTTGCAATGAATTATTTAGAATTTCGTGGCAAGATGAAATGTTTCAAATATTTTGACTTTTGTTTGTAATGTCTTCAATTTTTTGCAGATTCGTGTATTATTTTATTTGATATATATCAAGTAAAATTCACACTCTACATTTCTCATAACATTTCGTATCTCTGTATAATTTTGAAGTACAATATATTAGCAGGTCCGTGTGATCAATTCGTAATTTTAGAAGACGTGAAAGCGTTACCACATGCTGTCAAGACGTGTTTTCCTATTTTACACAATATTTCATTTTGGTGGAAACCAAATTAGAGCAATTTTATCATTAAATTCTGAATACTTCCTCTCGCCCTCCCTGCACTTAATAGTTCCTTCCATTTAGAAACTAGACGAGAATAATGCACTCGTAATAGAGGTTTATTTTATCCAGCATCATCAGCTGGTGAGGTTCGTAAATACTTCGCCAAGATGTTTAAATTGCGTAACCGCGTAAATAACATTACGTTTCGTGTCGGGTGCGATTTTATTTTAAATTATCCACATTTCAATTTCATATTCATAATTATAACTTCAATAAAGTACTACATACAAACACTTATAATGATTTTCTTTCAACCTGTGCCACAATATCATGAATGGGTCCGGAAACTGCTCGTATACTAGTTTTGTAAATTTGCTAGCGAAATTTTGTTTGAAAATAGTCTCTGACCCAATTGAGTGAATAAAATATCCTCCATGACGCCAAAAGCTTCTCCCAAAAAGATGCCCACTTTTCCTTAATACTCAATCCCTTGCGAACCTTTTTAATTCGTAAAGTGCATGTCGGCTTAGCTTTGTTTAGGAGACTTGAAGGGAGCAGGGCGAAGGGCGTACTTTCAACCATCCGTCAACCCCTTCTGATAACATATCGCACCTTCCGTCGACTTATTTCGATTTTTTAACGAAAGTTATGGATCTATTTGCTGCAGCTTGAATGATATGAGTGCCCCCGAGAGCCTTTCTTTACATCATGAAATCTTGGGAGCAGTTTTCTGCAGTGTGGGTCCGGGCTTGGGCGTCCTGGATACCACTAAATGCTTTGAATTGTAAAATAGAAAGATTACTTACTTAAAACATTATGACGATTCATAAAATAAGTAAATGGACGAATTTTAATAACAAAAGCTGTATAACAGTAGATAAGCTTTCAGGTATTGATTTTACTTGAATCTTACTGTATGCATTAATAAAGCGTGTGGTTAGCACTATCTTGTAACTGTCAATAATATTAAAGAGAAATGTATTGAAAAAGAAAAACATTACTATTTTCAAACAAAATTTCGCTAGAAAATGTAGAAAACTAGTGTACGAGCAGTGTCCGGACCCATTTATGAAATTGTGGCACATGTTGAAAGAAAAGCATTATAATGTGTTGGTATATGTTCTAATTGTTCGTCTTAGTTTCCGGTAAAGACGTTAATGCTCAGAAATGGGCACTAGTGAAGTAAAATGAATCGAAACAAAGAAGAAATTTATTATATTTAATAAAATTATAAGCACTTTCCTTCCGGTGTTCTGTTTCAGTGAAACTTCCCCAATAACAATACTATATGAAATTAGCACAAATATGTGTTATCAGTCGATAAAAAAAACGCTATATCAGAGCAGAGGAAAGAAACAGGGCGCTATAGACCACAAAAAGCGCCCGGATACCGCGGAAGCAGTCCTCGCGCGTCATCTCCCCCTGGCGCCGCCGCCACCGCCGTCGTCGCGCGTTCCCTCGCGGCGAACACCGGAGATTCACGCCTTCCGCCGGGCCTATGTCTCGGCGCTGGGGGAGCGCCTCACCTCGATCGGCCAGACGGCGAGGGCCGGCCGGGGGGCAGCCTCCGAGGGAATTGGCCGCGGGGACTTGTTGCACCGCGCGTGGGCGGCGGCGGGAGCGGCGCGTGGCGGCGGGAAAGGGCCCCGGAAGCCATAGAGGCCTGCGCGGCGGGCGGCGGAGGAGATAGCAGCGGCAAAGAAGGAGCCTGCGCCTGCCGCGCTATCGACCCAGCGCCACTCGTCTCTCGTCCCCACCGGCCGACCTGACGCACGGACATCCGCACCTTTCATTCGCTTCCCATTTCTGATGAATTCGGCGAGGTGCACTACCGGAGATGCCCGGGAAAACCTTCACGATCATCCCACACATTTTTGCACGTCCATGCGATGTATTCGCCCACGCGTTCTACACAAATTTTCGATCTGGCCCTTGGACCTACACTGTACGCTTAGTCTTCCGGCTCTGTCGTTACAAATGAATCCATACCCCTTTGCTACTCCTATTGCATCTAGCATACTCTGTCTCCACGTTCGCCCCCCCCCTCTTCCACCTGCTACACCGGCCAACTACCATCCGTACACAAACCTTGTTCCTCAACTATCATTGCATGTCATTACCACTACCGTCCGCGCCCGTTGCCTCTCCCACTCGCCGTCTCTCGCCAATTTTTCTCCCTCAAACGACCACCGAACTTCGATTAGCCGCTTCTAATTACATGACCAGACCATTCCTACTTAATCTACTCCCACGGGAGGGGGGGAAACCATCGCACAGAAACTTCGATGTTCCACAACCTGCAAGACGAGTCATCACGAAGTTCTCGACACTTCTTGTTCCACTCAATCCACGTGTACGGCATCGGACCCAGATCCCGTGTACGCTTCGGGTACGCCGAACAAAAATCGCCTGTCATTTCCACCAACCGCGGACAACATTCCAAAGACCTTCCCGCGAATTCCACGACCACCCTATTTCCCTTTCGATTCACCCCCAGCTCTGCCGAATCTCATCGCCATCGCACTCGCCTTCCCTTCACCTTTCCCGTCTACTTCCCATCCAATACCACTCTCCGCACCGTTCCGTCTCAAAGCCACTATGCTCCCGCCTACGATCATCTCCATCGGAATGAGACCGCCATGTCCACGCCGCACGTCACCTCCATCAGAATCCGCCGACCAACTCAATTTGCATCCTGCCACCACGCCACCCCTCCTCGAAGATCCGCGCTCCGCAGCCCGGAGCAGCGGCGCGGCGCCGTGCGCCGGGCGCTGCTGGGCGGCGCGCTGGCCGCGCGCGGCCGGGCGAGGGTGAGCCGAGGGCGGGCCGGCACGCGGCGCCCGCCAACCGGAGAGGCCCCTGCGCGACGCGCGCGCTGTGCAACGCCGCCGCCGCCGCCCGCGCCTCGTCTCGCGAACGTGCCGCGGCGCCGCCGGCACCTGGCAGATGTAGCGGCAAGCGGCGTGACGCGGCGGGACAGGGACGCGACCGCCGACGCGACGCGACGCCACACGCACACGAGCGACGAAGCTAGGCGCGCGACGCGCGGCGAACGGCGCGCCGGGGACCGGCGCACCGGCGCTGCCCGCCTCCACGCCCGCGGACTCTCTGCAGGTGGGTGCTGCCTTGCCCGTCCCCGCCTCCGTCCAGGGCAGGCCAGGCGTGCGGATGGGGAAGGGGGCGGCGGCCCGGAGCACACGCTGCGGGCCGGACCGTCGGTCCAACATTGCTCGCCGCCAGGGGCAGGGGGCGGTGGCGCCAGGGCGTGGAGGCGGCTTGGTCGATAGGCTCGGGCGGCTGCGGCGAGGCGCCGCTGACGTGCGAGGCCGACGGCCCCGGGCGCGGCGCTGGCGAGCGGGGCCCGGCCAACAACACCGCTGCCTCCACGCGTGCGCCTCGCTAGGATCGGCGTGAATGTGCCCCTCAGGCCGCGTACAGGTGTCAGTAATAGGCAAGCTGATCCACCGAGGAGGAGCCGGGCCAACCCGGGGTGCCACTCATGGCATACTTCATTCGGCAAAATTCGAAACGTTCTTCAGAATACACGGGTCTTTACTTGGTTCGGCGTTTGGTGTGTGCCCGAGAGTTCGCTGTGCAAATGCGTCTGCGCATGTCAGTAATCATCAGTCGTCAGGTTCCCGTCCTTGCCTGACAGGCTCACTCGAACTGACTGTCGTCTGAATTCAGCGGGTGCGAAATAACTAAGGTCGGTCCACAATTAAAAGAAGGTCGTCGGCGCCGTCCTTTTACCTTGAACGACATTCGACGAGCGTCTGCCGAGAGGATTCCTTGTGCTGCTGTGTTTTCAGTGATCCTTTACTGCAAGCCACCACTTTCAAAACGTCGCAGTCGGCTTTAGCAAGTGCGCCTGACACTGTATTTGATGAGTGTGCATTCGGGGTGATCAAAGTACGAATGCCTAGTGACAGTGTCAGGCTACCTTTTGTAGAGACAAAAAATCACGGAGTCAACAGTTGACTATTAGACAATTCAGTGTTGAAAGACACATCAAATGTTCCCAACAACTTTTTAATTACGAAAATTTTTGAGTAACTGGCGTGTGTCATAGTTTTACGACACGAAAGTTCATTTCATAGTCTATTAGGTTCATAAGCATGGGCATTGCTTATCGCCGTCGCTCAGATCCTGAGATTTATCCCGTGTCTACTTTTCCTGCCGGGTGCTGTAGTCTACGGTGATTCTTAACACAGGAACAAATTGAGACCCGCTGTACCCATCGATAAGCTTCCCCAGATATTTTTACATTATATAGCACCTAAATTATCTATTGTTCTGTATCTAATTCATTATGTTTCGGTATTTTCTCCCACTATGCTTGAAATGCGTTCTTTTCCATTACATAACTCCACTCTTTCACATCTTATATAAATAATTTTCGTTGTGTTATAATGCTAAGATTAGACACGTGCGAACATTCCGCACTCTCTAAATCATTGCCTTAAACGTGAAAATAGCTTTACACTCACACACATCTTTGAATATACAGGGATTACGAAATACGAAAAGTAACTCGTCCTTTAACAAGTCCCCTTCAGGTACATGAAAATTATGTTTTAAGGGTCTAGGATGCATCGTCCGAGGTATGCACGAATGAAACGTGTGATATGGATTGTACTCGTTCCTGATGCTTCCCGTAGATCAGTGACGTTCTGATTGTTTCTTCTTAAACTTTTGATGCGCCCATGCGAGGTAAATCTCTTCCAGTACATTCTTATCGACTTTCGCAACGAAAATTTAAATCGTACCAAACTATCCTCTTTCATTAGGAAATTTTAGAGGGGATTGGCAAAATAACTTCGCAAGAAATATACTCAACAATTACTCTGATAGGACAGAATTGTTTTACTGCCTTCCATTGCGCCCAATTAACAAAGAGACAAAGGAACATTTTCCTTTCTAGATTAATGACGTAAATAAATAGTGTACTTTTAAAACCATACTATTCCGATGTAAACAATCATGAGCCTTCCGCTATTTCCACCTGTGTCCTCCGAAAAAGTAAACAGTCCATCTATTAGCACACATTCACACGTCACGTTGTCTGTTATTGACAATTTTATAGCCTAAACGGGCACGAGAACGTGTTATAAAGGGACGGAAAAAGTCAATTGCACTGCAAGTTCACACCCAACAAAAACGTTGCTCCACATAACTCATTCGTCCACTTGTTGCAAACGCGACAAGTGGCCGCAGGATCGAGCGAAAGCGCGCGTCCCCGAGGTCGCTCTCAAACGCAGTGGCCAGCCAGCGCTTCCTACGAAGGGCAAAATGGTAATTATTTCAGGTTCTGCGCCAATACAAGCACACCCGAACATCGTTTTGTGTACGTGGACGTGCTTCACATCAGCAAAAATATTTAATAAAAACTATAATCAAACCAATTAACCATACTACACCATAATCAAAACAATTAACTATGAATTAGATCGCTGGTGAGGTAGATATCTTCTAATAATTAAATATGGCAAATTAAAGGTGTTATCTGGTATCAAAAATTTACTTTGCTAATGATCGTTTCGATAGCGTAGGAATTTCTGAGGCAGAACTTTGTTTTCGGCCCGCAAGCTGCAACCTCTGAGGATGATCGCTACGCGATCGAAACGATCATCAGCCAAATAAATTGTTGATACTAGACAACATCTTTTATTTATCATTCTTAAACAATTAACTATGTTTAAAATTTTTACTAATGGAATCAATGGAACAGTTTTTATGGGGCCTACCTGGGGTCAACGACAGCGCTTCCGTCATCCAAATTTATTGCAAATTTTTATCTTTTAAGTCTGGCCAGTCACGAGAACTCAGATATTTCATATCTGAAAACGTCTTTTCACTCACATAGGTACCACGAAATACAGATACGAATCTCGGCCCTGGTATCATAAACTAACGCATACATCACTTTGAAGACATTTATAGAACTCTTTCTAAGCTTTCTAATAAAGTTTGTTTCTAATAAAGTTTATTATCATGATATAACATCGCGAATTAATCACTCCCGTTAAGTCAAATGAAATGAAATGTCTTTGGGAGTCAAATAGATACACTTGCATTGTTTGGTACTGAAATACTCGAATGAAATTTTAGTTTGAAGTAAAAATAAAAAAAGCGCCAAGGGTCTCGCAGAGTATGATTGTACAGATTGCTACGCGAAATGGAATAAATGGATTTTGAACAAGTATTTTGACTCCCAAGATATTTGTTTCTGATTTACACATCTCGACCCACCCATCTTTCTTTACTTTTATACTTCCATATATATTTCCATACTTTTACAATTTTCGCCTTTATAGTTACATATTTTCTTGAAATATTTCGTATAAAATATTCCATACACGCCTACAAAATAATGTTTCAAAAACATGAAATTCGAATTTTTTTTATTTCAAAAATATAATTGCAGGGGTAATTTTTAGCTTCTAACTCAGCTAGACTCGACCTACCCTTACCAAGCTAGTGGAAAGAGAGATTTCATTCTTTAGTTTTTGACAGAAAGATAAATTTACGTAACACTATTGACGTGATTTGTAACTCAAGCAATGCCAGGTGTCAGGGAAATGACTTAATTTAAGAATGCAATTCACACAATAAGCTCTCCTTTGTTTTAAAGTTTAAACTTGGGTATTCATGTGTCAAGTTTAAGTATTTGTTCTTCACTCGTCTCCGATATTTTTCTCATTTTTTAACATTAAATAATAATAGCTTAATATTTAAGAGAGGAAGGAAATACTTAACGAGCAACAAGATATATTTGTCGAGAGGATTAAGTATATTTAATTTAGTCAGAAAGTTACACATTTAGAAGTGTACGTAACTGCAATGTCACTTATAGTCTAGTAAAAAAAATTATCTTCTCCCTTGGGCACTCCAGGTGGTACTACAGGAAACTATTTAACCTATCCTAAAGTAACTTTTTTTAAATTTTGTATTATATTAAAATAAATTAAATAAAATAAACTTGAGTATTACACAAAGCGGTAAAGATAGTTTATTCACTCGAAATAGATCACCTGACTCGCTTCGCCGCCACTCTGGAGGCAATATCTCTCTCTCATAGATAAAGTATCTCTTTATCGTCTTGTATAAAAAAATTCTAGAACCCTCGGGTAAAATATTTGATGATTTATTTTAACTGTTTGAGTAAAATGCAAAAAAGAGTAATACTGATATAAAAATTACGACTTTAGATATCTTCCTGAACCGCCACCTAGTCCAGCCACGAGAGAAGTTAAAATTAACGTCCGCAGACATTAAATAGATACGGAGGTATATCTAACAACCATTACAAGTGTCCCTTAACCTTCTGGATAAAATAAATGCACCAAATTAGTTTTGATAAGTACGCAATTTGAAATTTAATGAAGAGACTGCCGGGTGGATTTAGCGGCAGGGTGCATTTCGCCGATCCGAGTTTGAAAGAACGAGGGTCCGGGAAGCGGGAAAAGTCGATGGGAGTTTTCGGAGGCTTTTCTGAGAAACAATCGAGCGACTTCGATTCTTTCATAAAAATTCATAAGGGTGCAAGGAAACGACGACCACACGAACGAGTCAACTCCCTCCCCTCCCCTTCCAGCGATTAGCACAAAAATGCAACGGCGGAGCGTCGGTTGGATTCTGGCATGGTAAAAAAACCATTAACAAATCTCTCTAAATTCTGCACACTAAGATCTTTACAATCTGGCAACTCGCTGCTAATGTTCTTGTTTGATTAAATGACGATGTACCCTTCGTTCTCGTTTGCATACGATCCAAAAAAAAATGAGATATTGATTGTCGCTTAAGCGTCAAGATGAATATACTCGTAAAAGTTTTGATCAACGAAAAATAATGCTTCATGTGAAGCACACAACGTAAGAGTGATTTCACGATGGCAGATCTGCTCATTACGTCAACGTACTAAATAAATACACCAAAACACCCAAATGCAATACACAACCGGAGACATGCAGAGAGAAGATAGACCATTATATGGAACACCAGCTGATCTTTGTATCTCCTTCCTACGTAAACGCTTAAGAGAACAATTAGAAGAGCCACTAAAGTCAGTATTTTGAATTCGTCAATTCTTGGCCGGGTCATTTATCTACATGTTAGGTATTACACTTGCACAGAGGACGAAGATGATATGCGCGGTCCAACAGGTCAATAGTAACGTTTTTATTGCTAAGACTATTCACAAGGCATAAATACACGGACTGTTTGTCACACACACACGAGAACTTATATTGTGTTCTGGTCTCCATAGCAACAAGCACTTTTTTTGAGATATTATTAATGAACAATTGTTTCAATTTTCTTGTATACGTCAAACTCTAAAAAACAAAATTTCTTAGAAACAAAAGTATGCATGCTTTATGTGTGTAATACTTTACGAAGCATTCCAACAAAACATAATAATCTTAATATTATCTAAATAAACATAATAATAATGCAAATGTTGAATGCATGTTGTTCAAACTTTCGAGCATGAGGATGTATTTATTATAATAAGTCTATATCAATCCATTTCGGGCAAAAGTCTTCTATTCGAAAATAGGAAAGCTCTATTGTACACATCAGATAAGCTAATTCTGATGATTACTAGGATGAGCTAATTTTGATAATTACAGGATGTATAAACAATAAATAAATTACGTACACAATATTCATTATCTAAGTACAATGTGCCAGCCTATTTCAAACGAGGACGAAGGAGATACGTTTTTTCCCCCCAACGAAATTCCATCTCACGGCTACACACTACAGGAAACCCAGAACTGACCTACTCTCAGCTTCGCTGTGTTACGTTTCGCGCAGGGAGCAGAATATAATACGCCGCATGCTGTAGTGCAGTACAGTATTATTAAGGGGAAGTATGTCGCAAACAAATATAATATTGATGCTTTTAATACGGAAGAACTGTTAAAGACTAAGAGCAATAGCTTAGACAAGAGTACACGATGCAATAGCTTAGCATCGCCTGACGCTTCACAGCGCTGCTGTACTTGCAGGTTGAGTGCCCTTAGCGTAGACGGACTCCGCGCGTACATTTGGCACGGGAAGAGGAAAGAGGTATGGGGGAGGAGAGAAGAAGGGGGGGGGGGAGAGCTGACGAGCCCGACTCTCGCCGCTGCCCTACTAACGCGCGCGCGCGAAATAAATGATGAACAGCTCCCGGGCCGCGGGCTCCGGGCGGGGCGGCGCGGCGCCTCACACAGGGCCAGGCTGCCGTCCTTACGATTCTCAAAACCCGAGCGGATTCCTCGTGCCGGAAATAATCCAATGAATTAAGACCTCTCGACTCTCCGCATGCGAAACTGCAGGGATCCCTCTTTCAACACAACCAACTGCGCTGCTCACTTGGCTACGTCAGTTAATGGTTGCGCTATTCATAACATTACGCCATTCTGAATACCAAGTTTTCTTAATGGGATTGAGGGAAACGTACAATAACACCAATAAGTTCAAATAAAAATGAAATATTAATTAACATATTACCACCATTTTCAAATTTACAATTTGCTATCTTTTTCGAAGTCAGTGATCACTCCAATCTGTGAATAAAACCTCCTATCCTAAACCCTGAACAACCAAGGGAGTTTTGTAAAGATAATTTTAAAAATCCAACCAAGATACACGAATTTTTTTTATTACGCACAAAAACAATTACGTGATTCTACGCGTAAATCAATTCAAAAACCGAGTCTACAGAGTTGTTAAGTTGAAAGTGGCGCATACTTGTATCACTCGCATTCCTTTCCCGTTCTGCCTTTGCCGTGGCACGCGCGCGCGTAGACCGCNGGGGGGGGTTGCTCGAGGGGGCGTCAGCCAACAAGTGGGGAAGGGGGCAAAAAACGCACAGGCCCCCCTCCCCCCCGCTCCGGGGAGAGCAACGTTGAGCGCGCAGCCGCTCCAGTCAGCTGGCGCGTCGCAGGGGCCCGCATCCGAGCCACTTTTCTACATTACGCGCACACCCCAAAAGAATTTTCAACCAGCGGGCAGAGAGACAATTGGAACAAATAAATAAAGCGCATTCACATTCTTTCTTCTCCATACGGTTCGTTGCGACCCTGCACGTCTTCGCTCTTCCCAATTCCTCTACATCCTCTCCTCCCCTTCCGTGTACTCTATTATATTGTTGTATTATATGCAGTAATTGTTGTAACATATCAAAAAGAAAAATTGTTAGCAAGTTCTTAAAACAAAACGAGTGAACTAAAAACAGTTTCATGATTCTTTTCCAGACAACCTATAGTGAAAGAAAGAAAAAAAAAGTTTTATACGGACTTTCAGATCTTGGCGAACCGATATGATGGGATGCAAATTTGTGGTACCGACAACAATTTGGAATGCAATATGGGGATAGCAACTGAGTAAGGGGATACATTTGTTTGTTGATTTACAATTATAGATTCGAATCATTCCTATACCAAGTACTTCAGAAGTCTTAATCCTTCCAGAAACGTTTCAAGCCTTGATAAGTGGTAAAACTAATTAAGAATAACTCACAATAATTACACCAGTAAGAACCTTCAAGGGCCACCTTTTTCACATGTTTAATTGCCGCAACTCCTTTTTTAGAACAATATTCTTCTTCGAGACAAAAATTGAATTTCAATGAATATGCCATCCTTTCGCATTATCATAAGTGAAAAGCGATTTATTAGCGAATACTGAGTAAATAAAGGTCTAAATCTTTCAAAGAATGACAGTTGTAGACTAAAAGAGTGAATAAAATGACGAATACAGCAATGATTTCTTAATTTCTATCGAACAGTCTCTGTACACATAAGAAAGCATGTAGAAAACTAGAAGAAAACGAAGTGGCATGTCAGATTTTGGAATCAAATCTTTGTATATCTTGTACACCAATTTCAATCGAATTTTGTATTTCATATTTAACAAAGTCGTAAATTGGACAGTACAAGAATTCGCAAAAAATAAATTATAGCTTGTTTACATAGTAAACGTATAAAAATTGGAACAAAAACTGTTTCTTGATTCCTATTACGAGAAATGAAAATTTTTCATTCATATATACGAAATTTTCGATAGTTCTGTTTATGCTTGTCATTGCCTGCCTGCCTGACTGCTCAAACATACAGCATATTGCCACAGGTACAGTTTTCACTCAGTCTTTGGAGCATCGTCGAAATTAAGCCGTTACTCTTGCTAATGCCTCCGTTCCAAACGAAGACTCATTTTATGATATCTGCCATCAGACTGTCGGGTCATCGGGACGTATCTCGTCCAACACTTCATTTGAAAGTCGATACTTCCCTAACTCGGTAGAAGGTATCGGGTCGATCGGCGTAATAGTGCTGCGGTTGTATTTTCTGTCTGAGTGAGAGGTGATCGAAACTCTCGCAGACGTGAATGCGGTGGTTGTATCCATAGGATGAATTCGCTCATCTGTCAACAAACTTACAGCTATAACACGCCAGTGGACAGACAACCATAGTAAGCCAGTACGAAGCAAAATACACGGTATTCGGGAACACACTCTTATGCAATTCTTTCAAAGTAACTCGTGTTCACACTAATTAGTGATGGCTAATTGAAGTTTAGTAGACCTCTCAGTCATTTTATTGCACAATTAATGTAAAACGCTTATCAATGCGTAAACATAGAAAAGAGGCAGCAAAGAGCTTATAATTTTTGGATTCAGGATACAATGACTAAGGCACAAATTCGAAAAAAAAAGAGAAATACGAATAACAACGTTTCAAATTACATAGGTAGCCATGTAAGGGACCGAATTTTAATTAGGTTTCTGTCTGGTTCTAAAACCTGACTAATGACATTCTCACGATATATTTTGCATACTCCGAGTTATGTTTCATAACTCTCATATCTTACATTTCGTATCTACAGGTCGCTTCCCAGGTATCTCGACTTACGGTACTCAAGAGGTCAAAGAAAGGCAGTAGAGGGAGGGTGAAAATGTCGTCGTGGACACTCAACTCTCCTGGATCAGATAACTAACTTCAAAAATTAATTTACACATCAAATCACAATTTTGAAATACGCGGCATCAGGGAATTAATACTATTATAGACAAATTTCATTAACTAGCATGTGAAGGGAAGGTCTTATGCTCTTTTTTAAAAATAAAGATTCATAGCTTTCTGTAACGAAACCTATAAGCGGTAAAGTAGGTCAATGATTGTTCTATAGTATGCCACTGAACTTTTCGTGAATTTCAAATTTGTTGGTTCTCCTTTACAAGTTGTTAATCTACAATCGCTGCCCCTAAACTTCTTTACAGCAAGCCCTAAACATCCACCCCTACACTTGGAGTCATTGATGTTGGAAACAAGACAGTACGCTCTTCCCATTGATGGCGACATATTTCTCATCAGCTGTGTTCACGGAAGGATCTGAAGCCTGGTACCTGGTCTACCGCTCACCTACCGAGGGCGAGGGCGAAGGCGAGGGCGAAGGCGAGGGCGAAGGCGAAGGCGAGGGCGAGGGCGAGGGCGAGGGCGAGGGCGAGGGCGAGGGCGAGGCGAGGGCGAGGGAGCGAGAGCAAGGGGAGAGCAAGGGCAAGGGCCGAGGGCGAAGGGGCAAGGGCGAGGGCAAGGGCGAGGGCGATGGCAGGGGGGATGGCAAGGGAGGGGGCGGTGGAGGTGGCGGTGGCAGGGGCAGGGGCGGTGGCAGGGGCTTATGGCAGGCGGTGGCGGGGGCTGGGAAGGGGCGATAGCGTCAACCAGGTTGTGAGCGAGCGGCGCTCCGCTGGCGCCGGCCAGGCGTCGCGAGCCCGAGCCGTGCCCGCCCCGCCCCAAGCATCCGGACGGCGACCTCGGGCGGGCGAGCCCCGGCTGCTCGGGCAGGCTACCGCCCACTTGTTTGAGTGCGGGGAGTGGGGGTGCGGGGCTTCCGGGCCTCTCAATGTGGGGTCGATAGATAAGGGCGCTATTGGCCTTTTGTTAGCTTCGGGGGGCATTCTGGTTCGGGGGACTTGGCGGGCCCCTCTTTCGCCCCACCTCCCGGCGAGTGGGTGAGCGACGCCCCGGGTCGAGACAAAAGCGGGCGTTAAAAGCCGCCTCTGACGGGAAACAGAGCGCGCCCGGGCGAGGGCGAGGGCGGTGAACGAACTCTATAAATATGCGGCAGCTCTATTCGAATGGCGGGCTAGTTAACGCGCGCTAGTCTGCTATACGAGAGAGGGCGTGGCAGAAATTCCGTACTAGTCAGGAAGCGGCTAAGGACCGCTGGTTGTGGTTGTGGTTGTGGCCGTGGGCGCTACCACTTCCTGCTGAACCGACCAACAATAGGATGCACTAAGACTTCGCTTTACATTTGCCGATGTTGATCGCAGCTCTGCAATCTGTTTACATCGGGTCATCGCCTTATGGATCTTTGCTGAGCTTCTCTACGTACGCACAAATACGCATGCAGATCAAGAAGCTCTTCACTCACAGTTAAATGTAAAAGGCATTTACTTTTAAGAATTTTATATGCAGAGGAATTACTAATAGTCAATTTTATCCCTGGAATTTAACATTAGCTCACCTCTTGTCGACATATCGTCCCATTATTTGTATTTCAGTTGCTCTCACGTCCCTTTTTATATGAATATTGGTTTTCGGATTTCGAGCCTTTAATGTCGGGTCCCGGTGTTGTAGCATTCGAGATGGTGCTTTCAGTGCAGAAATATTGTGCTGCCGTTGTGATATGTCTTGATGTGCCCGACGTCCTCTCCTAATTCTATTAACTTCCAAATCGAACCCTGTACTTCATAAGGCACGCAACGTGAATTTTTTGAATCGAAACTCTAATAAATGTTTTCATTATTACTTCCTCTGCAACTCTCTAAAGTTTTGGGAAAGTATTTGCTTTTCAGATCTCCAATGCGCATTACAAGACAACCAAGTAGATAACCAATAAAACAAAATCTTCATTCGATTTATATTTTAGTCATACATTTTCTAACATTTTACTATCAATTGTCAAATATTATTATTATTATTATTATTAATAATAATAATAATAATAATAATAATAATACTGTGCTCTTTAATCACTTAAAAAATTAACTTTGACGGAAAAACAGTAACCTTTCCAAGTCAGAATGATGGATATGACTGGTAAGAAGTACGCAATTACGATGCAACGAAACCATTCAAATCAACTTCATTCGAGAAACGAAACTTCATTTCGTGCATTCCCAAAACACAGAAATTATTTCCAGAGATTGTGTTCAATTAGTCAAAGTTATGAAACGCGCATGAAGATATCTTCAAACTCATCAACTAGATTTAATTTGTAGGATACGAGATTGTCTGCGAAGGTAGAATGGCAAACATAACAATAATAAATGTCACTCTTGACTAACGTTCCTAATAAGCTTACAAAATTAATCTTGTACTGCTCAAGACCTTTTTCATTAAACTCCCATTTATGGATACACAGAAGCAAAACACCCGAAATAATGTAGAAATAACAATATGCACTGTGTCTGGCTAACAACACAAATTAAGTAAGGTTTGATAATGGATGACTGGGACTCATGGAGAATGTCGGCATTAAAGAGGCCTAAGAGTGAGGGAATGAAAAATGCAACAAACAAACAAGGGGAAAACAGAGCACAACATGCGTTTTAATAATAATAATAATAATAACAACAATAAATAACGGGTATATTATCACAGAATCTTTTTTTCTCGAAGGCCTAGGAAGGTTCAGTAATTGAGTGCCTCCACTCTTTCCGTAATTGAGTGCCACACTCCGTTAAAAGTGCAGAAGGCATTAGAATTATGTACCTATCGTCGAGCCAACTGGCAATTAGGCTCTACTAATCTCTCTCGATTCGCAAGATGTCCGAAATGAGACTATGACAGAAAACGATGACTGATACCAGTTCCTGTTTTGACATTTCCTCTTTTTTCCATAGTACAGAGGACAAGTTTGGGAAACAGTCGAAAACATTAGAGATCGAGATTTCGGTGATAAATATAACATTTCAGTGTTCTCTAAACTGAAACCCTTTTTTATCATGATGTGGTGGTGGGTATGCGTGCGAAACACGAGTAAATCAGCCAGCTTAGAAGTTTTTGAACTCTAACAAGTGCGTGAACAGTCATTATGAGAAACGTCTGTTATTTCGTTCCAATTGTTTGCAAGACTAATACAAGTAGTTTTTGTACTAATACACACGCAATTTTGCACAAATAAAAATCTCAAGGACCATCACATTAATCAAAAGCAAGGGAGTTAGAACAACGAGGCACGCCTTAATGTCGGTTCTGCGATCTGCACCACATACAGCCTGACCTACACTAGTCAATAATACCCAGGAACAAGCAAAGGAGTAATTAATGATACGTTAAAAAATTATTCCGTGTATTCTTACTAGGCCAGTGGAATTAGCGTGAACCTTTTGTAACGCAGCTTAGGAGAAGCCCAAGCGAGAGAAAATTGTAGCTTATTATAGATTCGTTTTGCTGAGATTTGAATAAAATAACCTTTCACTTCTACACTCTTACCAGTCATTGGAGAACACACTGCTTAGATAGTTGTATCACAACGATTGTGAAATCTTTGAAATAATTAGCACCTTAAATTGTTCACGTTCATTCCTTTTAAATAATTTAAATATTTAAATTCTGCATTTCGCAAGATTAAGAGAGTAAGTTCTGTGTCCTTCCTGCGGGCTGTGTTTAATGTTCGTTATACTCAACATGGCTCACGGTTTCCAAAAGAGTTTCCAAAAAGTTTCTCCGTGCAATTGAGGCATAACTCAACGACGACGCGGCACGGCGCGGCGCGGCGCGGAAAAAAGGATCCGTTGAGGTGCACGGGCTCTTCTCGAGATGTTCACTCGCGACGCACTTCGCGCTTCCTGGCGCAGAGCGGCCTGCGTTCGCTTTCCATCTCCGAGGGAGTGGTTCGATTCCCCCGATCCAACTGTATGGAAAGGGCGGACGCGACGGGCTCCCAGCAGGTTTTCTCCGGACACGACCTCTGCCTTTCTTTCAACCATCGTCGGTACATAAACTCCGTTTGCGTTCCAATCACAGATGACACGAATGAAAAAGTTTGTCTATTCTTAATCTTAAAATGATCTGGTTCTTTCCACAACTGCTGCAGCAGCAACAACAATAATAACACTGTCGTTTGGAATAGGATAAGTAAGATCTGAATTGATTTTTAAACAACAAAAATTCCTTCGAGCAAACAAATCCTTTTGTTTGCAAGTGTGAAAAAAAGCTTCGTAACAATTCAGAATTAAAATAGTTCATCACCCGAGTGGAAGCTCCGTCCACTACAAGGCGACATTACTGTGAGAGCACTGCCAAAGAAGCATAAACAACTCCATGGCTGAAAGGAAGGCCGTTGCATCGGTCTGCCCCAAACGACTTGGGCCGTTGAAACACCGCAGAGCACATCCGTTGCGAAGAATTCGAAGGATTCGGATGAGGAAGTGGAGGCCAGCTGCTCGTTCGCTACGGGAGATCGACCGACGGACGCCCCGCCCCGCCCCCGCGCCCTCAGAAGAGACCCACCCGCGTGCACTAAAGGAGACGAGCCCGCCACCGCCAAACTCACCTCTCGGAGAATACTGCAAAGTGAACTAAATTACTCCTATTTATAAACTTGCTTATCTGCAGGAAGCGAAAAAATTCTTTCTTTGTATCTCTCTCCAGAATTTGGGGCCAATGAGAGAGAGTTTGGTGGCGGCGATGGCGTTCGATGTTCATTGTATCGGACTGTTATAAACGGTTCGTGGGTAAAAACCCGATCGAGCGAAAAAATCCTTCGAACACCGTCATTCGGAGGGAACGTAAAGCCGGCTGTCCCAAGTTTTAGATTTACTGCATGTAAAAGATCATCAAGTCTTAATGAAGCCTCTGAGCAAAATTCAAAACACCTGTTCGGTCGCCCAAGAAATACCTTCTTACTCCGCTAGTTGTTGGAAAGAGCATTGCGAAATATCTGTGCTCAAATGGAAGAGCAGGCCTCATGGCCTGAGTCTCGTCAAGTAAAATAAGGCTTCAATTCAATTCGCTCTTGACCCATGGGCGCGTCAACTACCGAGGTCCTTGGTCCCGTAAATGTAGTGCATGCTCTCCGGGAGGCGGCTGTCTCCCCCCCCCGTTGCATGCAATATCTGGCATCGGCTCGCGGGGTTACCATCTCCACGTACTTCCGCCAATGAAGAACCGCCCCGGACGGGACATCTCCAAAGCTCGTGAGTCGCGTGGCACCATAGAATATGTAAGAGTAAGCGCGGATGCAAAGCAAGAGATGCAACGAGAAAGGGAGGGAAGATCGCGCGCTGTCCGAGGCTAGTTTGTTAGAGCAACTGTTCCGACATTGACCTGGTATTGATCGCTGAAATCACGGAAAACAATCGATCAAAGCAGTGGATCGCTAGAATTCTCTAGTCAATGACTGAATTCGACTGGGCTATGTAGGTAGTGTCAAAAATCCACCACTGTCGGAACCCGAAGCCTAGGTCCTCCAGTCAACGATGTTGTCTCTGACCAACCGCATTCAGTAATATTTACATTATAATGTTTGTGCCGAAAATCTGGCGCTGCGAAAATACCTTTCATACAAGAAAGCGTCAAAACAATATTCATTTATTTCAGTGCAAAACGGGAAGTTGTTTTGTCCCAATATTCCACTTATGTAGAAGAAATGTGGTAGAAAAGTGCGACCCCTTTGCCGCACGATCATGTTTCACCACAACCGTCCATTACAAAAATGTGTATTTCTAGGAGAGAACATTTACTCCACATTCCCGAAAGGAAGTCCGAAGAACATTCCTGCGGAGGGCGGGATTCGAACTCCCAACCAATGGCCTGTAAGCGTTTCGGCTGTTCAAGAGAAGGTTACTTATCTTTAAGACAAGTTATAAGCTCTTTACTTATAAATATTACGATCTATTAAACATTCCGTAACTTACCTAGTTTGTAGCTTACGCCCACTTAAGGGCAGACCGAATTAAGTAGTTCAACAAAAAACAGTTTAGCATTAAAAAAAATCCTACAGACAATATATAACCAAAACCAAAATAACCGTCCCCGAACTTGACAATGCTTTCAGCAAAGTCTATTTTGGAAAACACCTGCGTGCAGGATTCGGGACTAGGAAGTTTTTCCAGGGAAAGAAAAGGTCCTTCCCAAAACGTGTATTACGCGACTCTCCACTACGAATCCGAGAAGTACAAAAAAAGAGCACGTCCTCCGGGAGCGAGAGGGAAAGCCGAGCGGAGCGCGCGGCGGTTGTGTCGCGAACATAGTCCCCCGCGGAACGCGGCTTTTTTCCTGGGAGCGGGCCCCGCCCACGCGCGCAGCCGCGTTCCCAGCGCCGGCCCGGCCCGGCCCGGCCCGGCCCGGCCCGGCCCCGTGCGCGCGCGCCGTGGAAGAGCTTCTTGACGAGCCGGGCGGCCGCCTCGGTGCCTCCGCGGCCATCGGACCTCGTCCAGGGCGTACGTACATCGGCTGCATCCCATTTCCTAAGCCATTTCCCTACCTCCCGCAAAGGCAAAGCCCGACTCCCTCACTTTCCGCTTTGCTCCGAAGCACAAGGGTTGATTGCTACGATTTCCCTGGGCTGCTTAGAATCACCTTTTCCAATTATAATAAATCCACTTCGGTCTGTTTTCAAGAAACATTTGCACGTCCCGATTGTTTCCTTAATGAAATCAGTTCTTTGAAAATTATCTTTAAATGAAAATCGAAAAGGGTACAATAAATGCGATAATGTATACGCTGTTGAAGTGTCGTTAGTTTCAAGACAATCTTTCTTCTGGCACGCTATTCCTCACGACCATGCATATTGCATGGAACTAGTGCTTGCATACAGATATTTGACTCCCCTTCTTAACACACTGAAGGTCAGACTGGATCGATACATCACTTTGCATTTTACTTGTGCATTTCTTCCTGCTCCTTGGTTTGTCATCAACTTGTGCGGCATTGTAACTGGAAGTATTTACTATTTAGTTAATATGATTCTGTCCACGCGGTATATCCAATTTCCTGGGAATCCGGTTTGCCTCGCTCGGGGGCCCGATTTGGTCCGGACTACATTCTGTATTCCGACAAACGTGCTTGAAATGGGCGGTGCCAAATATGAAAACATTTATATTAAAAGACGGCAGATGTACATATCATCCATCAGAAATGTGGAATTGTCTTTTGTGAAATCGAAAGTCAGAAAAATATGGCAAACTCAAAAGTAAACCATTTTTCATACACCTCTCAGTTGTTTTCAAAATTTTCAACATTGGGAAACTGCATCTACTAATCCAATACTGATCATCATTAACATCCTCATCTCTGACAAAACCTAGTGTATAATTATGCCCTATCACCCATATGGCTTATGAGAGCGCTATCGATCTCCGCGTGAACTAATGTCCAATGACCCGTGAAGACGTCCGATTTACAATAATAAAGACGGCCCTTATCAAATTCATTATATTTGTACTCGCTACACCGAGCACGTCGCATTACAACTGAGAATTTTAAACTTGAAACAGTCCCGGCCAGGACACACTGGCCTCCTGATGAGTCGGGAGCCTTGGCCGCCTTGCCTGTCCCCCGCAAGCGCGCTCCCTCGCGCCCGCCCGGCGAGGTGTGAGGCCACGGGCCGGGCCGGGCCGGGCCGGGCCGGGCC
>BOPP01000127.1:3719514-3733206 GCA_017312745.1 Gryllus bimaculatus | reverse complement strand
GGCAGGGCAGGGCAGGGCAGGGCAGGGCAGGGCAGGGCAGGGCGAGACGGAGAAATCCGGGACGGGGCGAGGCAGAGCGGGGCAAGGGGGAGTATTGTGAGGGGGACTGAGCGCGGCTGAGCGTGGAATGTACTGGATGCACTCTGGATGTAAAAATGCTTGCTTGCAAATACTGCTCGCCTTTTCTCAGTGACGCTTCCCCCTCTCCACAGGCAGTGCCGGAAGCTCCTCCTATACACCGTCACGTTGCCCTTCAGCAACACGAGCGAGTTTCAAACAACAAATGTGTTAACTACTGGCATCTTGGATACTATTTTAAGAGTTCATTTCACCCGAAGACTAAGCCCACTTACATCCTCTCCACACCTCAATGTTCTCTGTGACACGTGTGATGGCGAGTGCTTGTTGCAACGTCGCGGAGAGAGAAATAGAACGATTATACGCTTTCCTCCATGGTGCTAAACTGGCCGCCGGCTATGTTCCATCTAATATCAAAATCTCATTATCTATGAAAGCTCCAATAATACTTGTGTGTTGCCACTGTTAATGGTGTGGGAGAGAAATAATGTCGGTGATTATAACATCAACAATTCAGACATAACATTAAATTACCCAATTGCGGATGGAGCAGAATTACCGTTGTCTTATGAGCGATTCTGACCAGGATGTCCAAGTGTTTGAGTCCCGACGGTGGCGCATTTCCGACACCAACTACATAGCAGTGTCGAATTCAGCCGCTGCCCGTAGGAGATTCGCAGCGGCAGGTCTCCTGTGCCCTGACCGGTAGTTTTCCACGGCTTCACCGATTAGTCACACGCGAATGCCGGAGCAGTTCCGTAATAAGCGGGCCATGGACCGCGCGAGATTTCTCTGTCTTTTTTCCCTATCCTCATCTGTTATACACACACACACACACACACACACACAATTACATGCACTTTACTACCACGCATGTCTGTCACCAAGTGCGAGGTTAATTTGCCCCCAGCTAAAGCGGCGCCCCGCCTGGGGGAAATATATGTAGACGGTGAACCTCTGCAAGCCGGCGCTGGATCTCTCCACCAGAGGGGGAGGAACACCGCCCCTCTCGGGATGTAACCTTCACTACACCCTCGGGACCTTTACAGTTGTCTATCACCCATACTACGAGGGTAACTAGCCCATCTACGGCCTAATAATTACGAGGAAAGTAGAAAACCACGAGTTTAGGGCGACGAAGCTCTTAGTGACGGTCGCAAAGACTTGTTTGCGCACAGCCTTACTCCTGTTGACATTCACTTTCGTTATCTTTAAAATCTTTAAGAAACGGTATCATATGCTAACTCGCATACATTTGCACTCGTTATGTGGCCAGTGAAAATTGACATGCGTTAGCACTACAACGAACACGCGCCATTCACATCACCAGCCGAATAAGGTAACTTTATAAAGCAATCGATTTGATCTGAGCATTTGTTTATCCACGCCGCAACATTTCACTAATTTATGGCATCAATTGGTAATTTTATGATATTCGTTAAAGCACGATTCAACAGAATATTAGAAACAAATTCAGTAAATGACTGTTTGTAGGTAATGGCAAAGCGGAAAATCTACGTCGGAATCGCGTTCTTCTAATGGCAATGTTTTGTAAATACTGGCCATAACTTTCTACAATACAAACAACCAATCCACTACTATTACTAATCGATGGCGTATCTTCGATGCACATGCAAGGAATAAGGAATCAAGAAAACCACTCATAAGATTTCCAATATTCATTTGACAAGCAGTGAAATAACTTCAATACGAAGCTAATTATAGAAAACGTAAAAACTGGCAATTATTGCGAATTTTCAACTGGCGAGGAATTTAGTGAGTCAGCAGCATTTAACTGTCTGCGAAAATTGCACTTTCACTTCCTCTTAGCAGAATATAACGCAATCCACACGTTACTTTCTAAAGAAGAGAAAGCACGTACAAAAACGACCGTATAAACGTACGTAGTCTTTCCTTCAACGCACTCGCTGGAACAGACTGCGTACACTGCAGCACTAAGCCAGGAATTTGAAGACATTTTACTGAAACATACGAGGCGTCTTCGCCACATAAGATGCCAGCAACGGATAATAGTAGCCCTTTGCTTCGATGGTAGTAACACTTACTCCAGTCACTCCAATGAGCAGTCCATAAAAAAAGAGTAGATGAAACGAAATATGCACGAGTTGTGGTAAAACTCGATAACCGATACCCAACTGACGTCAAAGGCATCCTCTTGATACTGCAGACCGAAACGCACACTTTTGAATTCCGAACTGAAACGGCGTATTTCATTTTCGCGATAGGGCATTGGACATGTAATAATTGGGGATGACTTGAGGGACGTGAAAGCTTTGCAAATTTCGTACGTCGGCATATGCGCTGCCTTGAAGGCTCTAGGATCACTTCTGTCAACCAACTGCAGCGTGGTTACAACACGTTTGTCTCCCTGTAGCCCTTCAAATAATAACAAAAAAGGATGTATGGACCCTCGAAACATATCCAATGGCACACTACAGGTGCACTGTTTGAAATTTCCTAATATGGCATCACCACGGCACGCAACACTAAACCAATTACTTTTGACTCGCAAATTCGAAGTCAGGGTTTACCCAACAATGATCTCGGTCATACAATACTGATCTGTATTTACGTGAAATGCTTTGTGGGAGGAGTGTGACTAATGCGAGAGTGTGTTTGGAGTCTTACCAACTCGCAACGTCTTAAGACTGTAATGCCCTAAAGAAAGTCGCAGTATCACAGCTGAAACCGTACGAGTTGCGCACCTCCCAGACAACAAAAAATGCTTTGTCGCCCAGCGTGTTCGCAAAATGTTCATGTGTGTGTGTGTGTGTGTGTGTGTGTGTGTGTGTGTGTGTGTGTGTGTGTGTGTGTGTGTGTTTCTTGCCGCGGGGCAGCGCGGTGGCAAAGGCAGTATCGACGCCACGACTGCTGTACGAGTGTCATACGCTGTACGCTGCTGTACGACTGCTGTACGAGTGAGGAAGCCGTATCATCGCATCGCTTTGACTGCACTAGCGAGGTGGCAGCAACCGCGACTACAGGAGCACGTGCGTGTCGCTTTGCGCAGAGCAGCGCGGTGGCAGTGACAGCGTCGGCGTCGGCGTCGGACGAGGAGGCGTCGTCGGCGGGGAGGGCGCCGAGGCGGCGGCGGAGGAAGCGGCGTCGATGACGGGATGAGCGCGCCGCCTGGGGCGCCCGCCGCCGCCGCGCGCGCGCCGTGCCGCCCCCGCCGCGCCGCCCGCCCCGCCCGCCCTCGCGGCTGCTGGCGCCTGCCTGCCCTGCGCGGGCGGGGCGGCGGCGGGGGCGGCGGGCGGGCGCGCCGGCGGGCGCGCAGACCGCCACTCTGTGCGAACTGCTTCGCGCTGCTGCTGGCGGCGTCCGGGCTAGGCCTGCTGCTGGCGCCAGCGCCCTGGCGCCCGCGCAGCTCCCGCCCCTGCCCCTGCCCTCCGCCGCCCCCGCCAACGCCATCGCCGGGCCCGCCCTCGCACAGGTCAGTACCCGCCGCGCACCCATCTGTCTCCACCGAGCCCTCACTCCAACTTAGGCCTGTCGTATCCTCCGAAACGCGCATCAGTGCACAAAATGGACCGACAACAGTACTCTAGTTTCTCCTTGGCAGTAATACAAAAACAGCGAAA
The DNA here is from genome assembly GCA_017312745.1 of Gryllus bimaculatus. Taxonomy (NCBI): domain Eukaryota; kingdom Metazoa; phylum Arthropoda; class Insecta; order Orthoptera; family Gryllidae; genus Gryllus; species Gryllus bimaculatus. The sequence goes on along the minus strand of BOPP01000127.1, from coordinate 3,729,526 downwards.
CAAGTTCCCTTATCTGTACAGGCAATCTCTGTTTTTTGTTACCCGTAGATGACTCGATGTACTCTCGACACTTAACAAGAGACGTCACTGTCTCTCAGCCTAGTCGCCGCGTGTAACCCACGTCTCAAACACAAGTCTCAACGTTCCCTTACCCAGAAAGGTCAGTCACCCATCGGAAACAATCCATTTTTTCCCTCATGTTCTCCTGCATACTTTCTGCGATTCGTTTTGTAACGATTTAAACAGGTTCCCCCTTCTTATTCAGAAATAGACCACCCAGACTTTTCGTTTTCGTACACCCCAAAACAAATGCAATGTGGAGTCGATACGAGACGAAAATCTAACAGTACTACACCTCCGAATATAATATGAAATGCTAAATATTCCTGCTAGTTCCCTTTCAATAACCCTAATCTTATAAAAGAACATTACTTATCATCGCGTGACACTGTGATATACTTGGTTTCTGAACTGGATGGTTGGATCCCTTCAGGCGAATTACCGCATAACCATGCTTGCAAGCATGGATAATAATAAAACCAAGTATTTTCGATAGTTATTACGTAAAGTAATCAACGAAACGTAAAGCTATCTTCAAAGTAATCATCAGAAGAAGCATCCAAAATCATTAATGTCTAAAAGGAAACTTAATTTCCTCCCGCAACACGCAACCCTCATCAGGCATTGGACTTCTCGCTATCCCCGATACACTGTGCACCCCACCCATACAAATAGTGTTGCCAGCTTCTGCATCGCTGTGTTGCAGTCTTCGGCCAGACTAATAGCAACAAGCAGAGGAGCAGAGAACTGTGATTGGAGTATTATTTTCTTGGGTCGAAAGGACCCTTATTCCGGAGCGCTTTCGACACAAGGCAGACATACGCTTGCCAATAATAAATAAATCCTTGAGTAATGTTTTGTCTGATCACCTCACTCACATTTGTTTACAATTAATGCAAGAAACCTCAAAATGTTTCTTCGATTCTTGTGTAAAGACCTCGATTGCGTTGTTTAGAATATGCTATCAATTATAATTCTTTACCAAATTCTATTATTGCTGAATTCTATTATTGCAAGCGCATCGCTGCTCACGGGAGGAAGGGTGTGTGTGGAGAAAACGAGAAAATGGGGGACCAGAGTTCACTCTAAGAGGAAGACCAGGGGGAAAGAATTCCCCGAGGACGTGATTTGCCTTTTCCAATGACACTGCGCGTGGCAACGGCATTGGAGCTTTCGTTATCGTAATGTTTTCATGTCTGGGAAACTTTCGATACAAAAGGCGGAATGTAGTTTTAAAAAAGCCAACTAATTAAAACTCTTCCAGCAATAACAAAGCGCCTGCCTCCCCACGCAGTCGGCCAGCGTACGAAACGATCACTTCGCGTTCGAAATCTTAGCTTGTAAATTGCGCTGAAGATTCGGGAATAATTTTGTAATTAGGCAATTACTGCTACAGCGCATTTAAAACTGTTTTATCTTAGTATGTTCCTTTAAAGAAGAAAATAATTCGCGATAACGATTATGACATGAACTGTACACCAACAAATCTACCATTTTCCATTTCTGCCGTTGTCCAATCTTCCATTTATTTCCTGAAACACAGAGTTTGATTCCATGTTCCAAGTTCCTGTTTCTCTACATTTAAATGACACAAACTTTGTCGTTTTACAAATTGGCTACGGCTAAACAACTGAATGAAGTTTTCGTTGGTATGATAAAGATAGGAAAAATCACAAGGAATGTTGGAAAATTCTCAACTACCTCTCCTTTCCAGAATCACTCATGGCGCATTACAATGAGGTATCAATGATTAAGCTTATAAGTAAATCGCCGACGACACTATTTTCACATAAATATGCAGAAAGGCGTGAGAACATTAGTGGTCAGATTCCAAAGTCATAAATATGAACATCCGACGCACAGAAGTGAAACAAGTAAAATTTTTACGACCGTCTTCTTGGCTGACGAAGAAAGCCGTACTTTCGCATGTGGCTGATAAAACTTGAATTCACAAAGGTGCAATTTACATAGTTGGCCAGATCACATTCTACACCTTCACACACGTACATGTGCATGTACTCACGCATGTCTGGAACTCTCTTTTCACATTATCTACTATAGTCTTATCTCATTTCCGAGATTCATCATACCTGTATTCCGATATCATTCCTGTGTACGTAATGCATTAGATCGAGTTTTCTTTTTTCCTTACACATACATTTAAGATCAGTATGGATGTGACTCAATTTATTCAGTTTGATGCTCACTTCAGAGAACGTGCTTAACTGTCTCGGCTGCCTTTCGGTTGGGTTTAGCGCATCTTAGTTCTGCAGTTATGTTCTAATATTTTATTATAATAATCAGGACTTCAAATCATCTATAGGTTTGAATTAATCATAAATTAATTTAAAATATGAAAACTTCTCCCATGTACTGTAATATCGACGAACTAATGCCATCCGCAACATGTCGCAGTTTATGGATAGTAAAAAAAAAACTTCAATCTGAAATATGTTTTGAAGCAAAAACTGAATATGTACTTTCCTAGCATAATATGTACCTTAGCTCGCTACATGGCATTCAGCAAAGGGGCCTCCTTCATGTCACAATTTGCGACAATACGAAACAAGAGCTTCGAAATTATTTGAGGGCTAACGTGTGTATCTCATGGAAACAGATATAAAGTTTAACCCGTGATGATATAATTCCCCGATATGTTAAAGAAAACAACAGGCTAAAAGAATTAAAACTCGTCGCCAGTGACGACGCAGGCGCGCGGGCGGCAGGCACGAACGAGGCCGCGAAGCGACATCGGCGAAAGAGGAAAGGCACGGAGAGAGGAAGGGAGGGAGGAAGGGAGCAGCAGCAATTGCCCACGAGGCCGAGTGCCGCCGTCTTCACTGGGCCCACCCGCATCCCGCCCCGCGCGGGCGCCAAGCGCGCTCGGCGGGACCGACGCAGGCTCACGTGTTGGGGCAGGCGCGGGAGGTGGCTTCCTACCGCATCCCAGGGACCGGCTTACATTATCGAATAATATTTTGTGTAATCGATGCGAAGGCATTCAATACAATGAATTCCAAATCTTCCCGACAGAAAATATTAATCCAATAATCATCAATTACCATTTCATTGTTAAATCATTTTACGAGAAGAGGTTGTAGTGGAGCCTATTCGTATGCAAGTGGGCGATGGACCGGTTACGGACGCCGGCGCGTCCAGCGGTCAGAGCGCCGGCGAGGCATGCAGGCGTCGGCCGCGCGCCCCCCTTGCGCCACGCCCCCTCGCGCCATCGACCCGCCACGCGCATGAAGCACGGGGAGAACCCACCGCCTCTCGCACACCCCCACCCCAAGAGAGCGGCATTCGATGCAGGCGTTACCTCGTCTCTTCACAGTATGTGACAGGGGAAGAGCGCAGTAGAACAATCCCACATTCTTTTGTGAAGTTGAGTTATTAAATAAATTAATTGGATTGTTGGTGAAGTAGATACCTTTTTATTATGATAAATAAATAAAGATATTGTCAGGTATCAATATTTTAATTCCACTTATGATCATTTCGATCGCGTAGCGATCATCCTCAGAGCTTGCAGCTCGGCCCAGAAGCGGTTTTCGGCCCAAAAGCTGCAAGCTTTGAGGATGATCGCTACGCGATCGAAATGATCATAAGTGGAATTAAAATATTGATACCTGACAATATCTTTATTTATTTATCATTATTAAATAAAACTTCAAAATTATTCTGTTTAGTGCAATACATTATTTGAACCAGAATAAACGTATAAGCAAGTGTTCTGTGTTTAAAAGTGTACAGAGTTACTTCATCAATGTTCTAGTAAAACCCTCAATATCTCAGAACTACTTTAATGTGGGATTGCCCCTTGATCTTCTGACCCCTTCAGTAATATATTAACTGATGTCTTTTCGATTTGTGGGTTATCGCGCTATTTTTGTTTACGGATCTATAGGGTAGTTGTTCTATGGGACCTGCAACACTGTGTTTACTATTGGACCGCGTGTTGAAGCCGAAAAAAAGAAACGCTTGGTATACGGGCATTCAAGAACAAACTAGCGTTTAGACTTATTGCGCGAATTCCGATTACACAGTTTTTGACACGACTTAATTATTGGTTCTGAGACGAGGTGACCACAATTGCCTAGCTAAGTGTACACCTCATACACCATTTATTCATTTTATTTTTGCAATACGATGGTTGAAAAATCACCGGACATTGAACACCTTCGAGTGAGTCCAGAAATTCTGTGTCATTACTATCTGCTTTATTCGCAGTTGTGGGGAGAGACTCTCATTAAAATGGATGAAGGAATTTCAGTCACTTTTAAAGGGCAGTCCCTCTTCGTAGAGCGTTTAGGATTGTTGAGCTGAATCAAAAATATAAATGGGACTGGCAATGCACGTAGAGCAGACATTGCAAGCTCCTGACAAAATTCATGCTGTGCGAGACCCTCCCCCACACTCGTTTTCTGAAAACTTGACTGACACGCCAGAAAACTAATAATTCTATTATTCCTCGGGTTTCGGCGAATGGTATATATTCAACAACGTATACTGAACCCCTGCCATTTTATAAACCCCACTTTTTGAAGTCTCACGACAAAGTGCTCGTGTCGAACGACACTTTCCGAGAAAATACGATGATTCCGGAACGGGCGCGCGCCGTGATTTCGCTGCAGTGCAAGCGCGCGACGCACCCAAACGCTCGGTGCAGGGCCACGTATCACGCAACTGCGCACGTACCAAGGGGTCAAGCAGGGCGATTACGCCGGGGCTTTATTTAAAAGCACGTCGCCCGGAACGGAACAGAGCCACAAAACCGAACTTCTAGGTGCGGGTAATTTCACGGCGGCAGTTCGCAGCCGCGTGCAGAAGCCCGCTAGCGGGCGGTGGGGCGGAGCCGGACCCGCCGCAGGAACTGCGCTTCTGTGCCGCGCCGGCCCGGCGCTCCCCTCGCGTTAATGCACAGAGAACTTCTCTCAACACTCTGCCCGGAGAGCTCTCATTGAGATAATTTACCATTATCAGTTTTCTGAAGGTAGATGGAATTAATTACTTGCTTTTCCAAAACAATTTGCGGACGGAAGGACATTGCCAGCGGAAACATTGATCTCTTCAAAAAAAAATCATGCGATCTTTCTTTGGGCCTTACCGTTTCATTAGCGCCAAAATCGTCTCGGTATCGTTCCAATTTCAGAAATGCTACCGGTTCTTAGTATTGACTGGTTAACAGTTTTCAGGTAAAAAAACAACTGGTAAACATAAAACAATTCAAGTAAAAACAAAAATTAACAAGAAAAGAACATGAAAGTATTCAGGTAAAAATCAGGGGTGCTTTAATTCTAAGAGAACTGTTAATAATAATTACTATTATAATAATGTCTTGTAGCACCTCTTTAAGTGCAAAGGCTGCCTGCTAGAGCAAAGTACAAGGACTGATAGGTACACTTGGCAAATTGTTCCATGAAAATATTTACCTAACCTATATTAACTTAATTCTTGGTTCTATTGTCACGTTCTCTCTTCTGTGTCTGTTGAAACATTTGATTCTATCAGCCATTTGTTTGTTTGCTATACACGTCAAAAACTAACCGGAGACAGAAGTGATGGATGAACTAATGAAGCCAACATGTCAAAATAATGAAGCAGCCCTACACAAGAGTGGCGGCTTGGTTCAATGAAAACGTAGTTTCTTGCTACGGGCACGGACATCGTAGATATTCGACGGTTTTTATTTCGACGAAAACCTCCAGAGCATTTGCAGTTGATGAAGTATATGCCTTACCACTAAAGCTGCAGTAGTGGAAGTAAATGCCTTACCACTAAAGCTACAAAAGCCGGTGTTCGAGACCTGGCAGGAACAGGCATCATTCTCGAGACTTCACCTCCTCGAAACGACAGAATTGACATCGAGAGCCAATGTGTGAATCTTTGCACGCCACGATCGCCCAAGATATCTAGGAACTGGTAATAAGGGATTTATTTACAATTCTCTGTTTTCGTGTGTAACAGGATGAATGATGGTCGAAAAAGTTCGGGATGAGAGTACGTGCAAACGGGAGAAACTGGAAGAAACGAGCTACTAACCTACTTCCACCACCAACTCAACACGGCGTGTTCAGGATTTGAATCCCGACCTCCCCCATGGGAGAAAGTTCCAGGCCGCCTTCATGATTGTAGCCTGTTCACTTTTCTTTTAATGCCCGGAGCCTCCCAATCCTGACCCGGCCCGGCCCGGCGGGCGTCTCTCTATCGAACGATGAAAGAGTGCGCTGAAATATCAGAGAATGGACGCGAGAGCCGCAAGAACATCTGCAAACTGCGCGAACCAGCATAGTTTGCCATTTTATTGTACACAGTGATCAACATTTGCATCCGAGCGGAAAGTTAGCAAGGGGGCCGCAAGGCAGTTCGTCACCTCGACTCCGTGTAATTGGACAGTTCTGTTATCTCCGAAGCCTCCCTTTTCCGAGACCCCTGAGCAGAGAAGGATGGAGCGGGAAGAGGAATGGAGCGCGGCGAGGAAAGGCGCATCGGGCAGCGGCCAATCAGAGAGCGGACGGATCGGGGAGCGGACGGATCGGGGAGCGGCCGGATCGGGGAGCGGCCAGATCGGGGAGCGGCCGGATCGGGGAGCGGCCGGATCGGGGAGCGGCCGGATCGGGGAGCGGACGGATCGGGGAGCGGACGGATCGGGGAGCGGCGGATCGGGGCAGGACGTGAGCGTGCGGTGCGTGACGGAGCGGGCCGCGTCGGGAAGCGGACGCTGTGGGAGGACATTGCGAATCGCGCTCCCGCGCCGTCCGGGGCCCCGTTAGCCGCGTCGACGCGGCGGCGGCGGCGGCCCGCTTCCGTCCGGGAACGGGGTTTGTGAGCCACGAGGCGGCGGGGGCGGGGGCGGGGCTTAGCCGCTTGCGGAAGGTAACGGGCAGGCGCCGCCGGCCGCGGGAACCGGCTGCGGGAAGGGGCAGGTCCAGCGGCGCAGCCACCTCGCCGCGCACTGCACCACGTCGCACTCGATGCACGCACGAGGCCATCCGGGCCATCGCCGCCCGCGCCCGCACCCGCGCCGGCGCGCTGCCTTTTCAGCACTGGGGAGCGGCGTTCAAATCTCAGCCAAGCCATTACCAAGAACAAAGCGTGTTGTCCCGTTTTCCTTCGTTCCTTCACTCATTTCATATCGTCAATTACATATCATTCAGCTATTCTAGGCATGACCTCCATGTTTAGGTATGTGCATGAGAATAAAGATGATTTAAGGCAGTACAGTAGCGTAGAGAGAGGAGTCTGCAGCCGCATCTTCATCAAACCAAGCCTCTAGTTCCGTAAGTGATTGCCATCCCCAGCTAAGAGGCTGGACCGGGTAATGCCACTGTCTGGAAGACACTTCTCCTGACTCACGCATCACCTCTCGCGATAAATATAATCCAAGATACAGCAAGCAGAATAGGCATAGCTTCGTACCTTCCCTTTTCCTGGATCGTACTTCATCCCTAGGTTTGCATGTAACAAGGTGTGTGTGCGCAGAACTAGCGGAGTCGTTTCTACTACGCGAAGACGAATCACACGGGAATGGAGGATCTGTGCATCATTTGTCCCTAAGAATAGCAATGAGGACAGAACGCGGTGGAAAAGATCGTTGGTCCTTGTTGCATCAGGCATCCGCCACGGACTGATGGGAGAAAACCATCGAAACGACCTATCAGAGCAGCTGTCCTCGATAAGTGTCACCCAGACAACGGGCAGCTTCAACGCATCTACTTACACAGTGTTTCGACTCCGCTACCATCGAAAGTAGAACATTTAAGCCTCCCAGTCAACGAAGAGAACTTGAGAGCTCTCAACTACTACAGAGGTTTGGTAGTTATTCCTTCTATTGAAGTAAAGTTTTCGGCAATGCTTCCTCTACAGTTATGTCACATCAAGATCACTGCCAAGTGCCTCCTTTAATGAAGCCGTGGGAGCAGAACTTCCACCAAAGCCGCCCTCTTGACGTCTGTTGCGTGGCCGCCGCCTTCACAACACAGTCTCTGTCACCTGTCTGTCGAGGTCGGTCCTGTCGGTTCAAGCATTCCGCCTGCGCCATTTTCTTAATTTTTCCATTACCTTTTCCTCTCCTCCCTCATCTCTTGCGATTCGAGCAGTCTGCCCAGCCCTCAAAGCTACGCGTTGTGGCAGTTCAAGTGGACGCGACCGCTATGGACAGCTGAAAAGAATGTGTTTGCGTTCGCGTCACCGCGGCGGAATAATAGCGTGTCAGCCGTAAAGATTAGGTCACGCAAGCCCTGCAGTCGAGAGAAACCTCGCGGTATTTTGCGGATGCAATCTCAGATGGCACTGGCACTGGTATTGGCACTGTCACTGGCACTGGCACTGCGTTCGAGCTCCTCCCCTGCGGTTGAATCATTTTCGAAGTTGACTTCTCAAAAACTGCTTCGCACGCGACGCGTAACGGTATGCTACGTCATTCAGTGTAGATAAAACAAGCTGAACGTCTTGTAGGCATGTGTCCATGAATATCCAAAGCGAAATGAAGACTATCAATTTTAAGGAATATTAGTACACGTGAAGGATCTCGGATGTTAGAGGAATGTCACGCATGGGTAAAGTTGAAGATAACGGACTATTTGAAAAGAAGAACAATCACACTTTTTTTCTTCGGTATCTTACATTTGCCCAACTTTGGAACAAAATATATTTTTTGGGGGTCCATAGATTTTGAACATGAAAAACATTAACAACTGGTATTACGAAATAGAACATGTAACTATCTTAAAAAATATTTTGAAACTTTATTTTAAAGCTTAACTTTAGCTGTTCTTTTCTAGAAAATGAGACTTTTCTTCATCACCGTTAACGTAGTGCAACAGAATTTTACAAGACGTTTGTCGATCGTAAAAAGAGAGGAAAACCGCAGTTCCGAAACTGTTCAAGTCATCTTCGCTTGTCATACATTTTAGGTGTTTTGGCACGGTTGCAGACGCGTCAACGCTTTTCCTTCACAGGAAATCAAAAGTATATGTTCCTGGCTCGCGTAAAATCGACGTAAACGGAATGTTCCTACAATCGTTCGCACTTCCTGAGCACTTCATGGCAACCTCCCAAGTGCGCCTGAGAGAAACCGTTTGCAAAGGGCGAGAAACGGGTGTCAATTCGAGAGCGCGCGGTGTGGCCAGCGCAGCTGTTGCTGCCACCGGCGAATCGCGCGCGAAAGTCGGGTTACGCGAAGAAAGAAAAAAAAAGAAATAAAGAAAAGAAACAGCGCCACTCAACATTGTATTAAAAGAGCTCCTACTTTCGCAAAGATGTTGCACCGCGCAGCGTAATAGACGTTTACGGTCCGTGGGTAACGTAATGGGTAGCTTTTGGCAGGCGGAGAAGCAGCACACATCGGGGAACAGGACAACAGACTCGCGGGCTTAAATAGAGAGTTCACAGGCGGGCCATTTTTCTGGGAACAAAGCAGTTGCCGAATGTAAACCCAGCAGGTGTACGAGGTCACTGAAAAACAATATACGAGTTGGCATTCGTTTAACAAAAAATCAAAACATTTTGTTTAGGTTTTACTAGCACTGTTCGCCAACGCAAAATGTTTGAAACCAAAGTATATACACTGGTACAAGCGCTTGACACCTAAGATGGCACAATAGAACATACGAGAAAAAATAAACAGGATGTGCCGAAGACAATATGCAGCTTAAATATATCGGCAAAAAGATCATGTAGACATTTTCATGTTTCATGTTCACGTTTTTTTTATAAAGTATCGTGCAATAGGTTTCCAGTCGAGAAATGCAGTTTTCGAAAACAAAAGAAAAAAAGAAAAGAAAACAAACGCATTTTAGCTGTCTCCAGGTGCGCTACTGATCCACTAGAGTGCACTGAGACACGCGCTGCAGCTGCATTGCTCTGGGAGTTAGAAGAGAAGGCCGAGACCCGACCCGACGCCTAGAAATTAGAGGCAATGGGGTGGGGTGAGGTGAGGTGAGGTGGGGTG
>BOPP01000127.1:3674965-3719509 GCA_017312745.1 Gryllus bimaculatus | reverse complement strand
GGTGGGGTGGGGTGGGGGCGGATGCGGTTGGGAGTGAATTGAGGCGGAAAAATTGAGCCGCCGCACGAACGCTGAATATTTCCATTACGCGCCCGGAAGTCGCAACAATGTCCAACTCTCTCCAGATTATTATTTTAATTATGATTAAACTTACAAACCAAAGCTAAATAGCTAAAGGTGCAATTAAAACTTTTATCATCATAGAGCAACGCAAAAACAATACATTAATGTGGACGGACACTAATGAATTACCAAAGGTGCTCAGAAAGTAAAAGTTCTAAATTACATTTCTAATAAATATTGACAGTTTTCAAGCTATTCATATTCTACTAGAAGGCAAAGAGAACTCAGTTTTCAGTAATTTGAATAACAGGTGGAATTCTTGTGTTTCATGCTCCTGTTTAGCACCCCATCCTACAAACGTTTGACGAAACAGATCTGTGTTGGCCAATTTCAAGGGCTCTCATTGCTCGCCTTTTATTCGAAAGCGAGACCCATCTAGCATGTAACATTTCCTTCTCTTCCTTTTGAAACTAGTAACCTCAATTTAAAATAATTTTCAATTTATCAATCTGGGAAACTTATGACTTTGTATTTTTTTTTCATTCAAAAACAATCGCAACTTAAAAACATCTAGCACAAAACCTGGTCATCGTGACTCTCCGTCCGTCGGGCTACGACCCGAATTTAACTTTTGTGTGTGTGTATGTGTGCTGGGGTCGCGTCAAGCCAGCTCACACCCGTTTTCGCCATACAAAAAAACGTGGCTATTAATTCCAAATCGTGGCAACTAATTAGCAAGTAAATAGCAATAAATTGCTTGACGCGTTTCATTTCGGTATGCTGACAAGACTGTCCCAGCTTGTCTAACCTTTGAGCGCAGGCCAGCGCCAAGTGCGCCGCCCGCGTGCCGCCGGCCTGGGCGACACGGGCCCTGCAGAGCGGGCTGGGGCGGGCCACGGCGCCTGCAGCACGCCGGCCCTTCTATTCTTAGCCGCGCACGGCGCAGCGCAGGGCAAGGCAAGGCGGGGCGGGGCGCGGGGGCAGGGGCAGGGAGGCGCGGGGACTTGGCTGGCGGGGCGGGGCGTCGTTAGTCAGCGGTGACAAGTGCACTCGGCCCACGCGGCCCGTTGCGTCGGGGACGACCTGGTCGATTGCTCGTCTCGAATCGCCTCGACAGCTGCACGGGTTTCGGCTTCGCATCGATTGCGCGGGGGGGAGGGGGAGGGGCTCGCTATTGAAAGCCATTTCTGCTCGCCTCAAAGCGACGCCGGGAGATTTATTCGCGCCAACGCGTCGGGAGAAGGCTGCGTGAGTGTTCATTCGTGGATACTACACGCCTTCGAAACATCTGATTCTGTTAGGCCTACATCAACATATCGCCAAAATGGTTGCTGTTCCTACAACGAAGAAAAAAATAAAAATAACACATATTTTGCGGGAGACGTTTTTAAAATTTGATGTTGGTCAATGGAAAGAAATCTATACAACGTCCAATGTAACTGCTCTCTCGCAATAAATCACCAAAGTACGTTTACGTCTTTCTACCAGTAAATTTATTATTGCAAAGCTTAAAGTTATACCACCTTAGTAGTACGCAAGTGATATATTTACTAGCATTCTCTACAACTCTTTGTTTCCAAGTACTGACTCGGTTCATCTTTTTCAGAACGGCATTTATTAGGAACATGAACACAAACATGTCAATGGTCGTATATTAATTATCGTATACCCATGTTTAGTCATTGTCGAGATAACTTTCCTTTTATTTTAAGAATAACGGTTAATAAGTGAGCAGTACCATTAAGGCAAATTCTGATTTAATTTGTTGTTTACTTACAAGTAACAAAAAGTAAAGTAGCAAACTAATCTACTTGACCGTTACTTAGTCTCTCCCTTCATCTCTATTGTCATTCCACGCTTTTGGAATGTTATTTAGGGACATCAAATAAATCCAGAATACCCTGTTCAGAAATAATGGTTATTGAACGGATTGAATATAACACTTAAAAATATCCCCTTTCAGGCAATGAAGACAAGGTATATATTTTGATCTGCATCTGGGCTATTCCGTGTAACAATCGCATGATTGATTCTCGTAATGGTACGATACACATGCAGATTTAAGCTATCACAAACTTAAATATTTCGCAGATTAATGAATATCGGATGCATAAAGTTTATTGATACTAGGCTTGTCCACGTTTGGGAAATGTATTTAATCATCGTCAGTCCTTGTTAATATATTGTAACTACAAGCATCAAAGTCTGCAACGACACGTTCTAGTTTTTGCTTTACCATCATAACTGCTATATTCTTCGAAATATTTACATTTTTTGGCCTTTAAATCATTTATTATTTCAAGAACTTATGTGGCCTGTACGCCAGGTAGTCTAACCTTCAGGCGCTGCCAGCACCATAGTCTCGATTTCGAGGGCCTTACGTTCATCTGAAACGGCAAATGGCATGGTATGCAATTCCTACTCCGCGTTGTCGAGTTATTTCAGTCCTGTAGGTTGTTCAACGAAAACGATGGAACCATCGTCTTCAATTGCTTTCTTTCCGGAATGGCATCCCGGGCTGATAGACGACGCCAGCCGCTGAATCCCAGTGGAAATACACACGACAGCGCATTCGCGTGTCGAAGATCGCCGGCCTGTGATAGCGATGTATCGATATAAATGGAGGGAGAAAATGACACATGCTCATGTAACCACACTATTCTGAAACGCGGGGACTTTCTATAAATCACTCATTCGTCTCTTTATAGTTGTTTGTGTGTTCTTCTGCCGTCACGTCATTTGTAAAAACTTGACTCGATTCCATTTTTCCTCGTCTCTATTTCTAGTCTTTGTTTCATCACGCGATGGTTCCCAACAGTTTCGAAAATACATAGATAATTACGATGCAAGTACTTGTGAACAAAAACTGAGAACGCCTAATTGAAAACTCTTCCTTCTGACCATGAACTCGTTGCATATGCGTTTTTCGTGAACACAGAAATAGGATATCCTCAAGTTATCATTATCCACTGTGCGTTTTAAAGAAATCATTTATATCTAGAAACCAAATGTTAATGACGCTCTGCTACTCATAGGTAAAGTATGAAATAAATTGCACACAAAATCAGAAAATACATGTAATAATAACTAAACACCTATATTTAGAAACTTGTGTAAGAAAAGTTAAATTTATGTCAGGAACGCAAGTGCTATTGCACTTACGAAACTGAACTAAATTCTCTTATCTTATCAACTTTATATGCATAATAGAAAAGTTGTAAAGTGTATTCATTATCCGCCGTAGCGTCTCGTTTTAGAAAAAAACAACAACTCCAGAGCGCCGCGGTGAAAATTGAACACGCAATTTATCATGTCAAAACTCGTGCATGGAAGCCACTTTCACACGCATACAACATAGTTCTGGGATAGAAAACTTGTAAGGTGCAAACGTAGCACGTTTTCAGGACTCAACTTGTACCTACGCGCACGCGCGCGCGCGCGTGTGTAGGTCATGGCTCGGTAAGGGCCTGTGTTCAAGCACGTATCTACGAGCACGTCAAATGCGCAAAGCAAACTTTTCCGACCATCGCCCCCTTTTCGCCATCACTTTCCCAACGGCCCTGAAGGCTACTGCTCAGGAGCGGAAATAGCAAGCATAACTTCAGTTCCAGCCCCCCATAAATATTTTTGAAACAATGTTTTTTAAATTGTTTTCATGAAATATGAAAAAAAAGTGCGATAATATTCATTGAAGGAATGTTGCTTTGGAAGCGGTGAAACATAAACGGGGCAATTACGTCTTGGAGGCGTTTGCACTGAGCGCGTCGTGGTTTCTTGCGCTGCAGCAGGCGGTGCTGCCCCGGCCGGCGGCGGCGGCGGCCGCGGAGGAGGAGGAGGAGGAGGGCGGCGGCCTGGACGCGCGGGCGCTGGAGGCCGAGATGGAGGCGCGGCGGCGGCGCGTGCGGAGGGTGTGCGCCGAGCGCGGCCTGCAGCGCGAGGGGGAGCCCAACGCCTGGGAGTTCTTCATCGACTCGCGCCACAGCCTCGTCTGGTGCAACGTCTTCAAGGCGGCCAGCACCGCCTGGCTCTACAACTTCAACCTGCTGGGTGAGCGCGCCTGCTCCGCCTCCCTACCTCCAAACCCTACCCTCTTCCCTTCCTTCCTTTCATTTCGAATTTGATCCACCACGTCTTGCCGCCGCCCCCTTTCATTCATGCTTTCTTTCTTTCTTTGGTTCTCGAAGGGTTATTCTACAAAAGGAATCCAGGAGAGTTTGGAGTATAAGTCACGCTAAAACGAAAACTTCCAATTTTTTCATCGCGTCTTCTTTCATTCCTCTCGTTGCTTTAAAGTTACTCTTTATACATACAAAGTCACTGGACCTTCTGTATACTTCTATGATACGAGAAACATTTCAAATGAACAATAATTTGCAATTGCTTGCATCTATGAATGATACGATGGAAATGAAGATGTTAACAGTTTCACTTCCAGTGTCAAATTTAAAATTAAATTAACCCAAATCAATAAAGCTATAAAGCAACCGTTATGGATAAGCGACATAATTAAATTAAAATATATTTGGAAGCGACGAATATAAATAAAATTTGACAGAAAAGCGGGTATCACTCGATACGATTCTCATAATACTCGTATCGCTAGGCATCAAAAAGCGAAATCGGATCAGACATTGAAATGAGCCCGGCAACTGACAGCGAGACAAACAGTCAGCGCCCCGCCCACGGCGCGAATTAATCCCGAGAGAGCGAGACAGGCTCTTCGCAACCGGGATCGAAAAACCGGCGCGGTCTCGTCGGCCGCCGACCGCACGGGGGGAGGGGCCGGGAGGGGATCATCTCGCGCCAGATTAGCGCTCGCGCCAACACGCGAAGCCCACGCGCCAGTTGGCGCCGACGCGCTGTCCGTCCCGCGGAAATCGATGGACGGCGCCCTTCGGAGCCAACTCGGCAGCGGGGGCGTCCCTCACCCCAAAAGGCCAAGAGTTATTTTTGTTCACCTTCCTTTATTTGGCAAAATTTATTTAAATAGTTATTGATGTTCGAATTATGTAATTATTTAAACAATACTATTAAATAGTATTATATCTACAGTACAAAAATAATGTACAACATATATGTTCATTTAACAAAAATCTACGATCCCCCCCCCCCCAAAAAAAAAGATCGGCTGGATTCGCCCCCTACTCTCGAGAAGAGGAAGTGATTTTATAAAAAAAAAAAAATACCTATACAGACATACAGGAAGGGTGAACTCAATGTGCCATATATGTAACAAATACAATGTCCCTATCCTTCAATAAATCGGCATTCCTTCGAGAAATCTTCCAAAATGAAAAGAAAAGAGTTGCACTACCATAGATACATAGCCAGTCTGGAGAGATATTGGCTTATTTCCGCTGTGTTGTAAGATTTTAAAGAAATAAAAATTTCGAATGCAAATAAATTGTTATTGAGTGTGGTACGAACGCATTGAAGAGTAATGCGATGGCTGCGGAAAGCGAGTTAGGAAAACCGCAAAGAATTCGCAGTATGAAGAAAAAACATACGCGATTTTTTCACCAACCACATTGAAGCCTACGATGATGTACGTTTTTATTATTCGCTACTGGTTCTCTCAAAATTTATACACGATACAGAACCGAGCAGCGTTTTTAGTAGATTTTCGTCCCTTTTACCTCCTCTCAAACGTAGTTCAATTTTATGCCCAATTTTTTTCTATTTATTCTCCTCCTCTCTGTCAGAGACTGGCATTCACTTTTCTGTTACTATTTAATTTATACGGAGACAAATTAAGTGCAATATCGACAATAATACTATCAATGATTAAATGACGCATCGCGTACATTTTCATTGTTCTTCGGAAAATCGTCATGAAATAAAACGGTACGAAATACCAACTTCTGCCGTTTTGTTCCTTTATCATGGAGATGTGGCAAAAATCACATCTGCCATAAAATCCATTTATCTTTGGTGTCACAAACGATACTGTTACAGTTTCCCTTTCAAATTAAATAATGAACTAATGAAGCATTACAGAACACCATTGTCCACATTTTCATAATGCATTTCATTGGAGATAACCGATAAAGTGAAAATATGTTAATAACTGTAATACATCACGTAGCACGAAAACAAGGGAATAATAAATGCAGTTTGACACGAAAAGAGAGGAAGGCTCTGGCCTACTTCGTCGAGTGTGTTCGAATCACAACAGAAGCAACTTCCTCACTTTGATCATCTCTAATCTCGATATTCCCAAAACTACATATTTTCTTTGTACTACATCTTTTGGAACATAGTGGATTCATAACAGAACACTACTTAACAATTTTCCATCCTGACCCCCCTCTAATTTGGATACTTTTTCGCGTTACCCGAGTACCGTAACTAACAGAAGTGTCACGATGTTCATATGTTAGATACAATAGCTCCCAAAAAAGTACAGACGAACTTACAATGGAAGACAAATACTATTATTCTGGAAAGAGGCGAGCTTTGCCATGCAATTTCAAAACCGCTTCTCTCCTCAAGGCACGAGGAAAAACGACGCAACCCACGGGCAAGAGCGTGTTGAACAAATGTTCGAGCCACATAGGCCATTATTTATGTACGTCCGCTTAAAATACGACACATTTACTTCCACATTCACGAAAAATAAGTATTGTGCAAATGAAATTCATTTAAAACCCCAATAAACAAGCCAAATAAGATTAAATTACAGCATATTCATTAACTCATTTAAAACTGCTTATTGTTCGCATCTCAGAAAACGGAAAAGTACGCAAATTAAGCCTTTATTACACCACAATAATTTCCAATAGAATACTATTAGATAGTATGTTGATTACAGAGGTAGATTTGTGCCAATTAAATATTTTAATAAAACGAACTCAGAGAATCAAAAGACATTTCATAACGTACCGGCTGCAGCTCGAGGACATCCCTTGTATCCGTGAGGACTTCCAAGCCAACTTATTCGCCGATAAATATAATGTCAGCGATCAATATCAGACTTAATTTTGTTTCACATTACCCCTCAATAATACTATCCAGGCACAAGCAAAATCAGCCCGGATTCAGTTCACCAGCCATTGCCATGAACACAGAACTACAAACCGGACGCCGAACCGAACCTACGTGCAGTACTGACTTCCTAGAGCTACAAACTGAGGACGCTAGAGACTGCAAGGCAGGGCACGAAAACCGCCGGGTCACGTTCGTCTTGTGCACTACCGACACGGTCTTCAACAGGACGCAGATCAACAGGATGAGACAGGATGGTGGTAGGGGGTGAATCGTGATGAATTATTTGGATAGGATGGGAGAGAAAAGCGTCAGACGGGCGGGAAGAAATGGAGCCGACAACACAAAAAGATAAAAGGGGGAGATGGATTGGAACGAGATTCAATGACGTTAGGAACGGATATGATGGAATGGAATGGGAGCGGTGGGGATTGAATAGGATAGGATAGGATAGGGTGTGATCAAAGGGGATTGAAAGGGGGTCCAGTTGTGTAAGATGGTGAAATGGGAGCAAAAGGATGGAACGGTGTGGGATGGAAACATCGAAATAGGACCATTCAAGTTAGAATGGGAACGGATGAAAAGTGCGAAGTATCAGCAAACGGGCTGTAATTAAACGCGCTTCCGCTTTCTTATTCTCTCCCCGGCAAGGAAGCAATGGAAAAGGCTCGGTGGTGGATGGAAATCGACTTAGGAGCGGTTCGCTACTGGAACTTGGGGCAGTTGAAGTCGAGGAGGAGATGAACGGGTGAGACGAACGCGATGCGCCTACTCTCTCTTTAGCTTCTTTCTCTTCCGCCTCAGGAAAACAGGAGGAGATGGAGATACGAACAGCTGGTGGAACGGGGGCGAAAGAGGTTGCGGTCGTTGGGGAAAGTCGGATGAGAGGAGTTGATACATAAATACAGACGCTGGTGGGGTTGAACGAAGCGGCGTGGAGCTAGGTTTGGATCGAATGTGGGTACACGGAAGGAAGTATAACCGACGCTTCTTCCTCCGAAGCGAAAATGGAGGACATGGAGGTCAATACCTCATGAAACAAATTTCCTACATTTTCCTCGGTTTTCCAGAGCATTTTAAAAATTGTTCACTGATAAGATATATAGACTATTTCACACTATTTAAATGAAATATTAAAGCGTGACACTAATATGTAAACTCTCTGATTTTGCAATGATAAATTAAAAAAAGCTCAACACGTAGCAACTGATAAAAATAATGCTGTACTATTTTTTATTAATTATATACAGATTTATACCCAACTCAAAATTTTCCCTGACTTGTAATGATTTTTCCACAAATATCCTGATATTTTCCAGATATTTACAGATCAGTGAAACTTCCCGATTTTCCACGCTTTCCCAGAAAGATGACAACCTGTACAAACATGGAGTGTCGGACTACAGTACCGGCAGCGTATAAGCGTCTCTGACAGTTCTCTCGCCACGTGCTGTGTTACGTCCTGTGACCTGCTCTGCTTGCGAGGATTTTTTTACTTTCCCATTGTCAGGGTTGAGCGTTGCCGCTCATCTGACTCACAAGAAGTCACGGAGGCAATAAGGCTCGACTTCGGCGAAAGTTATGAACACGATATTCCAAACGTTTCGCCGCCTGCCAGTTGGTGTTAATGTTTCGAGATTTCATTTATCTGTCATGCAAGTGGTGCTACGTGCATAGTAATGTTTGGGAACAGCGCATTGAAGAGCCAGAGTCGCTTATACTAGGATTAATTTAACCGTGCACTTGACGTAAATCAGCTGCTCACGATTTCGTCCAATCGGGAGCTTGAACGTCCCCATAGTGACGTCAGTGCAGCGACATGTAGTAAGCTCCCGATGGGATGAAACCGCAGCAGCTGATTTACGTCAAGTACACTATTATGATCGCTGCCGATACTGTCGGTGCGGTCCGCGTCGGGGCCGGGGTGTGCAGGCGGGTGGCAACGCCATTTTCCCCCGCTCTTGTCCGCAGCGGGCTACTCGGAGAGCTTCCTGCGGCGCTCGCTCAAGATGCCGCTGGTGCTGGCCCGCGCGCGCTACCCGCGCCCCACGCCGCAGCAGCTGCGCGCCGCGCTGCCCGACTCGCTCTCCTTCCTCATCGTGCGCGACCCCTTCGAGCGCCTGCTCTCGGCCTACCGCAACAAGTTCGAGGGGCTGCGCAACCGCTTCTACCGGAAGCTGGGGCGTGAGATCTCGTCGCGGCAGCCCCGGCGCGCCTCGCCGCCCCCGGCCCCGCCGGCGCCGCACCCCAACGCCGTGGACTCCTCGGGCGACGCGCCCGACCCGCGCCTGCCCGGCCCCACCTTCGAGCAGTTCGTCGACCACGTCATCGCCACGGGCCTGCGCGCGCACAAGCCCAAGTTCGACGAGCACTGGGCGCCCTACTACCGCTTCTGCACGCCCTGCCACGTCAACTTCACCGTCATCGCCAAGGTACTCGACCCCCCCCCTGCACACGTTTCGAACGACCCGTTTCACCCGCCGTTGCAAAAAGCAACTTCCCACTCAACTAGTCACGTCTTTTCCATCACACCATCGTCATCACCACCGACAATGTATCCCTCACTACCCGCGCCTTCCACAATACGTTTCAAAAGTAGACCGATCTCACATGAACGCAAACGTACCCCCTTACGAGTCACGTCTTTTCCATCGCACGAGTCAAACGATGCGTTCACCCGTCATTGCGAAGGAACGCTGATGGTGGGAGATCTATACTAAACGCCACTGCATCGCTTGTCCGAAAACTTCAATTAAAACCAATGCTCTCCCATCAAACGCGGTACTCGGGAGCGCTGCAAAGCGGTGCCTTTGCAAGGTGCTGTAACAATGTGTACACACGAGGAGACGCGAGGGCGAGAGCGAATAGTAAAGCGGCTCCACACACTCGGTATTCCGCCAGTAGCGAGCGACTGTTCGCCGAATCCCAACAACTAGTGTGAATGTGTCGCTCGCTATTCCCCGGTGCTCGCCCTACCCTCCGCGTATCGGTCTTTGGCATACGTCAAAAGGAAACTAGCATTCTCCCAGTTACGTCAGCTACCGCGCGTTGGGCGAGCGAACGCTCACTACTCGCCGCCCGTGTGGAGCCACCTGTACACACACACACACACACACACACACACACACACACACACACACACACACACACACACACACACTGCTAGCCCCGGCTATTTTATTAATTTTTGTTGTTGTTGCCTCGAGCACAGCCAGTAAGTGGCGTTCGGTGCGCAGGTGGAGACGCTGTCGCGCGACGAGGAGTACATCATCGACCGCGCGGGGCTGCGGGGCGCGCTGCTGGCGGCGGCGCGGCGGCGCGAGCGCCCGCGCAAGGTCACCAACCGCGCGCGCGGCGCCAAGGCCACCGCCGACCTCGTGGCGCGCTACTACGCCACGCTCACGCGCGGCCAGCTGCGCGACCTCTACCGCATCTACGGCACCGACTTCGACCTCTTCGGCTACAACGCCTCCAAGTACTTCGACCTGGCGCGCCCCGACGCCTAGCCCCGGCCCCGCGAGACCTGCGTCTGGACGGAGCGTGCGCCGACAACGGACGCGGTGTGAGCGCCGTCTGTGCAGCGACAACGCACGTCGTGTGAGCAACGTCTGTGCAGCGACAACGCACGTCGTGTGAGCACCGCCTGTGCAGCGACAACGCACGTCGTGTGAGCACCGCCTGTGTTACTCGGTGCTGTTCAGCTTTGGCGCACGACGTGTGAGCTCTGTCTGTGCAACGCAGCGTGTGTGAGCACTGTTCTGTGCAGCGACAACCCACGTCATGTGAGCACCGTCAGTATTACTCGGCGCTGTTCAGCGTTAGCGCACGACGTTTGAGCTCTGTCTGTGCAACGCAGCGTTTGCGAGCACCGTCCTTGCAACGTACGTCGTGTGAGCTCTGTCTGTGAACGCACGGTGTGAGCACCGTCCTTGCAACGCACGTCGTGTGAGCACCGTCTGTGCAACGCAGCGTGCAGTGTCAAACAAGATCGAAACCAATGGCCAGGCCCTTCTTGTCTTCAATGTGTCGACTGCACATTGACCAACTCCTCTCCGAGTGGCGTATGCGCGTCTCTATTCAGCGCCAACGAAAGTCGAGGCAGCTTCCCCTTCTTCAACGCATCACTCGGGATACGACCAACTCCGCTCCGAGTGTTGTGTGTGTTCCCACCCTTAGCGCAGTCTCGAAGTTTTATTAAGAATTAATTTTATTATTTGGTAATTACGATATTCTTTCATCCTTTCGTTCTCTATAAACGCACTGAAAAGTCAATGCCCAAATACGTTGCGGTGCGTCACGCGCGGTCTCCCAAGAAATTGTGTGCTGAGTCAAACATGTCACACCATTTGTTCTAATTTCAATTGTTTTGAGAGTTGGTGAGTTGGCTGCTTTGAGAGTACTGAACAAACATTAACCTTTATAATTGTTTGGAAGGGGGAGGGGGTAGCGACAGATCTGCAGATAGAGCATTTCATAGCCCTCAACAAGCCAGTTAAATGCCGAAGGGTTGTGCTCGCAAGTAAGAACCTGGCAGAAAGAACGCAACATTAGATCGCCGTGTAGGTACCACGATCCGCATCTCTGCGTGCACGGAAGGAGAAATCTCCAGCAATAGCCGTCACGATGCTAATGTCTCTGCCCAACGGATGACGGAAGCAAACATTGTGAGGAAGAGGACTCACTCTCTCTCTCTCTCTCTCTCTCATTTTTTAAACTAGATAAGGAATAATTTAAGAGCTGGAAGGTTCCTGTGCCTGACGCCTGTGAAAATCATGGTGTGTTGACACTACTCTCAAATAAGTACAGTGATGTTTACTTGATTGTGGAAACTATTATAGTGAATTGATGAGGGCGACTTTGAAGATACAACAAAAAATAAAAATAAACTAAAGCATCAAAGAAGCCAAGAATTGTTGATCCCAAGTTCAAGTGGTGTGCAAGTAGTTCACAACAATTCAAAAACATGTCTTAAGTGCAAAAACCATACCCTGGCTTACGAACAACAGTAATACTGTAATAATTACTGCCTAGCATTCAATTGTAATAATTTTCCACCTTCAACACAAAAACCTATCAACTTGGAGAACCCACATGTTCCATACATGGTTGATATTTAATGAAATACGGGCTACTGACATCTTCCTCTTTACACAATTTTCAGTCAACTCGAAAGAAACTTGATTAAAGCCAGCAGCCCCATGTAGTATAGCAGAACACATTACAAATGGTGAATAAATAAAAAACACTAAAGGAACTGGTGGTTATATCCCACCATTTTTAAATACGAAGATTAATAACACGTAATTGAAAGATTAGAAAAAAGAATAGGAAAGAATAAGTTTATGAATTATCCATGCCATAGCACAAATAAATTGATAAATTTATTTCAAATTATATTCCAGAGGCTTTTGCATAAAATGGAAAGCCATGCACAGATCACAAGAAAACTACAAGCTCAATTTGTGTATGGTATGTATTGGAGAAACATACTGCACATTCACATGAAATACTGACCAAACTACAATTAGCATCATAAGGGTTTCAGGTCCTTGCATAAATGTAGTCCCGATAGCAATCTTTTAGCAATATTCAGGTATAATAACTTCAAATAACTAATTATTTACCTAAAAATTAATGAAAATTTAATGCTATGAATAATCCCCCACGATAATTAACAGATGATCAGTCAAATTAATTTCTACCGACACTGACAACTTTCCAGTCAACAGTTAGAGTAAACATCTAATGAACAATTGATTATTTTTTCCCCACCCAATTAAATTTCTGACTTTGCAAGCACTCACCATCAAATCCACTGAATCAAATGACTGAGAATACTTTAATCTTTACTCCTACAAGATGAAGAAATTGCTTTTGAAATTAATGTCAAAATTCAATTGTGAAACTCAACCTGAATATTGCTTCAACTTTTCCTTCTTAAACATATTTTCCAAACTATATTCATTCTTCGAAGTGGATCACTGAAAACTTCTCAAATTCAATCAACAGTGACAAATTCAATACTATTCAATAGTAGAAACACACAAATGCATCCTTTATTGAGAAGTGTATCCCAGCTTACACAAAAACGATTGCTTGAAAACAGTGTTTAAAAAACTTTTTTGCTGCTGCGACTCCCTTCAGGTAACAAAATCAGCACATACCTCCCCTCATTAAAACTAAATTGTTAATAAGAAATAACAAGTAAATATTTTTCCAGAAAGTCATAATGTAAATTTTGTAATTATATACTTACAGTCTACAAAATAATTAATGCAAGTGATTTGCACAGTTGCCCCTATTAATTAATTAATTTAATTAATATTTGAGAAAGGAAAACTATAAAAAGCCAACATATTGATGGTACAGAAAAGTCTGCAAGATGGATCGACTTTTTGGTGTCTCACAGTTCTTAGAATCTTGGCACTAATTTAGAAATGTCAATATGCATCTCATTCTGGAGGTTCGGTTTTTATCTATATTTTTCTTGATCACTGCTATGACTGAAAATCCTTTTTCACACACATAAGAAGTGGAAAAAGGAAGCAGAACACGCAAGGGCTTTTTATTTTGGATACTGATTCTTTACAGAACACCAAAATTCGGACAGTATTGCAGGAATGAATCACGCCACTACAAAGCGAGCCATATTCTATTGCGCCAACTGCCAGAGCTCACTTAAAATAAGTGATAGTTGTCAATTTTGGTTTCATGGAAGTAAATGCAATCACATATTACACACATGTTTTCTCCTACATTTATTAAATTTAATGAAGGCACACGCACAGTCCAATAGTAATTTATTCATGTAGAAATAATTAGAGCATTATTAAGCATTAGAATATTATTTAATTAAATTGTTATGAAGTGTTCATGCCTCCCCTCTGAAACTTTCATTCCTCCCTGGGAAGGCATGCCTTGCAGTTTGAATAACTGCTTTAAAGAACAAAGTGGCTAAAAGTAACTAAGAGAAGAAGAAGAAGAAGCAGCAAGGCCAGTATTATAAGGTCAGAAATTAATTTTTAAGATACCCCTGAAATCAAAAAATACTTTGGATTTTCCAAAAAGGCAAAATTAAATTGTGTAATGTAGTTGTATGTGCAATTCACCTACAAGTACTACTTTTAGATGCACATTTTGCAAATACATTGTACCCAAGAAAGATGGAAATGTCATAGGATCAACATATTATTCAATGTTGATGTTATGCTCAACAGTCCTCCAAGTTTGGCTCATTTTCACGGCAATACAACGGTTAACTGTAATGGTATTCTCAGTATTATAGGTGTGATAAATATTGCAAAGCTTAAACTTGCAAACACTGCTATGAAACAGTTTCCAAAAAAAATAATCAATTCGATTCAAGAAAATACCTTTGCACCTAATGCAATAATTTGTTTCTAGTACTTATACTCAATATGTGATGAACCAAGATGACAGAGCAATTGTAGAAGATTCTGAATTTGAAAAGGCAAAAAAATGTTTGATAAATAATACCCCAGTTGACTCAGAAGAAAATCACACTATTTTTCTTTTCTTTTAGTATAATTCAATAAATATTTTATAACAGAAAAAGCAATGTAAATATTTGTTTGTCATTGCAATATTTCATTAATTAAAATCATTGTATGATATTATCTTTATAACAATGTTATGGATAAATGAAGAAAGAATGAAATTATTTTTGTATCCCACAAAAAGCAAATGAATGAAAGATGCCTGATTTGTTTATAGTATCTTATGTTAATTCAATTTGTGAGGTTTTCATCAACTAAGAACAATAATAAGTCCAAAATTAACAAAATTTTATATTCTTTAAAGAGTTAGAGAGCAGCCACTGTCTTTGTATTTTGTACATTTTATATTTTAAAACGTGCCACAAATTTGTAATGTAGACCTATTTTATCAAAACTATTCTGATGCTTGGAAAATGTCAGCAAGCACAACCCCAAATAATGAAACGCACATTGATAAAATGTAGTACCGTATGTATGTCACTTTACTTCAAGCACCAAGGGAACAGAATGTGATGTAAAGCACACAATAAATATGTATGTTCGAGTGAGTAAGGAGATATAACCTTATCTCTCCAATAGTAATGCGAAAACTGAAGGCAGGGTGGCTAAATGCAAGTTTCAGATTCTTTAAAATTTGAAAGAAAAGTTTTGCAAAATGAAAAGTTTATAATATTACATTTGGAATATCAAAACATGTATAAAATATGCAGAGTAAAATATGAAAAGAGAATGAATAATGCTGTTCAGAAATGGCTTGAAACTTTGTTTATCTGTTAATTGAAAATATCATTCCACTCTCATTTTCATCTTTAAATCAACAGAAATTTGAAGTTCTACCTAAAAATTCCCAGACCTGAACATTCTCTACATTTTGTAAGCATGATCATGAAATGTAAGTGGAATAGTTCTCTTTAAAGATTAAATTGTAATGGTTTGGTTTAAAATGTAGTATTTGTTAAACAAAGCATAAAATAGAATGAAAATTTCAGAAAACAAAAGACCAGAACACAATTTGCAAAAAGAAATGGCAACGCAAAGAATCTAAACAAAATTTTTAAAAAAACTTATTCTTTTAACAGCACATTTTCTAACTTGCCCTATTGTGGTGTGAATCAGAGGCCATCCCACAGTTGGCAACTCTGCCTACAGGTAACCTGCATAAACCTGTCCAGTATACAAGACTGACCTCCAAACGTAGTACCCAATTAAATTTGACAGTTAAGTCATACGCCCGTCCCCATATATTCTGCGTGGTCACCAAATTGTACCTGTCTCTAAACAGCCTGTTTGTATGTGGACTCCAGTAGCATAGCAAGTCATCATAGCTTTTGTATGTATGGGCATCATTAGTCTTATGCTGCAGAAACATACTTTTAATTTTATGTGCACTTCAATGTTTGATCCCCAAATAAAGACCAAATTAAAATTGTGATTCAGAGTGTAGGTTAAATGTCATAGAATAGGATAAAATTGTGAGTACAAAGATGTTACCATATTTTGTATGGCAGTTATAGGAATACTGAAAGCATATTCCCTGATTTTTTACACCTAATGACAATATATAAACAATAAATACACACACACCATGTTATTTCAGAAATTTAAAAAATCATCGCTACATACAGTAAACATTAAAATTCTCAATCAAAAATATTATTACCAAATATATGTTAGTATATTGTCTAGTAAAACTTTTATTTTACTGCATCTGCATGGGCAAATTTACTTCAAATGTGTAGTATGTGGAAGCTTGTAAATTTCAATTCTGATACCTTCTATGTAAGTGCAAACAACTGAATTTGAAAAAACATTGCTGAATTCAGTGTACCAAATATCAAAATTCAATAAATAATGTGTTCAATACTTTGGAATTTATTCCTAGATTTATAGTTCATATCCACTTAATACCAAAAACCACAAATTAGAATTTGACAAATTATGAAGTACTGTTTTGATATCAATACACGATAAATTTTATTTCTACACCAAAATAGATGGAAGTTGATTTACCTTCCTCAGTGTGTCCAAGGAAATGTACATGAAATGCTCTGAATATTTGTGGCAAAAATATATGTATATTTATGAACATGTTCCCACGAATTCCCAACATTAGGTATAAAAATGTATCAATAAATCTAATTTATCCCAATAATTGTAAGTGTTCTATATTAATAAAAACGTGCACTATCCTCACATCACTTTAGAACACACATCTTACTACAATTAATCAAAATCACCTGACAAATTTGATCTACAATCAAACGAAATATTGCTCTGTGAAATACTCCAGCAAACACTAACATTTCTAATTGCAGTGAAACTTGATTTATGCAGCCATTTATGCTTCTATCAAAAGTGGCCAACAAAAGGTGGTGGCTGCTTAATCAGGACAATGAAATTACAAGAAGCACGTATCAAGTTCACAAGCAAATGTAATGAGAATACTGTGGAACCGGTGACAAGTTATTATTTCGTAAAGATACCTTTTGTTAAATTCCTCTGTTGTTATCTCAAACACAAATTCCTTTGCAACTCTGGAGGTGGGGCTGCATAAAGAAATATTTACTGGAATTTACTTATTATTCTCAAAAACCAAAACAGTTCCCAGAAAAAAATGGTTTATGAAGGTGACTGCTTAATCAAGGAGGCCGATAATGCTCCATCAACATTATAATAATTGGATAAATTAATAAATGAGGTAAATTCACAAACTTTATGTCCATAATGTTCAAATTTTAAACCTCACCAAATAATAAATAAATATTGAAATGTTTAGAACACAAAATTTGGCAAAACTGTTTTCAAACAAAATTTCAAAGCTTATAAAATGTCTTCGTTATCCAGATGAGCACACACAGCATCCAATTGAAATCAATAATAACCACTTGCCCACATTAACTACAACTGCACACAAGTAAAGTGTTAAGAGGAGTCACAGAATTATTAAGCCAAATTAAGTAAACATAAACACACTTATTAAAATGACTTTTCACTTAAGTCCTCACTGACAAATCAATTTTTCGGTACACTTAACAAAACCATTTAAATTTCAGGGAATGTAAATTAAATTTTCTATCAATAATATGAAGCTCTGCTCTACATTGACTCAAATAAAATGACAGTAGGTACTTACTGGACAGGACCGTGAGCAGGAAAATGTAGTCTGAGAAGGAGATCAGCCCTGCACTGCCCAATTTATAAAAGATGCTATCTTCATCCAATGCAAGTTCCAACTTTGTGTGAACATTCTGGAAAAAGAAAATTATGTGACAACTCTGAATTCATGTTTACGCTGGGGCCAGTGAATAAATAAAAATTCACAAACTATTCTATAGAATTTGATACTGTAAGTATATCTGATATTGAAAAGAAAAAAAAGAACTGATTAATTTTCAACTTCAAAATATACCACAGTAACAACTACCATGCACCGAATGCCATGTGTTCTACAACCAGTGAAAAAAACAACAAAAAATAACATTAAACACCAATATTGAATAGTGTTCAAGAAATCTAAAACACCTTTTAAAGAATTAAAATTTGCTTCATAAAAAATTAAATTATCACAACTTCAAAGTGTCAAAAAGATCTTATAAAACATATTAATATTGTGCTTACATAAATTAACTTGAATAATAAAAAAAAAATGTTTAAAAAATGGAAAATTTAAAATGCATGCGCTATTTTTCTTCTGGTTGACAGTAAATCACTTTTATATGTGACCTCAAGTGTAACAGTGACTGCTGAGGTATGAGAAAAATGTACAGGTTTAAAATAGCCAGACATTCACACAACTCTCACACGCATGCACACATATATACATTTAAGAAACTTCTTCATCATAATGGAAGTGCTTCTTTCTATCTGTGCAAAGCTAAAATAGTCATTTCACAAATTCATTCATTATCTTCCTTAAACCATAGATTCTGTATTCATTTTTTGTTGATATCCTGAAGAAAGCATTTCTAATGTTTTAGATTCAGATCACAATTTTCTCTAATGAGGTATGATTAACACTGCCAATGAATGCAGTATCTACTTACACACACGCACACACCCTGTACAATCACTCGTTACAGTGAATTTGACAGGAATTATAGTGGAAATTATGAAAATGTTAGATCACAGTTTATAAAAGTGAGAACAACCAACATGAACTACAAGAATTCATTAAAATTTGAATATCAATAAGCAGACGAGTGTTTATAAAGTTAGGGTTATGCAAAACTTCATTTCCATGATATTCATTGAAATGTGAAGGAAAAATTTTATTCCATTATTGGTTTCAAGGAAATGTAAAATTGTCCACGTATAACTGTATGTAAAGAGTATTGTGACACATTCTTAACAATCCTTCATACTGAAATATTTGAAGGGTTCAGATGTAAAACATGGTAACCCACATGGAAACATTTACAAGATATAAACAAATGAACAGTTTTGCTGACAGGTTAAACCCAGGTTAAACAAGATGACAAGAGCCAGGGGACAATTAGTACCATAATTTGGACTATTTGAAAATCACAGCACAGGGATAGCAGATAGAAGCGTAATAAAATGCCAATGTCATAAAAACTATGACTGTGAAGCTTACCATCATTTCCTCCCAAACCCTTTATTTTATATACCATGTCACTTTACAACTGTACATTTGTTTGCACATTTTGCAATCCCAAGAAAGAATGAAAATATACGTGAAACAAGGTACTTCATCGGTTTTTACATAACCCCAACTTACAAAGGAAATAAAGCGTCAATGGATACAGAGGAAACTAGGGCATCCAATGGGTACTCACGGTGCCAACCTCATGACGCTAGCATGGCAATACAGATACAAAATATGATGTTATCTAGAGATACAACATACACACACCAGAGATAGCACCAAGCCAATGTCCTACATTCACAGATTAGACAACTCCATTATTAATGTTATCACAATTTTCTAGATTATATAAAATTACATCTAAGCAAAACATGAAAATAATATCCATTTCAGATAATTTCATGGTGCCATCTCTGTTTAATAGATCTCCAGACTGGAATGCATATTGCAGAAGCTAGTTGTTCTTTATAAACAAATACCCAGTTTGATTACGGATGAATAAAAAAAATTCTCCTCTATTAATGTTCTCCCAATAAGAGACCTTTATTAACTGCAATTTCCAAAAGGCAAATATTATTCATACAATATTTATTGTGAAGCCTTCCTGTTTCCTGTAAACTAGAGATGAAGTAAAGGGAAATTTCTTTTTCTTTTGAACATTATATCTGACTGGACTTCTCTGCTTAATGAAAAATGCACAGTTTAGCACAATAAAATATAAGTGCGTAAAAATTATGACTCAAAACACTTTTGATGAAAAATTACAAAAAGGAATTCAAAAACCTTTTAGCTCCATCTGAATGAATAAAAGGTTAAACATTTCTTCAAATTTAATTACTCAAAGGAAACAAATGGGAATCATTTAGTATAACTGTTAAAGTGTAACTTTGTGAAATAATCTGCATTCCAGCAACTGAAGAGTGTCCAAAAATGGAAATACATGAGTAAAAATGTGCTAAAAGAGTGGAGCTAAGAATTTTCTAAATTATTATTACATTTAAATTAAGGTAAATACATTTTTAATTGCTTTTTGTTCTTTTGATATTTCCAAAATTTAAGAAGCAATGAACAACTTGTCAAATGATCTAATTAATGATAAACTTTTTTAGCACAATTAAAAAAAAAAAACACAGGTGGCAAATAAGAACAAATAAGGGTGGAGATTTTGAGTAACCCAGCACAGCACCAAGCATCTAAGGGATGTTAAAATCACATGAAAGCATCAGAAAAGAAGACTTGTCTGACAACACTGCTTCCAAGCTCCCGCTGATGCTTATTCTAGGTACTAATAGGATTCATTTAAATCTAGTAGCAATGCATCTACAACAATATTTCTCAGTAATCAATCTGTCCCTACATTCAGATCAGCGTTTCTTTTCTTCTTATTATAAGACGATTAGCAATCTTACAAGTCCTTAAAATATCAGAAAGAGGAAAATCACTGAATCAATTTGAGACTTAAGACGAAAATACCTAGAGAAGATTAGATATTTTTTTAAGATTTGTGAAACGATATTTAAATGAACATTAGAAGAGAGAATCCAACAGCTTTACAGGAAGTGTTGTCTGGATGTTTAATGGAAAGCAGTTTCAATGATATTGAGAAATACTGATTTAGAGCATATATCTATAGCAAATCTTGTTAACCCTGAAGCAAGGCTTCCCAACAGACGGGATGCAATATCAATGTATTTGCAGTCACAATATTAAATAAAAAATATTCCTACTAATAAGGTTAATAAAACACGAATGGAGTAGTAAAAAACAAAAAACAAAATCTCTCTCCCTCCAAATTCAATTATTCCAGAAAACACTGAATGTATACAATATGTCTACACAATTTGTAAGACATATTCTCAGACGAATGAACTGAATTTTCATTTGGAGAGGAAATAGTGGTACATTAATAGAGATGATTAAATTCTACTTCGTGACAACTTCATGAATGAAGGTTGTAGTTTCAGTGAATAGTATTTTCTTACTGCTTGCACTGAAAATATATCTTAACATGTGCAGATATTTTAGGATACATTCCCATGTGCATTTATTCCTAAAATTCTAAAGGATTTTGGGTGAATTTTGTTTCTCTGTGATCATGCAAATGTACATCATTCCTAAATTTTTGTTTGATGACATGCCACGAAACAATTCTTGCTGAAAACTGGAGAGAGATGAAAACTAGGAAAAGGAAGAATGAATGGAAGAACAATGTTAAAAGATGCCAGAAAAACAAAAAACTTGAAAAAGGATTGATTGCACTTCAACTTCTTTTCAATTTAACAAACTTGTTTCAGATGAATCATTCATGCTTTCGAAAGTAAATATTTGTATTGCGAGTCAAAGAATGTAAATGAATATTGAGATAGTCCGCTTCAGGGTGTGCACGTTCAATGTGTTAACCTTTGTTCAGGCAAACATCTTTAAGAAGCACAGTAAAAATAGTTTATGAAACTGAACGGATGTTTTATTTATTCTTTATTAAAAAATCTCTTTATTCCTATATGAAATGCAATAATAAAAGGGCATTTCTGTCTTAACAATTTGATTAAATTTTCAGTCTTTTAATTTTCTTCATTGACAAAATATAATGCAATATTCTCAAATGTAGTCCTTTTTGCTGTGTTTCTTCACAATGTATAAGTGAAGGTACTATAATGCAGGTAGAAAGCATCTGTCAAAGAGCTCCCATTGACATTGATAAAAACATTCAGGATAAAAATCACTGAACAGCAAAGGTGAAGGGGAGTACAGTTAGACATGTACAATTCAGAGAGCATAATGAATATAAGATTAAAAGAAAGCCATTCATTGACATGCTGCAGAAGGTGAAACATTTTCATGGAACTATAAATACCTCGCCATGATGCTGCAAAGATATAGAGAACAGAGTAAGGAAAAATCAGTAAAGAAGAAACACCATACACAACAGGAGACAGAAACACTGACACACAGTCCTTACGCAAGGACAAGCGAATCAATCAATCCAGATCAATCCAATACCACACTGATGTCAGCCAACAGCAAGTCAGGCACCATCACATGACACCAGAAAACTGAAGAAATGAGACCATGCATTTAAATGTCATTTTACAGGGTATACCATCTGTACATGGATTAAGAGAGATTGAATCCTAAAAGGCACAGGAAAAGTGTGCAAGTGAAAGAAAAACAAGAGACAAACAGGAAAGAAGAATCACACAGTTTCTCTTCCTTTGGCATTCACACATCGAATGATCAAAAACATGACACACCAAGACCAAAAACATATCAAAACATGACGACGAACAAGATACACATAAAAATACATGGTTGAGTAGTCACAAAGAAATTGATCTGAATTGATGTTTCTGGCCTTTCTTTTTTAACCCATCCTTGGGTGAGGTTGAGAACAGCAATCAACACAAAATATTGCACTTGCAATTTCAAAGTCATAACAATGTTATCAATATCAATAATGCTCAAATAATTGTGACTTAACGCTTTAGTGAGTATTACAATATCTAGCTTAAAGCTTCTTAAATGTAAATACACTAAACAATTCTTCACAAGTAAGAGGAATAAAAATCCATTTCCTAAAACACCTTTAATAATTTCAATATAAAAAAATTGAATAAAATTGTGAAAAAGTACAAGCAAAATTCATTTGTTTCAATGAAAAAAATATTACTTGAGATGAGCAATGTCTTGTTTACTTTACCTTCATTTTATTACTTCAAGCTAAAATTGCTTACCATGTTATGACATTCGAAACATGCATACGCACATCGTAAATATTTCAAACGAAAATAAATAATATTATAAAATACGGTAAATTAATTTTCATTATTATTTTCAGGATATGAGAATTTGCTGATAAAAATTTCCATACAAAATACCTCTATATATATTCAAACTTTCTTTAGAAAAATAGCTGCTCGGATGTATACTCCAGATGTTTGCATCAAAACAATTAATTACATAGTCATCTGATGGTGCCGTACTTTCATTATGAAGTAATTCACAAAAACAATTTTCAGTTAGTTTATAAAAAATTAATCAACTATGAACTATCCAAATATAAGATTTTAAATATATATGTATGAATTGAATTGAATATGTATTGAAATATATACTTATACAGAAAATCTTACAAAAGTATAGCAAATGACAAATACATTTTCCAATATCCTCCCAAAAAAGCTTGAAGATCAGTTCCTTAAAGATTAATAACACTCAAAGCTTGCTGCTTTATACAGCATTTGTTTAGTTACAAAAATTGCTACTGAAATGATTGTGAACTTTGTATTGACATTCACAATTGCCATCAGTTTAGTCACATTTGCCTCAACGAAGACCCTTGAACCTAATTATGAAGACAGCTATCTTCACTCTTCAGCATGTACCCACAGCAGACTGAGTGGTGCTGAGAATTATCTGAGACAATTTGAAGAAGAAGAAGAAAGAAAAAAAAAAAAAAAAGAGTCTTCTATTAATGATGCAAATCCACAAATTCAGTCAGAACTAAACATCATATTGAGTGTCCCAGCTACAGGTGGCCAGTTTCTATTTTAAATTTGAATGACAAGGAATCTGGAATGTAGAATATGCTTTTAACATATCAGAACATTTGCCCTTCCCTTCTTTAATGACATCTCAAACCTTTTCTCTTCATCACAAAAATGTCACAGCTCAGAAAGAAAATGTTTATTATTGACCTCTTTTTCATTTTACCATTTGATATAAAAGATGAATAACAAACAATTCATCTTTTATATCAAACCTAAATTGATTCTTATTCTAAGTTTATAATCATCATGTCCATCATGATGCTCAAAGTAGGAAACTCATTTCAATATGTAGACTTGCAGATTTTTATTTTAAACAGGTTGAAAATTTGCTCTGCTGTTAATTTTAGGTTCTTTGACTAATATATTTATTAATTGTAGGTTAATAATATCATATTTATTTTATTCACTTTCAATAATTTTTAAGATACGAAGAAAATTTCTTCAATTTTAAGATTTTGCTGCCTTTATCTCATGTACTGAAATACATTTTCTCCTTTTCTATAAATGAATCTCATTTACCAATTCATTGCAATCCCTCATTACAAAACAAATCTAACCTTTGGAGGTACAATGAGGAATTTATACATCTTAACTAAAGCTTCATAGTGAAAACAGCAAATCAAAGCAGCATATAAAACACACATGTAAACACTTAAAATACTAAACTGAATAGTGATTCCATTAAGAAGAAAATACATGTACACAAAATTACCCAGTGAAACTAGTGTTTAAAATTGATTCATTGTAAGCAAATGTTAGTACTTCAATGTCCAGGTTTGTATTATAAATTTTGAAACAACAGGAAATTTGTCTTCTCAACCATTTCAGCTATGTACATAGTCAGCTTTAACACACATTCTTCATCTGTAATGCTGTTTGCATACAAACCCTGTTAAAAATATTAGTGAAAGCTCAAGAAAATGCAAATACATTTTATACCTGGGATTTATCTTCCTCTTTAAAACTGGCAATCACTTCAAAAGAACTTTTGGATGATACATTTCTTGTATACTGAACAAGAGACTATAAAACATGCAAATGACAAACTTATTATAAACCATATTAACACTAATAATAATTATTTGAAAAAATATGCAACCACTTACAATTACCCTGATAAGCTTTTCAACTATTTTACATCAACACAACAGTTTTAAAATATTACTTGACTAACCAACAATATATGCGCAAATATAAATTTTAGAATGGTCAATCTCAGCACTAACACACCTCCAGACCAACAGAAAGACATGATTTACCCCACAATGATCATATTCATAATGAAGTTAAAAATAAGATAGCATTATAGGAAAAGCTAATTCTTTCATAAAAAGGCAACTTCATGGCAATGTAACTGATTGTCACACAATATTACTGAGCAATATTCCAATTATCAGACGTAGTATGTTCTATAATTCTCTTACAGCAAAACCCTGAATACATGGAAAACAAAATAAAATTAAAGATAATAGTTTTCCAATACCAAGTGATAAATATTTTTACCAAAAAAAGTAATAGTATAAATCATAAAATTGTACACGATAATACTTTTTTCCGTGAAATTTAAATATATAACTTCACGGGCAATTTTCTTGCCAGGAACATAATTGAAGACTTACCTTAGGGTCATAGCGTTTGTACTGGTCCAATCCAAGGCCTGTAAACAGAGGTGCTTATTAAGGCATGTGCTAGATGTTAAGATTATCTATCTTTCTTTCTTTTTTAACACTATTTCATAATATTTATCACAATATTATTTCTTATTGATTTATATACATACATGAAAGCACATGCAACAAACACATGCATTACTGATATTTTACGTTTCACACACTACACGCACAGATCAAAAGAGCAATCACAATATTTAAGTCTCAAAATACACAAAATATTTGATATTACATCTAACTACCTTTCTTCTAAACAAATAACTACAAGGAGGAATTTATCATTGAAAAATACTTGTTGAATATCAATAATTTGCCTTCTAGATACCAACAATGTTTATAACACTTTTAAAGAATTCTTTTGATTTTCATTTCAATTTTCACCCATTTTATCAGTTTTCATTTGGCGTTCCAACAACATTGATGTAATTGTAAACACAAATATAAAAATAGTCATTTCACTCATTATAATCTCAGTCAATTAAATAATTCCATTTTGCACATTATTTGAGAAAAATAAAATAAGTTGTAACTTATAAGATGCCTACCATCTGGTTGTTTAACACCTGGTGTCATTGATCTCAAGAAATCATCTGGTGTCATGTAAACCTCGTGACTTTCACCTGATGGATGCACCACTTGCAAGGTTGCAAAATAGCGGAAAACTTTATCAGGTGTGGAGTATTGGCGCATGCGGTTTTCATACTCCATTATCTGGTCAACGCACAGAAGTGACACCAAGTTAGTAGGGAGGAAGCAAGTGATTTCCAGAGCAAAGAAAATTTAGTTGAAAACACTCAACACAAAAGCTTAAAATACATGGCACAAGCACACACAGCATTTTGAGCACAGTACCTTCTCCCCACTATACACTGCTCAATGACATTGCAGAAAAAAGAGCAAATAAAGACTGAAAACAATTTTTGCAAAAATACATACAATAAAAATACAGACTGGTCTAGCACAGTGGCTCCCAAAGACAGTAATTTGTGTCCCAATGGTGTGATTCTACAATGAAGGTGGGGTTCTTAACAAATATTCTCCAAAATAAGAAGTAAGTAAAATGGGAAATTCTTAACAGAAGTTTTATCTTTGATCCAGGCTCCATTATTCACTTGAGTTGATATAGCTGATCATTGGAACACATTAAATTCTGAGAACACTACATTAGACAAAGCATCAAATCTAACAATGTAAATGGTAATTCCCATCACAATTCCACATTTATTTCATTTGAATAATAGTTTGAAAAGCAAACTAAAATTTAGTTCTTAAGTAACAGAATGTAGTGTTCTTAAGTAGCTGAATGTAGTGTGTAAGCATTGTTTCAGCAACTACACAAATCACAATGGGTAATCTCTATCAATCACTTAAGTGTCAATACTTGAGCAAGAGAGAAAATAGAACCGAAAAGTAGAAACTGTTTAAATTGAACAAACACAAACAGTTTACTATCTTAGCAGTCTGGATGGTGCCCCATCTTTGAGAAATTGAGTAATGCCTGCTTGGGATAAAGAAAACACAGAAGTACATTTGACCAATGAGATAAACAAATATTTAGAATATAATTTATCTGAAAAAATGATTTGTTATTGCACAGTAGCTTTGGACCAATCCTCTTGCTTCATAATACCCGGATACTTGTGCTCAATCGTTGAAGTGTTGAATCGCTAAGCATCACCAAAGAGAAAATCTACTTTGTTTGGATACAAAAGGAGAAAAATGCAATACATGAATAGATAGAAATGACATACAAACACTGACGGCTCTGTCAGCATTCTTGATGTGCAATATGTATCCCCAGGAAATATTGAAATCTTCTGCCAGGGTGCCAAGGGTGCTGATGACACTCACATTGTTGGTGCTAATGCAAATGTAGGGAATAAAAAGTGTTATTCAATTAATTTAGAATGTATTTATTCCATTTATGTACTGGCATTTATAAATTATCTTAGAATGTATGTACTGCTTCGACAATTGCAAAGAGATTGACAGTGGTCATGACATTGTTTGTAGAAACTAATTCAGAGGTTCAATAAATGACACATATTGTGAATAGCATCCTTCATTAATTAACATTGGTACCCAATATAGCAAACGGACAAATAAAAAACAGATTAGTGTGTTGCTTCATTTAAACAATTAATAGTAGTTTGTTTATATTAAGGTGCAAGTCATTAATTTCAAAGACTGAGTTTTACAAGCAATTAGATACTTAAAATATTTAAGTAACCTCAAATATGTCACTATTACATAAATTAAAATTATCAAGAGCTTCAGTGAAAGGAATATTAACTAGAGTGAAAAATAGCATCAATCAAGACACAACAAAATCCAAAGCAAAAACTAAAAATTAAAAACATGTCAAGAGATTTGGCAAAAATTTCACAGGCAAGAAGAAATTGAACAACAGAAGATAGCATGTGATGAAGCCACAGAAATGTTTATTCAAGAGTGTGAAAGGAAAAGAGAACTCTTCGAGTTGGCTAATTTTGAGACAGTGGCAGGAAACCATTAATGCTACTGAATGTGTACAGATACTGATTGATGAGGTAGGTAATGTTCATTATCAAACAGTTTCTGACAAAATCAATATGAAAATGCAGAGATTACCAGAAATAAAATTAATGGAATTTAATGAAGATTTTTCAAAATGGAATTTTTCAAAAACAAATTCAAAGCTACAGTTCACAAAGATTAACAACTGTTCAAAAATATCAGTAATTGATTGGAGTTCTTCAAGGTGAAGCTTTGAAAGTAATCCAAGGATTCCAGATATCCGAGGAAAATTATACAAGTGCATGGAATCTGCTGGTACAAACATATGATAACCAAATTATGATTATTGAGAAACGCTTAGAAAAATTATTAAAATTTCCTATCATATCTAAAGAAAAGAAATCAGACTCTTTAAGTCAGCTGTATTTTCATATCCAGATACATATCTCTTCACTGAAAGCTATGAAACAACCGACTCAACACCTGGACACTTTCATTATTCATCTAGCTAGGAAGAATTTAGATTACGTGGAACAAAAAGATTGGCAAGAAAGAGTAAAACTTTGGAAGCCAGAAAATATGACAACTCTAGATGAATTTTTAAAGTTTTTAACCGAATGCTCACAAGAATAAATGCTGTTGCAACAAAGCAGAAGCACACCAATGAACTTAAAGACAAATTGGAAAGATAGAAAACAAGGAAATAAAGTTATTATGGCAACAACTCTAGGTATTTGTAACATATGTGGAGGAAACCATGATATTTTTTAATATGAAGAGTTATTAAATCAATCCATAGAAGAAAAAAAGAAAACTTACAAAGCTAAAAGACATTGTCTTAATTGCTTGAAGTTAGAACATATAGCAAAACACTACAAGGGATCTAAATGTTAAAAATGCAATCGCTCTCACAACACATTGCTATAACATGAAGAAAGCAAAATGAAAGAAAAGAATGAAGAGAAATTCAGTGTAAATCATTGCCCTGATTGTCAACATTTACCCATTTCTGACAGAGTGAACTTAGCAAAAGAATGAAGATCACAGTTTTTACTATCGACTGCCTTGGTTTACATTCAAGACATTCATGGAAAAAGTAGGTGTCGTGCATTATTAGATCCAGGATCCCAATCTAATTTGATGACTGAGGATGTGTGCAAGAAATTACCATTAGATCGTTGAAAATCGAGTATGTAGATAGTAGGAGTTGATAAGCCAAAACAATCGTCTATTACTCGTGAAGAATCACACGTGTAACACTTCATTGAATAAAGAGTTCAGAACATGTGCAGAATTTCAAATTCTACCATCTATCACAGAGAGATTACCTCAACTGGAAATAGATATGGACCAAATTTCAATTCCAAAAGGCATTCATTTAGCAGATCCCACATTTTATAAGCCTGGAAATATTGATTTATTAATTGGTGCTGGACTTTTTTAGAAAATAGTAATTGGTTAAATCAGAAATCCTATCAGTGGTTAACTAGCTCTACAAAATACACACTTAGGATGGATCATTGGAGGCAAAGTTAATGAAAAATGAGAGAATCCTCTATTACGTGCATGAAAATTTGTAATGAAGAATTATTTCAACAACTAGAAAGATTGTGGATACAAGGAACAATAATACCAGAAATTCAGTGTTTCACAAAAAAAGACAAAAAATGCGAGGAACAATTTGCTAAAACTGCTATTAGAGATGTATCAGGTAGATTTGTTGTTCAATTACCTATCAGACAAGAAGTTATTCTTGGTAATTCAAAAGAACACACACAAAAAATATTAGAATCATTATTGAGAAAGTTTTCTAGGCAATTACAGCTTAAAACGGCTTACATACATTTCATAGATGAGTATCAAAAGCTTAGACACATGACTTTAGTTGATGAAAAGGAAAACCAAGTACATGCAAATTCATATTTTATACCTCATCAAGCTGTATCACGCCTAGAGAGCAAAACCTCAACAAAACAAAAAGATGAAAAAAAAATTGAATTTGATGCGTTTGCAATAATGTCAAATGGCACTTCTCTAAACGATAAACTTGTGACAGGACCTAACTTACAAATATACAAAGAGATCTTTATATTATTATTAGATTTCGCAGTCATAAATATGTCATAACAACGTTTAGACAAATTCTCATACATCCTGAAAATAGAAAATATCAGCAAATATTGTAGAAAGAAGAACCTAAATCTGATGCAAAGGTATATCAATTAAATACACTGACATATGGCACAGCATCTGTCCCTTATCATGTCATGAGGTGTTTGAATGAACTGGTTAATATACACGAAAAACAATTTACAACTGCACCAAAGATTATCCGTGAAGATTTTTCATGGATGATTGTTTGACAGGTGGAAGTACGATAGAGATGTTTGTCTACAACAACAATTATAGAGCATTTTACAGAATGGAGGGATGCTGTTATGCAAATTGAGAGCCAAAAATAATTTTCCATGAAGCACTTCCAAACAGAAAAGGATATAAGGAAAGACCATACAAATTTGATTTACGGGTTTTCAGTTTTAACTAAGTAATTTTTACAAAACTTCTGCACAATATTAATATTTTATTTATTAAGGCACTAAATGTGCACAAGAACTTATTTAATTTCAAGTTTCAGAATAACACCAAGACTGCTGCTTTTATAGAATCTAAATTTGTACTCCTCAGCCACCACAGCCTACTGTACAGGCTTCTGGCTTCAACTCGGTAGCCTCACTTGTCGTGAAATGAATTTCTTGACATTTTCAGATCATTTATTAATTTTGGCATCAATTATATTTGTAGACCATTTCACACAATTTAAATAAAATTAAATGAAAGTATGACTAGGATACCTCTTACTAATTTAGAACATTTTTAACCTTATCTTCCATTAGCAATAATTATTTTGTATAAATAGCAAAACAAAATTGAAATGCCAAATCATGTGTGGTCCTATTCATTAGCTTTGTAGATAGCACCAAAATATGCTCGGAAAATCTTAGTGTGAATTTTGCACTCTTTTTCCCAATTTTTCTCCATGATAGAAATCATTTTCAATAAAGGGCTGCAAAAGATACGAGACAACAGCTAATCTGCTGCATTCCCTGTATTACATGTGTTTGACTTCACTAAGTGCTGAAGAAAGGTCTATTTGAAGCAATACCTCTGTGCAAGTTTCAAAGACTTTTATAATTGCCTCAAAGATTTTCTTGGTTTTTAACGATTCTTCAAAAAATCCTGACATTTCCTACACTTTTCCAAATCATTAAAGTTCCTGGATTCCTTCCATTTTTCCAGAAAATTATCACTCTGTTAGTTGTCATTCACTGTTCTGTGCTGAAGTCCTGTACTATATTTGTGTATGAATTGGTGTGTGAAGCTTTAAAAACTTCTATAAAAATGGAACAAAAACTGTTGACAACTTCCAGGACTGAGACATATCTTGGTCTGCTTTTTGCCCAATTTCTCCAATAACATTTTAAAAAATTTTGGATGATTCTGAGGTTTGCTTCTAAGTAATAAATATTGCATTCAACATCCATAATTTTACCATTTTATTTTCCTATGTAAATACATTAATTTATTGCTAAATATTAAAATACCTGGTTATATGTAGACCTTGACCTACTTAAAAGGTGAAATGTGATTCTCTTCTTCACAAAGAAATATTTTCAACCAGTTAACAGAAAAGTTTTTGGAAGATTATGAAAGAAAATTAAAACAATTATTTTCCTATTTTTTTCATTTGATTTGGTATAAACTTCACAAACTCTGTTGAGATTCATCAATATTGGTTTAAAACTTTCAGGAGTTGAACTTCATTGAATTTATCCAACAAAACAAAACAAAAAAACAAAACAAAAAAAAACAAAAAAAAACAAAAAAAAAAACAAAAAAAAATTAACTTCGTCAGAGCTAAAATTGAAGTAATTGTGTGATCACGATAATTTCAGAATAATCATTTTAATTTAATTTTAAGCTTCAAATAAATGAAATTAATAAACTCAATTTGATAAAATCCATTTCCATCAGAAAGTTAGTTGCTGAATCAAGCTTAATTTGTTTTTAGTTTCTGCTTTCATCCAGTTTTCAAAGGGCTCTTAACCCAATATTATGTCTTTCTGTACCTAAACTGTGCACTGGTTATGTATCACAGTTTGAGATCCACTGCACTAGATCATTTTCCACAATTTCAACACAGTTTTAAAGCATTAAGAGCTTTTTAACCATTAATATAGTGAATCTCCCCCAAAATCATACAAATAATGAGTTAGTATTAACGTGGATTCTGGTAAAGAAGGATTAGAGGCTATAATTCCGAAATAGCAAACTATTTCAAAGGAAAGTATAAAATTACGATATAAAATTACAGCAAATGTCATTAGATTTTCCCCAATATAGCAGCACACCAACTACCATGTTACATCATGCCTTTCTAAAGTGTACAACACAACTATACCATAGCTAGTCTTTGAGTAAGGAAAGTCATCACAGAAGAATGTTATTATCAAAATCACCACACCACAATACAAATTTTATTAGAATTGAAACCACATTCAACACACACCACTGGTGGTTGCATGCTGCTCAAAATCCCTAGCTTACCATCAGGCTGCTTAGCGCCTGGGGATATTGATCTCAGCAAATCATCTGGGGTCATAAATACTTCCATGTCATTTCCACGAATTATTTTGACAGTGGCAAAGTAACGAAAGATCTTATCTGGTGTAGAAAACTGACGAATCCTGTTTTCATACTCCATTATCTGTAAATGTGGCAACATGAAAAGTGCAACACAAATGTAAGCCATGATAAACAATTAAAAGTAGTTAAGGAAAAGTTACTATGCCACTTATTCACTCATTAGTAAATCAAGGAAGGACTTTATCTTAAAAATAAATTGTGGATTGAATTAGAATGTTAGCTTGATTATTTCATCTATCTACTTAATTATGTATTAGAAATACAGTTCTCTACTTCATTCCATTAGATAACAGAAAATATAAGATATTACTAGACAGAATACCAGGTAGATCTAAGAAAGGAGAGAATAAACATTTGTGATTCCATAGTTTATCCCCTTACTTTTATCCACCACAATAAACATTGATTTTTAACAGTATAAAGACCCTACTGTGAAAATGTTAATCCGTACAAACCAACCTCGTCCAGATTTCTGATTTCAATTCTGCAACATTTAATATCTAGAAATGTCTTAATTCAGTTTCTTTTTTAACACATGGTTCTTAAAAGCTATGGAGGCTTCCTCCATTACAGTGTTTGAAGAGGTCAAAAGAAATTACTTTTAAATCTTATTTTGAGACAAAGATAGTTGTATATTTGTATCATACCAGGTATCACATAAAATAAACTGTTTTCATGACTACAATTCTCAACTACTTGAGCACATGCAATGACAGCAATTCTAAACCTGGTTAGTTAATATATCGATCACTTGTAGATTCTATAAAATATTTCGACTTGTATAACAGAATTACAATATACAAGTGTAACTGACAATTTATCACAAGGTGAATGAGGGAAGATACAATACATTAGCATGCTTATTAACTTTGTAATTTCTTTTTGTCTCAGTACGTTTATTATTAATATTTTTCATTTTTTTATCGTACTACACAAATCAAGATACAGTAGAAAGTTGCCCTTTATTTCTATTGCATTCTTTCTCAAATACCTTGCGATCTCGAAATCCAATTTTTTCTTTTTCTTTCTTCTTTTTCTTTTTGGTATCATCAGCATCCGATTCTCCACCATCATCTGAATCGGAGGTGGCAACTTCAACATGATTTTCAGCAACCTGCGTTGCAGCATCAACTCTTGGAAACAACCCTTCCTTCAATCTGCATAAAAGTGTATATAAAATTAATCAGAAAGTAGTGAAGAATAAGAAATTTAAGCTACAAAATATTGTAAATAATATACTCACGCTTCCCAGTTCAGACAGCATCCCACTAGCGTAACAGCCAAAAAGATATATAATATGGACTTGAACTTGGTTTCTGGGACCGGTCGATGGCCAAAATTTTGGTATGGACCTCTTTTCGGTTTAGTGGCCCTACTACTGGATTCTCGGTTTTGAAGAGGTGCAAGATGAA
Organism: Gryllus bimaculatus; assembly: GCA_017312745.1. Lineage (NCBI taxonomy): Eukaryota > Metazoa > Arthropoda > Insecta > Orthoptera > Gryllidae > Gryllus > Gryllus bimaculatus. The sequence goes on along the minus strand of BOPP01000127.1, from coordinate 3,685,510 downwards.
GAACACTTCCGTGACTTCCCGGGATGAGACACCTCCGGATCACATAACTTCGAGCAATGCGCGTCCCAGCTCTCGCAGCACACCACATATTCACATTGAAAACTGCAACACAAATGACGTTGACTGTATACTCGTGGAGTGACAGCAAGATTCTGCTCGGCGTGGTCTATAGAAGGTGACTTTTTAACCTTCACGCGTTAGGTGTCATGGCTAAAGAACCAACGCGGCTATGAAGGCCACTAATAGTGTACCTATAAAAACCAACGGTCAAGGGCGCCTTCCATTTATTTCCCACGATATGCCATCTCCTTCTAGCACAGTATAAATCATCCCATGTCAACGAATTTTCTACAAAACGCCATTTAGGTGCTCAAAAAGTGAAGGTTGAATCAACATTCTGCTTTTATTTCCCCTCATACTTACGTGATAGTCTTGCCTTTTGTGGTTCAATTAGAACGCACGATGCCACTGGCGACTAATATTATTCTTGCAATAACCTCGCGGCAATGGCCTGGCCACCGTCGGTGTCAAATTGACGCAATGTTTTCTTCCCCGATTGCCTTCCTGCTATCAGCGCTTACTGTGATACGTTGCTGAACTAAATGTGACAGAGCGCGTTATTTGACTTTACTTTTAACTTCAATCCACGTCGGTAGTGACGTGATATTACATTGGTAGCGGCGTAAGTTCCATAGGGACTGCCATGACCATGTCCGCCCCCCCCCTCGAGAATCTGATGCCTCGTGAATAACGTTATACACGTGATAAACGTAATAAACGTAAACTTCAGTGTTAAATGAGGAACTCTTTCTTACAAAAAAAAATCAAATCAAATAAACAAGTTATTTGCTGACAGTTTCTTCAACAATATTAGTGCGTTACAGCTTTACATTGTATGCCTAGTTTCATTTGCTTAAATAACGATACCTATTGCGGCAATTGCTGGTAGTAACTTCGATGAAGGTTGTGCCTTTCATGAGCATATGACGAATGTTTAAACACATCTTTAAAAATGAGTGAGAAACAGAAAAAAAGTGAATATTTAAATAAAAGGAAGAATCGCTGCGTTCCGTGTTCTGCAAATTCGCAGTTTTATTAAACTCCAGAAATAACACTTAACAATAAAAAATTACGAAGTAAAATGGGATAAGATCGTCGATAATTTATAAATTTTATCCACTGAGTACAAAAACCGATGTGGTTGAAAAATAATATTTCTTCTGTCGGTGAAAAATTTGTAAAATGCGAAGAAAATATCAAAATTTAAATTTAAAATTATACCATAATATTGCAAAAATAATAATTTATTTTTTTCTATTTTTTTCTATTTTATTTCTTTCCTAGTGTTTTTTCGACCATGACGATATTAGGTTTAAAGAATTAGAGCGCAAACCATTTGTCTTCTTCATATTTACTCGCTCTTTAATTTATGTTCTCGTCTCCTCTTTTTCTACATCGTTTATATAGTATCTTAAACCGGTTAATAATTAAGCTTCAAGCCTTCAAGATTTTCCATCCCACTCCTAATAGAAGCTTCTCCTTCCTCTCTCCGTGCAACTGGAGAATACACTGTTTTCTTGTTCTTTCGGCGGCCTCCTTTTAAGAAGGAACACAACTAAATGTATTTGATTTGATGTTGATTTATTTAGTCAAAAAACAGTAGAAACTATGTGACGTACGGAGGAGAAAACCAACTGCGCACGTAGATAGGTAGAACTTTTCATGTTAATGATGAAAACACACTAAAGAGGAAAATGGGGATAGGAAGATCTCGTACTCCATACCCTAAGGGAAGAAAGAACTGGCTTCACAAATAGACAGACGCAGCTCATATTCGCAGACAAGGTACAGGTAGTGCGACCAGAAGAAATTGCCCTGCAAGTTTGACGGCAGTGAGACGCATCCCCAACACCAATCTTCTCCTGCGCAACGCTCGAAACGCAACCAGAGGAAATCTACATTACTGACCACCTTCAAGAGTATAGCCTGACATCAAAACGACAACTGAAATTAGTAAGGTTAAACGAAAATATGGAATTGTGGAGCGGTTGAAAATTGCCACCTGTAATGTGAGAGATTTGACTCGTAATGAGAAATGATTAATCATGCAACTAAACAGGTTTAGTGCAGACATATGAATAAAAACTGAAACAAAAAAAAAAGTTTGAAAAATGAAAGATTCAGCTGACTAAGAGACTATTTATTATTTTATAGTGTGGTCAAACAAAATGCAAGAACAGCTGGTTGTTCAACTCGAATGTCGAAACAGACCTGGAAAAATAAAATGCACAGCTCAACTTTATGAGATAATAATATAAATAAGATTAAAAACTACTAGAGGCCATCTGACAACTTTAGGGATATATGCTCCTGAAGAGTGGAAAATGGACGAAATTATAACTCTTTAAGAAACATTTGCAAAAATGTGTAAATTCAATGATCAAGAGAGATTATATTATCATAGCAGATGATTTTAAACCAAGAATTGGGAACCAATCAGAACAAAAAATAATAGGATGTAACGGAGAAAGGATCCTGAATGAAAACGGAAAAGCACTAATCAATGGGCAACGCCAACTAATTTTGATACACAATAAATTGCAAATCGTAACATCTATTTCAAACAAAGATATACACAAATATACAAACGAGCGTCCTGAGGCACAAAATAAATAATTGATTTTAGTAAATTATAAATCACCTCCAATATTAACCGATACACGAGTTTATCGAAGTTAGTCAGAAACTTCGACATATTCTCAGATCACTTCCTGGTACAGGTGCATTCCGTAAATATTCTCGCCAAATGGATTTAAAAATATAGAAATCATAATATATAAAAAACTATTTGAAAATCCCAGCATTTTATTACTAGTCATTGAGAGAAAATTATACTGCTATTGTTAACTGAACTATTTGGATCGTAGAGCAACCATTTTAAATGTAAATGAAGAATGGGAAGACAGTCGTAACAAAAACTGCTAGAGAAGTACTAGATGAAAGGTGAAGGGGAACAAGGAAGGAAATAAAAAAAATTGAAATGATAAAATACAAACACTAATCGAAGAAATTAATATTATTAACGATACTTGTAATCAATATCAGACTCAGACAAAATAAAATAGTTTACAAATAAAAATGCACTTAAGTAAAATGAGAAGTGAAAGAATTAAATAGGGAATGATGGAACAGATGTATTAACGGATTAGAATATGATGTGAATATTACCCAAAATAGAGCACATAAAATCTTATAACATTTAAAAGCTGAAGAGAAAGACCCTTTGCGCTTAAATAACATCTCAGAGAAAGAATAATTCAATAATTATAAAATATTATGGTCGTCACGTAAAAACGAAGAGGAGGAGGAGAAAACAGCCTAGGAGAGTCTGCTTATGCAGACTCAAATTGAATGCACGAAACTAGAGTAAGAAATCCACACACTTCAAAACAAGTGATCTGGAAGTGATGGACTAAATACAGAATTATTTAAATATGCACCTTAAAAGGGATTAATTTAAGATAACTATCTATACTATGTGTCTGTTGGAATATCTGCAATATCCCAGATTATTTGAAGAAGGCAACAATCCACCCAATATTCAAGCAAGGAAATGTAAGTGACTAACAATTACAGAGGAATTAGTCTCCTGAATACTGCATAAAGGACATATAATCACATGAGAGCTAAATAATATAAACGACAGACTTTTGTCAGAAACACAAAATGGATTCCGTAAAAGAATTGTACATTGGCTCAGCTTGTACATTGGCTTTACAACAACTACTTAAAAAAACACGTGAATACAATATACCTTCATACACTTGTTTATAGACTTTGAAGAAGCTTGTGATAGAGTCTCCAAAAGCGAAGTATGGTCTGTAATACGTTTAAACGGATACCCCAATTTCATAATACGTATTTGAAGCATCTATTCATTCAAACGCAAATATAACGCTCCATTTTAAAGTGAATAATATTATTTTAAATAAATTTTATTTAGAGATAGACAAATAAGTTTTAGCTCAAACGATTATCTCTAAGTAGCTGCCCATCATCCTTAGAGAATAGGAGAAAACTATAATCTACAGATTACTACAAAAAAAAAAAAACAACGTAAGCCTTAGCATTCCAAGGTGAAAATTATCTAAGATGTAAAATAGTAATTAATAGTATCTGTGTTAAACAAGTAAAGTACTTCAACTACCTATGATTCAATATTTTATGCAGCCATAAAACTCTCACTAATATAAAAATTTATAAATTTCTGAAAATGGGCAAATAATACGATAGACAGACAGAAATCACGTACAGACTCAGCTGAAATGCTATAAAACAATGGCAATAAACTAATGATAACCTATGCAATTGCCCGATATTTCTGTCTACATGGTAGATAGCGGCTGATAGGGAAGAGGAGGTTTCGTTATCCAATCAGACGCTTCAAATTCTGAGGGTATCACTGCAGAGTTCCCAGTACTTATTAAGAAGTAAATGAAATCAAACAACGTCAAACAACTGAAAATTGAAGAGCACCATTAAGCTGAGACCGACCTCTTGTTTTGGCATTATGTGAAACGTCACAATAAAGTGGAACTATTCTATACTTCTTTAGTTATGCATCGTGTATGCACTTTTGTATCGTCCTCTGTTGCGACTTGTTTCTTGATCCAGCTGCAGTTGTGATCTAATGCGAGAACGACCTCATGACCATGTGCCACTCGAGTAAGTGGCAATATCACTCTACCACACCCCCAACTGCCAAGTAAACAAATATTATTCAGACAAAAGATGTGTAGAGTGGGCCCTCAACATAACAAATAAGAAGATACGTTTCACCTCTGAAATGAAATTTCTTAGACCATTACCAGGCTATTCAGTACTACATAGACAATAAATGAAACTCAAACATCAAAGATTAATTAATGATATTCAACCTAACCTACAAAAATTGACACACTAAACAAGAAAGGACATTGTCACTTAATGAGAATGCCAGAAATCCTTTACAATTACAACCTAAGGAAAAGGGAGTAGGGGGAGACGAAAAGGGCTATATAAAGATATTCTTAAGGTGGAACGTGCCAAAAGGCTCACTCCATGATGATGCTGATGATGATGATTGTATTAGTTTCTTAAATCAAGAGGTATTCTAAAATATGTAAAATGTGGTCGTTTCTTTACATGAGGACAACAAACGTAACGACTTCTGCCACATAATCAAAAAGGAGTCGTGAATCCTGAATCCGATTTTGATAGTTTAAATTAAACAGTGTTGAATATTGTTGAATAAATATCAAGGCAATTCTACATGCATGGAGACGCTGGTATACTAATAATTGTGTTGATGAGAGAGAAAGAGAAACTGGAAAAGGTTGTTCAGAGTATTAACAGATGTCACTACAGTGCTTCTGACCGGGAGATCGTAGGTTTGAGTCTCGATGGTGGCAGGATTTTCGACAATAGCTACAGAGCTAAGTCGAATGCAGCCACTGTACAAGGAGAGAGTAGGAGTGTTTGGAGGAGAAACCTACCGGCCGGCTGCTCTGATCGGTTTTCCGTGTTTTTCCGATTAACACCAGACGAATCGGCGGGCCACAGACCGCACGTGATCTTTCCTTCCTTTTCCTTGCCCTATCCTCACCCCTACACACGCAGCAGTTAAGGCGCCCGGAATCATTACTCAATCAATGCATGGGAGAAGACAATGTCTCTTCTTAAACCTGGATATAATTGCTAACAAGTTTACTTTTCGTCACTAAGATAGACACAAGAAAACATGCTGAGGCTATGAATCAATTGAAAACTCACATCATTCTTTCCTGTGGAATTCAGCTCAAAGGAATCGTGCTTCTTTTATTACACAAACCCTTCTAAACTTGGCACCAAGACAAGCTGTGTGAACAAAATGAAGGAGAGAACGCAGTTCAAGATTCAACTGGCTTCGCCTGCTGGTTTTTTTTTTTTTTTTTTTTTTTTTTTTTTTTTTTTTTTTTTTTTTTTTTTTTTTTTTTTTTTTAAGACGCGGAGTTACGTTCACAATTCCTAAATATTTTATTCAGTGAAAACTTCGAATGGTTTATATGAGATCCCTCCGCATTAAAATACCTTGAGTAGAATTAATTGCTTCATGACAAATAATGCATTCTACAACTCTAAACTAGGGTTTGATTTAGATTTCATTGACAAATATAGTTATCATACTTATCGATATCTAAAGGCTCTATACTGGCATTAGAAACTGTTTAGATATAATTAAATTATAGGTGAAGAATTTGAAATATTTCAATAAATAAGAGTGTCTAAATAAAATTCCAAAACAAAGCAAGTGCTAAATCCGGGAAGGATATCAAAGAAAAAATAACTTGTACTTTTTGTAAGCAGATGTAGTCTGTTGTCTCGAATGAAGATTTAGAGAACAGGGTTTTATAAAGAAGGAATGGAGGGTGTAGACCTGGTAGTGAATTCAGCGAGAATATTCTGCCAAGGTGGAGAGACCTTGATGAGCAATTAAGTATGCAGAAGCGATCTGGCAGAGAGACCGTCTGGCATCACATCTTAGAGAGAATGCGATCTAAAGAAGATAAAACTTGAGAGAGGAATCTGTACTTCACAACCGAACAATTAAATGGCATTAATTGTTTTAACAACTTTATTCGTACTAGACTTATCGGAATATGGGGTAAGATTTTTAGCAACGCAGCATGTTCATCAAAAAAGAAAGATGGTAATGTGATAATGATGGCAATGCGTAATGAATCACATAGTAAATTTGTCATCAAATGGCGTGTTCAGCAGACTTTTACGATCTATTGTGAATTCGTGCTGATTTACAGCTTGAGTTAGGAATTTTAAGTGCACTTTTGCAGGCCACCTCAGAAGTCTCTGAAGACTACCACTGTGTGAATGGAAGTAATTTTACATCTTTCCACCTCTTCCTCCTCTTTGCCAAGACCATCGTCCCTTCTTAATCCTACTTCTAATCAATTTACCCTAATTTCAAGTGGCATTCTGATGTTCTCTGTAACGCATTTTATGTTCTTTATTATTTTTAATGCATTTCTTTTCGATTTGAAGTACGTAACGTAAAATAGAGTGCGAATGTGAAGGCTCATCACATCTGTAACACCACACAATTATTTTACAGAATGAAAAGTAATATACTGCCATTAGATCTATTTAAAAAAGCAACGACGTCTCTGTATTGAACTATCAGGGTTATTTTTTTTCTGAAGTAAATACATAAGATAAAAGAAACCTGCATTCAAAAGCTTTTAAAATGTTTAATTTAATGAGGTAGAGCAACTTTATTACTTTCCTACCTCAAACTGTTCAGAATCCGTTATATCTGTACTTGAATTGTTTTTATTGACGATACCGGACATGTTAACTATGGTTATTAGTCCCCCTGTGAATATTTAACCCCCGAGGGGGGGGGGTCCTCCTCCGTTGCAAGGTGACGTCCTGAGCTGCCCTGCATGTCAGTTTGCAGGTTCATATTGTGGCGTCATATCTGTCGCCAGTACAAACGAACTATATCAGCCCCGTGGACAGCGCTGGCGGAAGAGACGCTGGGCTGCACAAAGGCTAGGGAGCAAGGGAAGTTCGTGGGAGGCAACGTGGAGACCCCGGACCCGGCGGAAACGCGTCGGCGGACACTGCGGGTGACGCAGTTCCGTCAGCCTGCCCAGAAGGTATATAAGCGGATCCTGACCTCGCTCGATCTTCTGTTTTCATCTGATTCTTGGGCGCGTCGGTAAGGCGTCGTGTGGGTTGTGCGCGGCGTTGCATTGTAATGCATAGGCGACCGAGGCGGGGAACCGAAGCCGGCGTGCTACGTCGTGACGGTAGGTGCGGCATACTCGCTGGTATGCTCGCGTAAGGTACTGGTGCATCACACCGAACATGGTAATTAATTATCGGGTCAGCGGTGGTGGTAACCAGGGAAAGTTCCTTCTTGTAACGGTCAATTTATTTGTTAATATTGTATATAGTATTATGGTGTCGGAGTATTTTATTTCTAATAAATACTAAATATTTACAAGCCGTTCACGTCTGTAATTTATTGCCCCGGCAAGACGCCACAATATCTCCCCCAGCGTTGCACCGCCTCTGCCAGGACAAGCTTTAAGCTCTCAACTGCTCTCTCGGCATTTGTGGTAGTGTAGTGCGTGTAAGCTTATGTAAGTGTAGCGAGAGGATAAAACAACGAAGAGGAAGTATCTATAGGGCCCGTTGTCCTTTGTTAGGTGTGTACCCCGTCAATCACCAGGTATTGATCGGAGAATTGTCATCATTCATTGCATTAATCCAATTATGATATTATATTGGTCTGCAATGATCGGTATCTCGTGGCATTATTTTTTATATTTTGTACGTTATTGTACCTTACTAATTATAATAAAGCTGCGTTTCTCTACTCATCCTTTGAATATTGCTCCTACAATCAGTGTCAAATTTCCATGACGATGATGAAGAGAGGAAACAAATGACAAAAAGTGTAGTAGAATCTTACGAAGGCTACTAAGGTTTGGACGAATTTCTAGAAGCAGTTACTGTTTCCATAGTGCATGAAAGCCACGTTCTCGGTGCTCGCCGGCGGAACAAGAATAACGGAAGTGAAGGGTCACGCCTGCGTCAAAAGGCGCCAGCAAGGGCAATTACGGAAGGAATAGACTACGCTCATCTGTTGCCCTTTAAAAACCAACACCCCCCTAGATACGTCTGGTAACCTCACTTTACTTTACATTTGTTAGTATTGCCTTCTTAGGCGGCCATCTTGAATGACGGCTAAGGCCTTGTATATCTAGGTGTTGTTGTTAAAAACTGCATTATTATGTATGGTCTCTGCGAGTTCGTAAACATATTTGTGAGCAGATGTTTCCCTTCGTTGTCAGACTAAAATGTCGGATAATTCATTAAAATTAATCTATTTCCTTTGCAGAGGACAACAACTTGAAACCTTTCAAGTAAATAAGTATTAAATGTAATAATGAACATTGTATCTTGGTTATTCATGTAAATAGTAATAATTTTCCATTGTAAAAAGTGTATTGTGTACAAAGTATAGTATTGTACATGTAAGTATAGTAAAAAGTGTAGTTATGTAAGTCCCTTATGGAATCACGCTTTTTTAAATAAATAATGTTTATTATTAATTGATTAACCTGGACATAAACAGTTATCATTGAAAGGCATTTCACTTCACGAATATTCACACTTTCGTTTCTAGCAATGAAGTGTCTGACGTCTTCATATTCCGAAGATGATCGAGTGCCGGTCTCGGGAGCTCGACTGAAAGCACTTGCCTTCCGAGAGTGCAGCTTCGTCCATCATGCCTTACGATAACATTAACTGTTGCTAGAAATGTTTCCAAAGATATAGTATTCATCGCAACATACGAAACTTATTCATTTCTTCTCTTCGTCACCAAAGTATGCTCGAGGTGAAAGCAAAAAGAGACAAAATCCAATCGAAAGGAACGTAGATGAAAAGGGGACGTTGCGATGGGAGCTGTGAGGACGACGCACAGTGAAGACTGGTATGAATGTGTAAGAGTTGGGACGGCATTCAGAGCTTAGGCTTCGAAATAGGATATACAATTGCGTAGGAATTAGATCAGAGGGGAATGAACAGAGACAATGGGGTTGAGTTGAATGAGGATGAAAGAAATGCTGAGGACGTTTCAGAGTTATGATTGGAAGTCCGAGAACATTCTGCTAGTACCAGGGGTTTTGAATGATGAGATGAAATAAACGTTATATGGACGACATAATGAATGTATGCGTTGATTTGGAACAACAAAGATCGCTACTCCTTCCTTAAACAACAAAACGTTTAGTGTTTCTGTTTTTGACATACTCGTATATAAATAGAGAGAGAGGGGGGAATATGTATTTCTTTCAAATAAACTGTTCATTCTACATTTGTGCGTTCGTTATTCACAGAACAGCATTGCTGGCAGAGTAATATTCAACCCGGGAATCGGGTAATGACCACAAGTTTCTTTCAGAGGAATATTGCGAAGCAAAACATTTTTAAAGCAAGAAATACCATTATGTGTGACATTTTGAGAAATTAATGAGTAAATCTTGATTCATTATCATCTCAACAAGACGTGAAAGATTCTGATGGAAGTTATTTTTGTGATTTTGTGGGCTTTAAAATATAAGATTAGATCATTTAGCATTTGCAAGTGTCCAGAGCCAGGAGAATGAACTCATTGTACAACACTAAGCGGAATTTTTATTTTACTTCCGAAGGGACGTGCCATGGCTTCGTGACTGCCCAAGAGATGCACGCAATCGCTCAGCTGGGGGGAGGGGTGGCGAGTGCACGTGTTCCGGGCGCTGTGCAAGGCTGAAGGCGCGCTGCGCCGGCGGGCGGCCGCGGAGGCGGAGGCGGCGGCAGAGGCGGTGGTGGTGGTGGTGGTTGTGGTGGTGGTGGTGGTGGTGAAGGTGGTGGTGGTGGTGGAGGTGGAGGCGAAGGTGGCGGCGGCGGTGGCGGCGATGGAGGTGGCTGTGGAGGAAGCAGTGGAGGTGGAGG